>QNGE01000527.1:234248-269041 GCA_008508345.1 Paragonimus westermani | reverse complement strand
TATCACACAGAGAGAGAGAGACTGTGATGGTAAGATCCACAGTGAGGAGAAGAATATTGATGATATATCGCAAGGAGCACTCCCTTATGGGAGTAGGTGCTAATGCACTCTAGGAAGGATACGAAGTAGGATGAGAATGCGAGGTTATATTGCAAGGAAGCGGACAGAGTGCACCAGAAGTGCTAGAGAGAAAGGAGGGTGGAAGGTCACAAACATCCAGGTTCTCTGTAAAATGGGAGCTGGTGATTTCCGAACGACAGTAGCCGTTGGTTGGTGTGAGCAGGAAAAATGGATATTACTGATATAACCTGATTGGGTCTAACGTACTAGTTGTCTCTTGGCCGACGGTGTACTATGAGTAGGTTGATGAACTACTAGTGCCCGGCGGGTAGCGCATTCGCGGCCGCACACATCGTAACGCCATTTAGTCATATTACCACGACGTGTGGCACCGACGGTTCCGTTGCGTACCACGCGTTTCAATTCTCGGCCACGCAATAATTGCTTCCACTCATAGTCCCGCGGACGCCCGTCCGATTCGTATTTTTCCAGAACTTTACAAGCGTCATGAATCTGGTTTTAAAAACCACTTTCTAAGAAACAACTCTCCGCATGTAGAACCGCACAATTTGTCTCCCACTGCTTCCAGGTCAACCTACTACTGCACTAGAGGTCACGTTTACCATCCGTTATCCGATAGCTCCGTAGTAACTCATCCTCCTGCCCAAACTATGAGTGTGAATGCGACTATCAAAATATCATTTATTATATTATATTACATTATATTAATTAATTTATTTATAGGTTGCGTGTTCGGGTCACGTCGGGCTCACCAATTGTTGGAACTGATCCAACAAAATAAAACCCTGTCAGTTATCACTATCGACAATCGATCGACAATGAAAAGCCAAATTTCAGCACGTTCACTTCGTATATTATTACCGACCCTGGAAAATAGAGAGTACAGAGAGACACGTCAAGCTAGCGAGGCACGGAGCGAGTTGTGATTTTAGCCCCGGGCCGGATGTTTCAAAATGGGTAGCTTGACTAAAACAAAAGTAGGTACAAAACCAAAATCATCGAAAATGTACAATGAATGCGACTATCAAAATATTATTTATTATAGTCGCTACAAACCGTCATTCGCACCGATGGAAGTAAATATCACTTGTTGAACTTTCCGATCACTCAATCGTCTAGTGACGCTTTGCCGAGACACTCCACGTGTGTAAAATTTAACTCATACGCTAATCTGGTGGACATCAATCAAGACTCCTACATTTGGTTGATGATCCGCACTTACTCATGCTCCGTAAGGTCTTGCTCTCCTCGATACTAAGAGTAGCTCCTAATTGCTCCATAGATCAGATGATCTTCTAGGGTGATCACGATCACAAGCACATATCGGTAACGGTTCATTATTTTGTCTGTACGATTCTCCTCCAACAATTCTGCTGGCTGTTGCGCAGTCTAAATGTGAACCGTGTTGGGCACGCGTGTGTCCATTCAAGATGGAATATTTTGGGAATACGCTTTAAAAGCATTCGTGATTCGAAGAACGTACTTGTGAAGGTTTGGTTTTGGAGTTTGTAGTCAGCTTCTGTTCAACATATACAGGAGCATTCCGGAAGAGGTAGCCGGAGTTTTCAGAGAGGAAGCCAATAGCGCCAACTATTAAATGACCCATTTCTAAATTCAAATTAAAATGACACCAAACATTTGAACATCCAAAAGCCGGTTATTGCTTATACTTTCACAAGCTTTCGATCACAAGCTTTCATTGCTCATTGTATAGCTGACTCCCTTTGCTATGACATTACAAAGTCTTAACGCTATCCTAACCTATTCCGTTACCTTGACTTGGTGGTCAGGCTTTGCATTGTATCGACCCGAGAGGCTGTGCTAACTAGGACTTCGGTCCTTCTAGGCGAAACGTTGTCAGACAGATCGAAGGGGAGCAGTCAAACGAAGAACAGATGCATCCATATGGTTATATGTGACACCACTGACCGCGCAGGAGTGCTTAGGTGGTGAGGCACGATTCTATGTGCATACAATGAAACTGTTATATTTATGACACTGCTGTCTTCCGAATAAAGAATAGGGGGATTTAAAGAGGTACCTTCACAAAGCAATCCGATCGCCCAACGGTCGACCGTAATCGCCGGCGTATTATGTGATACGGTCGAAAAACACCCGGTATAATCCACAAGCCTGATGTAGCTTTGAATACATACATTGCGCACAGCCATGCTCAGAACCAGACAGTCATGTCTTATTCATTGCGTCCTCGAGTTAGGCAAGCCATACTCTTGAGTCGTTGGGCTCGGGTAGGGTCTCCCAAAAAACCTTGTATTCTGTTATCTCGCAGGTTGGACTTTTGAGTCAGAGGCTGGAGGTGAGATCTCTCAAGTCAACCCCCTTCCGCGGCATAAAGTTATTGTTCTTCCTACAGTGACATCGTTCATTTATTACGACCTTCTCTCTCTATTCCGCCAAGTCTTCTGCCTTCCCTGTACCCTCGGGTGTTGATTGCTCTGTAAAGCCAAGACAACTGGTAAACGTTAGCTCCTTCAATGCCCGGCAAGTTGGTCGGCAAGCTGTCCTGGTAACTACTGTCTGAAGTCTGGAGCCTGATGTATGCTGTGTGTCGGAGACGCTAGTCTACGACTCTAGCACCGCCATTCTACTGAGCTCACTTTCAAGTGACTGTCGACCTAAGCGATTCTCTCCCAGGGTCTCCAATGACGCCGAAGCTGAATGTCGTGGTCAATCTGGAGTGGAAATCGCACTGACTTCCACAGCAGACTTTTGTTTGCTCGATTGGATTCTAGTGAACAGTCGCTTGTACGCTGTCAGACTCAATACATCGGTTAAAATCTGTCGACACAAACCAGAAAAGCGTTGTGTTTTTATTGTGTCAACGTATGCCCCAACGGACAGCTGTTCGGACGCTACCGTCACAACGCGGTATGACTCAGTGTGACGACTTGCACATCTCGATGAACTCGGGCTAAACTGGACGGTGTGGCCACCACACCGACAGAGTCACTCATGGCAGGCAGGCCAATAGGTAGAGGTATGACAAACCACGGTCTCCTGGTCCTCCAGGTTGGGGATTGGAAAGAGGCTAGCATCCTTTTCCGGAAGAAGTAGTTCTGGTACACCACCACCCACCCGATGCCTTACGGTACAGGCTTTTGGGCCAAAGACTTTGGTTGAGAACCTTGATCGTTTTCCTATCTAGGTCTGGGCGTCCTGGAGGTATATCAACTCACATACAATTATGGATACTCACTGTTAATTCCATACTGCGTCGGCCGTCTCGCAGTATAAACCAAGTCACCCTGTCTGCTGCTACTGCTGACTTCTCCCCCACTGTCCTATCAAATTTAGCTTCCCCCACTGTCCTATCAAATTTAGCACTCAGGCCCCTCCCACCCCCAATTATGGTAATTACTCGGCAGGTCCCTTAATAAATATAGCTAATCATATTAACACTGTGCCCATGAGTCCCATTTCTTACAATTCAGTCTCAGACCTCTCTCGACCCTTGCTTAAACCCAGAATGCGAATTACTATAGATGCTTTCAAAGTTCACACTCTGAAACAGATAGGTCAACAGGCCACTCTCGCGCGAACGTTAGACGCGTTGAATGCCGAAGTCCACTGCATTTCGGTAGTAGTGCCGCTTGTTCGGCAGGTTCTGTTAACACCGGCTCTAGACGTAAAACTTTCAGAAATCTTTTCAGTGGGTCTGCTTAGGCGTTAAGGACGCATTTTACTCGGGTTTGGCTGCTTTTGTTTGTTCGGCACATGGTTCTGAGGTAGTCGTTCTTGCCGAAGATGTGGACGCCCAGGTCTGCTGCCTGGGTGAGGCCACGTCTCGTTTAGGTGGCAGGTTTGGGATTGCATCACATCACTCGGAGAATAGTAGATGACTCACAGCTGTGTGCTGGGCATAAGCTGTTTCTAGCCAACACTAGTTTTAGGAATCGTGCGCGTCATTGTTATACTTGGCGCCCTCCTACTCCGAATCAGGTCTGTTCTTAGGTGGACTACATATCTGTTAGTTGTAGGTGGTAGGGCTCCATTCAGGACTGTTGTTTTTATTGGGGCACATACTTGGATTCATATCATGCGTTGGTACGTTGTCGTTTCATTCTTATTTTTGCTGGACAACGACCTCACCGAAATCAACGGCTAGATGTTGAAGAACTGGTTATACCGTTGGTGAAATATAAGTGTCAAACCAGCTTAAAAAGCCAGCTTAGTAGTTCTCACCCTGAGGGTCCCAGTAGCAGTTGAACCCACATTTTACAAGCAGACCAATTGTGAAGCAGGCACTGTGGCATGCGGCACGGAGGTTCGTGGATCGAACACACATTGGATTTCGGGAAAATCTCTGGAGTTTTTAGATGTCAGATGGAACCCTCCTCCTGGTAGTTCACGTCACAGGTTCAGGAGACATATTCGTAGGAAACTGGTTCGTAGCCTTAAGGCTGATTGTGAGGCTTGGTTAGTGAGAATAGTCAAGGAAACGAAAACCACTTTGGTTCAGGGAACACTGGCAAACTGTTTAGGCTTATCCGTACTACTGATCCTGGGCGAACGTCTGTCAATGAAGCTATCAGCAAGGCGGACGGCTCATTCATTTCTAGCAGGTACAGAAGGTTAGAGTGGTGGGCGGAACACTGAAGGTCAATTTAACTGATCTCTTCTACTGTGTTGCCGCCACAAACGGGTAATGTGGCACCCTGGTCGACAGATTTAACACCACCCACTGACACTGAGGTTCGCAATTTCAAATCGGTTTCCAAACGCAATAGGGTTGCTGGCCCAGGTGACTTCATGCCGGTAGTTTTCAAAGAAGGTGGGGGAAGCGTTAGTAGAGGCTTTGACTCAGTTGTTTCAACTAGTTTGGAAAACTGAGACTATCCCTCTGTGCTGGGGTCACTCGGTTATAGTTTACGTATTGATGAAAGGAGTTCGGGGCTCTCTCGGAAATCTCAGAGGACTTGGCTCGACCCCAATTACTTTTAGTGTCGTGTCATCCAGTATACTTCGTCGACTCACCGTAGCTCGAGAGAAGAACATTAGGAAGAACCAGACAGGGTTTCACTCGGGATGGGGATGTGTAGATCGCTTTTTTACTCCTCGTCAAATTCTGGAACAGGGTCATGTGTACCGTCAGCCAGCGATTGCCATATTTCTCGACCATAAAAGTGCGTTTGATTCGGCGAATCGATCCACACTTTTAGATTCACTTAAACGCAGGAGTGTACGGACCAAGCATATGAACATACTGTCGGCTCTTTATTCCGATACCTGAGCTCAGGTTAGGGTTTACGGTGAACTGTCTGACATAACTGTCTGACAGTTTCAGTACCATGAACGGCTTACGTCAAGACTGTTCACTTCTACCATTTTTGTTTAATTTTGTCATAGATAAGATACTGGCGTGGACCTCCTATCTAGTAAACGTACTTCGGAGTGCGCTTTGCAGCCACAAAGTGTTGGCCGATTTGCATACCTGGAGAGCTGAGTCAGCGGAGACGTTGGAGCTGTAGGGAATGAAACAGAAGCGCGTTTCTGTAAGACTAGGGCAGTGTTTACTAATCCGAAGCATCTATGGTGACAGAGAGGTATCTTTCTGAAGCTTAACGGTCGCGTATATCAGACACCATTGAGGGGCTGTATTACTTTACGGCAGTGAAACTTGGCCGTTCAAGGTAGAGGACGTGGACCGTCTTCAGGTATTTTCCCACCGATGTTTGCGTTCGATCGTTCGTATCGACTGGCACCAACGAGTAATTAACGATGAGATCGGGAAGCGGGTGTTTGGCAATGGTTGTCAAACGAGTTCTTTTTTCACTGCTCACATTTGTACAGACTTAGATGGTTAGGTCATGTATTGAGGATGCCAGCTAGTCGCATGCCACACCGAGCACTCTGCTGAAACTGCTGCCAACTGGCGTAAGGTGCGATGTGGACAAATGATGACTTAGTGTAGAGAAATGAAGTTCGTGAAGGGGTTGGCCACTGTAGATCGGGTTCGCCTCTCAGGCTGGGGTTATCGCGAATCTCAGAGTCGGTGGTTGAAGACTTTAGATGAGATGGCGGCTAATCGAGCTGATTGGTGTGAATGTTGTTGTTTGCTCGAGTTGTCTGCGAAGTGAATGTATTTAATGACGCGGAGCAGTGAGAGCCATCAGGAAGCTGTTTTGCTGGTGACGCCTTACTTTCACTTACAGTTTGGTTGTTTGTTTGCGACGTGTAGGCACTTTGATGTTGAATGTTTGAACATAGTCGTAGCTATTTTTAGTGATAAGCACCTTCTCGTCCCCTTCTTTTCCTTCCATCTTCCTGTACAGTGTTTGCTTTTTTCTTCACGGTTGTGTAGCGGTTAAGCACCAGTGGTTCACACTGATGACTTGCCGCTTGTGATGCTATCAAAGACGCTTCCCAGTACGCCGTCATTGACCTTCTGAAGCAGAGTGGACACTCCGACATCATATTAGCAGCCAATTTTAATGCTCCTCTTAGTCGTCTTTCTCCAGAGAAGCAGCAACTAGGGGTATGTTTAGTGTTCGAGGACAACGGTGAAAATTACCGTACAATGGGGCTGAATTCATAGACTAAAGATGACCCTGAGAAAGAGATGGAATTTCTACGGCTTCTAGAAGCAACCTGATTAGTCAGCCAACGTTCGAATAGGCATATTGAACCTTTGGGGCACTGCATCCCGAATTTGACTTGGGATTTGAGAGCTGAGGTCAGGATTTGCTCATCCTAGCAGGGGGTATGCGGATGGCGTTGTCTTGCTTAGCCCCCTGCAGAAGACATACAGAGCATGCTGAACAAGATGAATAATGGGGCTGGTTTGTATGGAATACACGTCGAACTTTCAAAGTGCAGTGTTGTGCCAAGATTGGAGCGTTCCCACCCCTACCTTCTTTACGCTTGAAACTGTGGATACTTTCACATACTTTGGTAGCACTATCCCATCAGCTTGTAATATTGCTAATGCGATAGCGAGGATAACAAAGGCACGTATTGTCTTTGTTAATCTACGTCATCTGTGGCATCGAGAAAACGTGTGGCTGCCGCTGGAAGGTGGAGGTGTATAATGCCTACATGCGTTCTGTTTTGCTCTGAGGTTTCGGAAAGGTGGCCTGTTCGTGACAGAATGGTAAACACACTTGCTGTGTGTGGTCATCGTTGTCTCCGCTAACTGGTCCATACCAAGTGGACTGATTGCGTGGACAGTAAAGCTATTCGCCGGCGTGTATCACGGAACGCTTGAAGTGTGCGATCAATTGGTCAACTAATGACGTTGCACATTCTACAATGGACACATACTCCACATGTCATTTTGTTGTTTACCGTACAGGACATTATATACTGAGATTGCCAACAGTACCCTAAAACCGCGTGGTGATCAAACGACGACGTGATCACGACCTATGAAGATCTTGACTGTTCCATTGAGGAAAGTGGGTAAATGTCGCCTAGCTGGCTGGGGTCCTCGTGATTACTCAAATTCCTAGTTGGAAACGCTATCCGAGACGGCCGTCTGTCGCAGTCAATGACCTACCTATGTTCATACAATTTCGGGTTCTTCCACTTAGTCTTTTTTAGTTTTCGACCTTTTTGGTAACGTTTTCTTCAAGGACATTCCACGTCATCGTTGAGGTTAGCGGCAGCTCGAGCCACAATACCTTCTGGTCAGGTCCAAGGCTATTGTGGTGATGATGATAACGTCATGGTCTGACGTAACCACGGCAGTTTGCGTTGGGTTTTTCATGCATCTAATTGGAACATGCTTTTGTTGATGGCTGTCCATTGCTCTTGGTTTAGCGATAACGATAATAATACATGATCGTTGGGAATGTTGACGAAGCTAAACTCATTGGTGATCTCGTTTGCACACAATGAACTGTTTGTTCCACTTTAGCCCTTTTCTCTTTTACCATTTTCTTTGCATATAACTCCGTTAACATAACTCATCGTAACCCATTGTTTTCTCTCTTTTTTCCTTTTTCAGCGTTTTGGCGTCTGGTGTTGTGCTTGAGTATACTTTATGAGTTAATATTAGTATTCTTGTTGTTCCAGGTGAGCTCTGAGCAATTATAATTGTCTTACTGCGATGTCAGTTATTCTCCTAATTTCGACGACTGCCATAACTGCCTCTTTTAGTAGATTTAGTCGTACGTATGGTTCAAACTATCAGGGCAATTTTATCAACCCGAACCTTTAGTATACTTTTATTGAACTAACGGTCCCTGTTGTTCAACACACGGGTCTCTGCCATCGGTCAGGTTCAAGTTTTTTGTACGAGCTGTAACCAATTCTGAATGTTGGCTATCTGCCATCACATGTCTTACAGCATGTGTTTTGCCAACGATCACCATTCTGTAAAAGTTCTTCCAGCTACCGTTTTACAAACGGCTTCATAAATTTCATTTAAATAAAGGTGTGGATACTTTTCAGTAATCACTTTGTTAGCCTCTCTGACCACAACCGGACCAGTGGCCTGTGTTAAGTGTAAACCCACAAGCGTTCCTATTCACATTTGACTGTGTCCGATTGTGTACTCGAGACGGTTCGATCAAGCCTTTTGTGCCAGACTGAAGTTCAGCTCTCGGTCCGGACAGTAGCAGACGCAACTGATGAGTTCTGACAAGAGAGAGTAGCGTTAGTCCGATGCGAAATCTGCAGTCCAATGTGAGCGATATTCACCTGAAATAGACCAATATAATGCTCGCATTTTTACGCAGCTTAGTCATGAGAGCTCTTGTTAATTAAACAATGCCGTTCACTGAACCTTGTATTTCCGCGTTGAAAATCAAACCAGCAATCTTCTTGCTATGCGCGATTTCATTCAATTGGGCGTTTATCGCTTGTTTAAACAACCAGCTTGTCGAATGTGTGTGCTCCGACTTGCCATATACCGGTGCCGATTTGGATTGTTCATTCACCTTGTGCTACGTCAGGTTATGAGCTGTCTCCTAATCCGTTCAGATCGTTAACACGTCGAATGGGCGGTGACGCGAAACTGAGAAAAATTTAGTTTTTAGGCGTGAACGGAGACTCATTTGATTAAAGGTGAGGTCCATGTGTTGTGAGTAGATACAAACTCGTCTCACAAAGTCACGATGTGTGAATTCGGTAGAGATGCAAAGTGTATCGGGTTTCGAAAATGCAACCTTTTGTCATGTACAAGTCAGTTTTCGAGCTGCCTGATCAATTCAACAGTTTTCAAGTTTGTGTATATATCAAATAGAATGTGTACAGTCGCTGGTCTCATTAACCTCATGAGTGTGCGTTTGGCACACATGTCTGTTGGTCTTAAACCTTTTCATGATTAATTCCAATGTACACTTGATTTTGGATTTTCGATCGTTGTCAGCTGTTGTCACGTGTGTGTGTAGAAGCGATTGATTGGTATACACTCAGGTAACAAAATCCAACGGTTGATCTCACGAGTTGTCTACGAAAATGATTCAAAACCAATATCTACATACGCACGCAGTCATTGAATTAGGCGAAAGTGGGAAATTTTAATAGCCAGGTGGCTTCTGTATCATATGTTGGATGCTACATGTGGAACTTCTTTTATTGATTCCTTAGTGTTTCGGTCACAGTTATTACTGACATGTTTATTAGTTAGCGATTCGCGTTTCTGAATAGAACGAAGTTAAGATTGCCCAAAGATGAAAGTTATGGAAATTTTCCATTTTTCACGTCATAACATGTTTGCTGCCATGTGGGCTGGGCACCAGATCTCGATGAAGCACCACGGAAAGTCCTGCTATTTCTCATTTACACAATACAGGTGAGCTAGTCAGCTCATCTGGTAACGTTGCCTGAGTATGTTTTTTACTAACTGTACTGACCCAGCATGTAGGACATTTTTGGAGGTCAAAAGTCCTCTCAACTGACCCTGGTGCGCCCGTCCTCATGACCTCGTCTGACTGCACACTTGCTACCACTAGTCCCACAACCCGTGTCTAAAAGTACTGATTCCTCCGGCCCGCCTCCCTCAGCCATTGAATCCCAGTCACCTGCCACACACCTATTGTTATCTGTTAGTCCCACCCTCCCTACCCCCTGTGAATACGGTTCGCCATTATCCTGTCAACAGCTGATCGGTCTGCCCGAAGCCCGGGTATTTAGACAAACATCAGACTGATCTGATCGCATTCGGTTGGTTCGTCATTGCCTGTCGGTTGTTTGTGCCTGTACTTATCGTGCCCCTTGGAGCCTTGACGGCCTGTTGCTTCATCCCACGAACGCAAACGAATTGAGGTTTGTTCTTGTAATTGATTATATTATTTATGTCAATAGTACCACGTTTCCAGCGGCTTGATTTGGTTTTGATATTTGGCGTCGTTGGTCATACGTGCGTCACTCAACGTTCGTCGGGAGAACGTACACAGCACCTTCACCTTGTATTGACAATTTTGATTGCCCTTAAAACTACGGCACACGTGGTTTTCTAAAACCTGTCAGAACTAAGGTCTAGATCTTGGTCTGTTCATGTGCTGTCAATGAAATACGCCGAGAGAATGCCTGGACAATTATGTTAATTGTTCAATCACTCTCTTTGGGTGAATAAATTTCCCAAAGCCTGGAATGTGTACACAGTGCCACGTATCTTTAAAGGAGATGATGGAAATGAGGTCACTAATTACAGGTCATTCGCGTTTATTGTTCGTTACTTCTCAGATCACAGAGATCTTGGTTGATGACGAATTACGTGAACCCTTAACTCAATTTCCACTGTCCTAACAACACGAATTTTGAAGAGAATTTTCATGGTCTGTGTACTACTTAGGAAGAACCGACAACTGTGGGCGATGAGAACAAATTGGTTGATAATATCTTTCTTGATTTTTCTTCGACTTCATAAAGTTCTGTTGGCACGGTGAAGATGATTCCATACTTTTATGGTTCATCGATTGTCTTCAAGATTGTCACTTTAGTGTCAAATCCACCAGTGCTTTTTTATTGGTACTTTGTGACTGATGGCGTACCACACGGTCTCGTACTGGGATGTGTGCTTTTCATTTTCTTCTTACTTGAAATTCCATAACCTACCAATTCTCATCTACGTTTTTATGTTAACACAAAAATTTAGCATATAGTAAATAGTCTTGTAGAGATTGCGAAAATGCAAAGTGGTTTTAAAGTTTCACATTGCTGGGATACGGACAATTGACTCTTGTTCATCTTGAGTACCCTCCTGATAGTGAAAAACTGAGCACTTTTACTCTTGAATTAAACTTAGGAGCGATTGTCTCAACTGTGCATCAATGGCTAAGAAGTCGAAGTCGGTGCTTAGGTTACTCACTGGGTTATTTCAAGCCGTTCACTCAAGTTGAGCGGAAGAATCAGAATGCTGAACTTGATGATGCGCGATCATCTTGAGCTGAACATCTAAGTTTGCTATTCGTATATCCCGAAAGAGGTGGTTTTTAGTAGGAGGACACAGCAAAGAGCCTAGAAGCGGATTACGATATTTCGTTCACTACCTTGTCCAGATAGGCTACGTAAACTGGGACAGTTCTCATTGCACGTTCGACCTGCTAACAAAGACTCAATAATAATGTATAAGTTTCTTCATCAACCTGGTCATCTGTCTAGGAGTATGCTTTTACCTGGCCCAGAGGTTCATGTCAGAGCTCTCTATAACTACGACACCAATTGGGCCATCTGGCTTGTAGAGAGGACTCCTTCGACGTCCAGGTATATTCAGCGCTAGACGAATCAACGCTTTGAGCTGAAGCACACATTCATAATGCCAGGTCGAGTCTTTAGACAGCTTGGCAACCACATTCGTTAGAGTAAAGTGAAGGCGCGCACGGCCGCTTATTTGCCGTTAGCTGGCCCCCTTTTTCTGCCTGCTGAAGTACGCCTGCAATATGCTTCGTAGATCACGACTAGATTCCTCTCCCGTTTTTTCTCTGTTGGCTCATTCGTAATCTTATCTTTGTTAAGCCTGTGAAACCGAAAGTATCCATCGATCTCTTTTTTTTTATTCTAAACCGTCCAACAGAGACTTAGGTGTTTATACTTGCCCCTAGCTCCATCCAACTTGTAACATCTCCATGAATTCTCTAAATCATAAGAGCAGTCATCGTAACCGGGTGTCAAACTGTAGACCGTGTGTTTGGTAGACAATATCTGCGACTAGGACACCAGATTCTAAACGGTTTTGCTGTCTTGTTTCGAACAACGAAATTGATTGTGTTTGGGATCTGCGTGTATGTAATTCAACTAACTTGAACTTGTCAAGCTACTTACCGATTAGAAGATACTATGAACGACCGAATCTGTCCTCCCTGCCAACATGGTTTCGTCACTGTGCGTAACAGTTGCGGCGGTAGTTGTTATTTGACGGGGTGGTGTGAGCCAGTCTGACATGGATGTACTGTTCGTTTTTTCACACGATGGAAAACCTATTTTCAATGATCGACCACCTAGTAGGAGATGTAATGTAACAAGTTAAACCAACTGTTCAACAAATAATGTAGATACTAACGAGAATAGCGACTGAGCAATTCTATTACGATCCTAATTCTTTCGTCCAGGTGCACTTCCAGATCTATCAAACAAGTTGCCCAAAAGAAGGCCTGTAGAGTTACTTACCAATCATACAAACTTTAACGGAACCTCTTAAGGCGCTAGAGAACCGAACTTGAGATAGGTCTTTGATATAACCGCACGTTATACAGCCAGAAAACCGAACATCGACGAAATATTTCATTAACCTAGGGATTAATGCAGTTGAAACTTAGGTATTTAGAGGAACATGGTCAACAGTATTAAGAATGTGGGTGTGTTGTTCAACACAGTGCTGCCACTTCATCTTCACCGGTATGCTAACTTTGATGTTAGTAGTATGTAGAAAATTTACATTCGAAGGATGCTATGACGAAGGGTGTAATTTGTTTGTATGACGAGACCGTTGGGGGTGGACTGTTTCCACTGTATGACATAGCTGGACACTGAAACCGTGCTTAGCGATCGTTATTCATTCCGCTGTTTACCGTGTTCCTCGAATATTATACCTAGCTGTAATGGGCTTTTTACTCGCATTGTTTAGGTTTGATGTATATCTGAAGGCACATTTGTTACCGGTTTAGTTTATCAATACTTTTTTTTATTTCCATCATTGATCAATACTTCGATGACAAATCGGCTTTGTTATCTAGGTGAGTAACGGGTTGATTCAGTTCCCATTGATACTCATCAGTTATGTAACATCCCATGTATCCGATCCATACTTGTGGTGACTTAAAACCTAACACGTTAGTTGGTGTTACATGTATTTGATGTGTGCGGTTACGTACCCCTTGGAGGCTATCAGACAGTTGTTGAACTCGAGAACTTCCATCTAATAGTTGACACTTTGGCCCATTTCAAAGTTAACAAGAACTTTCACTTGCATTACTTTTCGGTCATTTCTTATTGGAACTGGTCGCAAGGTTCACATGCAGCGAAATTTACACTAAAGTTTGCCGTCGATTTTACTGGCTGAGGTCACGAGTCTGATAATCGAAGCCCATGCGCCGTCTACAAACCTGAAATCATCAGCGGTAGAACAGGCTTGACATCTAGCTTTCAAAGGCAAACAGTTTTGTTGTAAGATCTCGAGTCTTGCCATTTTTAGTCAGAAACTATTCACGAAGCATATGTATGCACGCTCATGGCTGTGAAAAGCGTCTGGTTATCAAAGCGAGCAATGTTTTTTAATATAACTTGATCATTCCCTCACTTGTTGTTTCTCCTTGCCTCCACGAGTTAAACGGCGTTTCTTTGGGCTAAACACGTTCACAACTGAATTAGACCCCAATCTAAGTCAGAAGTGAGTAATTCATATGCAGACGACCGTTTTCAGCATATATGGTGTCGGTAGTCGTTCACTTTTCAGCTCGAGGTACGAACGATCCAGACACGTTATCGGAATTCGGACAGGTGGTTTATGGGAACATTGAATTGCCAAGTACTTAGTCGTGGTTGGTAGGTATCTGAACTGGTAGCTGGAGCCCCGTAAGCTTCCTCCCAAAATTGTTGACCGAGAAATGATGTTCAGTGAAAAGACGGATGACTATTGAGGACGACAAGAGTACTTCCTTTCACACATAAACCAATGCCGTACAGATTTTGCTGGTCTTTGACCTCAATACAACCTCTGAAGGCGATTGCTCGATAACGTTCTGGGATGCAGACAACATTATTAGTCCACGCCTACCGAGGATAGCTGATGCTTTCAAAAATACCACTGGAATACGAATTCTTTCTGGGCTGATGCATCCACTAAAATTGAGTCCCACTGAGTACACCTGGGTCCGTTTAGGGTAAAAACTCAGACAAATTGCGTTGGTTCTCAATTTGGCGAGCCTAAAAGTCGCTCTAATAACGAAGTGGAACTACCTACCGGTCTCATTCGATCGAAAGCAAGCCAGAGAATGTTGGTGTGGGATCCGTGACCAATGAGGAAATGTGAAGTGCTATGTATAAGCCGCACTAATAGATGCGTTCGCTATACACGTTATGATTGTGTATGTTTTCTGTTGCACTTTCATCCCTTCTATTCAAGCCAGTTCTCAAACCTCATAGAAAAGTTGGTGGACAGCTGCAGTTGGCTTTATTTGAAAAAACCTGCTGATTCATTCTTGTGGTCAATTCTAGTTTGTGCAGGAGTCGAGCTAAACGATGACCAGCAAAAATAGTCTATGACAAGCTGCGTGCAGATTAGTGTTTGTACCGAGATCTAGTGGGAGATCCAGGTATGCATTAATGGAGATCTGGACAAGGATGGTGGGTTACATCAGATGGGATTTTGCTGCACATTGTAAAATGACGAGTAGCTATAAAATCAGTGAATTATTTTCGGTGGCAGATGTTTCGCTGTTTTAATGGAAAGTATATGTTTGACAAAATCAGAGGAAGACAACTGGTGAACAGTGTATTCAGTCGAGGATCACAATCGCATTGTTGGGTCTATCGGCTGAGAGATTTAGGATGAAGGGGGCCTGTGGTGAAACTTGTGACGTAACGTGAGATGATCATGTCATGTTGTTACTCTATGTAATTCTCATATATCTAACAGCAGGAGATTGAGTGATGTGTTCATTATATACATGAAGGGATGAACATGTATTGGGGAGTTCCTCATGTTTGTTCTCTTTCATAATCGAAAACAGGATATTAACACATTTAAATACGGACCGAGATAACCTGCGGGATCATGATCAACTTGACAGTTCGGACAAATTGTCCAG
Organism: Paragonimus westermani; assembly: GCA_008508345.1. Lineage (NCBI taxonomy): Eukaryota > Metazoa > Platyhelminthes > Trematoda > Plagiorchiida > Troglotrematidae > Paragonimus > Paragonimus westermani. The sequence goes on along the minus strand of QNGE01000527.1, from coordinate 253,748 downwards.
CGTTTCGGACGTAGAAAATCCAGTGGATTGCTCGATGATCAACTTCGCAACATCCGTACAGCTGCTTACAAAAGTTTAGTCATGAATTGACCTATATTCTTTATGAGATGAGCCTAAGAGCAGAGAGGAGATTAGATTCTACAGAACCTCAGAGCCAGTGGTAATTGATGCTGAGGCTTGATCACTAAATTTGGCAAATGGACTACAGTTCGTAAAATGATCGCGTGAAAGTCTGATGGTTGAGAATTGAGTGCCAGAGGCCTGAAACGTGGAAATGAGCGAAAATATCAACCGTGAAGACCTAAGCATAAATTGTACCTGAATGATGTGTTTTCACTTTTGTTGGCTGTTTATGTACGTCGATATCTTTACGCCACTATTGTTTGCAGAGGAAACTCCGTACGAACAACGACACAAGCTGCTGGTTTATTCCGATACATTTGACTATGCTTGTTGCTGTTGCTCTGATGCGTTTTTCGACTGTTCACACATGCTGTCGTTCATTTTCCACATCTACTAAATCCAGACTGAGGCGACAGCCAAATTGTCCTTATGATACGTAACTTCGGGGATTGGAGGTATTGGCAGCATAATTAGGTTCAGTTCCAGGTTTCGGGGTTGTGGTCTGAAAAGCTATGCGAATTTTATGGATTGAGACGTTTTCAGAATGGCGCATTACTTTATATACTTCTGTAATACGCACGCATTCATTTTTATGGTTATTACCAATTCTTCTCAAGAGTGGCACTTGCTTAAATGTGAATTCATTTCTTCTTGGGTATATAATAATTAAGCTTTAGTATGTACGGTGAGGGCTTTTGTTGTGGTTGATGGTATTGATGATTAAATAGGTCTCAGTTTGAACCGTAATAGTGACCTTTTTGTCTATACTATGTGCTCAACTGGCACGCGGAATACTTATCAGTGCCTTTGGATGTAAGTCAAGAGCATTTACTATCCACTGACCGTTTTTGGTCTTTCAGGTTTGTGTTGATCAACCTACTGATTGATAGCAATACATCAATGGTTTATGTTGATATACCACCATACCAACAATCACACTAGTTTAAGATCATGGGAGGTTGAGAAGTGAGACTGAATTTTTAGAACCTCTTTGTCTCAGCTCAGGCAATTCGTGTTAAAGTCACTGGGCAGCTGTTGAATTCTGAGTTTGTTGTTTGTTGGTTCAAATAACCGTCTGAACTGTTACCTGCAGATTGGTTGTATCATACGCTCAGTAGACCCAGCGTTTGCCTATCCCTGCGAAAGCTGTTTGTTGGTACACCTGTGTTTTGCGAATCGAGGTTTTGCTTGTACAGTGTACTGCTTGATTGTTGGCATTTATCCTGATGTACGTGGTGTGCTTACATACGCATTTCGCTTCCAAATTCCTAGTCGGATCATATAAGTGACCTGATCTGGTTATGTTTTCATCAGCTCTCTTGCGTTCATTTGTACCCTTTTTGCCTTTCATGTTTTTTGAAGGTTTAACAGCGGCACCCAAATTGGTTTGACCCGCTTAATAATGAACGAGCGTTATCGATGTTAGTTGTAATTGTGTGAAAATTGAATTCATTTATTTGGGTGCATCTGCACTCCCCACATTCCGATGTCAACCGTTATGGTTACATCTTTCGATCTGAAATTTCTTTAAGTTCCAACAATCATATGCTGGATTAACACTGTGTTTTTCTATCAGTAAGTAAGGACTGGTGGTTCCATTTCGAGGTATTGAGATAAACCTATCCCTGTATTGTTGGTCTTTGTTCTAAGCGGTTGCTGTGACATTGTGATCGCCTCTGTTCAACGGATGTTTACGGCAGTGTAACTGATTTTTACAGATTACGACCTCGACCCTAAAGTATGAACAATTTGAATGCTCCGGTCTGATTAGAACAACCCTGCAGTATCATGCTCATGCTTAACCGCAAGATGGTTGGTGTAGAAAGACAGCCTGATTTCAATATGTTAAAAATTAATGATCTGAAGTCGCCAAAAACAGTTTGTAGGATTCGTGAGCCATTGATGTTATTTCAACTGAAAACCCCCGACTACTGTCAGTGAATTTCATGTTACTTTTCGCTCCGTGATGTACACTTTCTACATCATCTTTGTTGGGTGCCGAGTGCGGATTGTTTTCTGAAAACACCCACAGACTATTGTCTCTTCACCTGATGGTTTACCCGACTTAACGGTTATATATTTCTAATTGTTGCACCAAAAAGCACTAGAAACCAATTCGTCCTCGTATTGCTTTGATCAATCCTCTCACGAGCCGTTATTTTCTTCGCAGAATGTGGATGATGCCAGAAAATGGTTACGATATTTGGATCCCGATTTGGGGAAACCGTTAGAAGAGAAGGACTACGGCGGAAGTTGCATCATCTACGATTCCAACAGTACAGATCCCTGGCACAATGTTCGGGTAGGTGAGCTAGACTGCTCGTTCCCCAATAGTTACCGTTTGATGCGACCACTGAACCAGTTGGCACGAGTAGATGAGATCCAAGCGAGCTGGAAAAGATTTATCTATTCAGCCTTTAATAGATAGTGCAACCGGACCCAAATTCGCCACGATCCTCACATGATCACCGAGAGAAAGAGAGCGAAACACCAAAGTAAAAAAGGTGAAACATCGATTCTGAAGCTTTCAAAACGTGAATAAAGTTGTGTTATGTCTTCAGAATGCTATGATCAACCCACAGTTTGTCAGGTAGATATTGCGAGTCACCTATTCGGATACAAAATCTTTTTGTTAGCAACCGAAACTGTCCCTATCCATTCTGTTATTGTCCCGCTGAACACTGTATAAACCAGAAAACTTAACCAGATTTCGGTAGTTTGCCAGCTGTTTGTCAGCTACATACACCAACAAGCATCGTTAAACGCTTTCTTCAAGAACTGCAGCTCTACTTGGAACACATGTTTGAACTCCGATCAAACACTTGTTGTTGCTAAGTTCTCCCTGTGCTTCGGTTGAACGCTACTTCGTCCTCAGACATAAATTGAATTGACTAAAGTAGTTGGGCCACTAGCTTTCAACATTAGTCGAAAGCTACTGGCCTCTTAGTCTAGTAGTTTTCCGGAGGACGACGCAGAGACACATTGTATACCCATTCGGTATGTTACGCCTAAATGTTTTACTCCTTTGTGCGGTTTCACTGTTCGTTAATGTGTTAACCGATGGGTTCCTGCGCGATCCCTCGTGCTTACTGATGCCCACCTGAAGATTCGTTCCAGAAACGAACGTGATTCACTTCTTGTGACCACGTTTACAACACTTGGAAGGCAGCTGAAAAAGGAACCCGAGGACTGGCGGGCACATTGCACTGTAGTGGGTTGCTACAGTCGGGAACCCCAGAAAACCTTCCCTTCCCATCCGAGTCACAGGCAGCAAGAATGTAGTGTGGACGAAACAACTTGCTAGGCCCATGGCAAGTCTGTTCGTAATGTGCTGCGATACTTGGGGCGATATGCTAATCACTTCGAACAGTTACCCAACTGTCCACCAGCATAAAAAATTACGTCTTCTAACATCTCCAACGTCCCAACATTGCTCCCGATGCTTTGTATTAACGAAACTTTTCCGTACGGCGGAGGTTAGGGGTATATTGTTTCCACTTAGCCGCGCTAATATTATCGTCCAGATTTTTACGTGGAAGGTACATGAACGATCAGAGCATGTGACTTGGACTAGAGGCCAGGCGAGGATATTAGTGGAGTTATTACTCGTCCAGTCAATCAGATAGTGACCGAAAAACGAGAAAAAGGCACCAGAACTGTGAAATCGGCTGAATTCGATCAGTTCGGGAGCTAATTGTGCGAAAACTCAAGACGATTACGTGTATAGGTTTTCCTGTTTATTACTGGATAAGGTTACTCTTGATGCGGTTTGTTGTCCTAAGGGTAGATTTAAACAGGTAGGCTTTGAAAGCCATTTTAAAAACCTCCACGGACAACTGAACGATATTCAACCGGCTTTTAGTAATAAATGCTCAAGGTAACCTTAGTTCAGTCACGCCTCTAATATCTCGAAACTTATTGACTAGAATGCATTTCACTTTAATGGAGTCTCCAAGGCGGAATGAGAATGAAGACCTGATAAAGGTCCAGGAATCGTTATTTTATACAAGGCTGATCACTTAAATAAAATGAATACGCTATCGTGAAATACAACCAAATTTATCAGCATCGAAAAAGAGGGAGGCTATCAAAATGTTAGTAAGAAAAATCTTAAGATGTGTGTAACGGAGGGGGCTCGATTACTTCAGCCAGCAGGCACTGCACTTCTTAGACTTTGTGGGTTATGCCAGATGCTTAAACTCGGAGTACTGTTGCGATCGATTCTAGATATGTGTAGTTCTCTGTATCACGCAATGGCAAAATGTCTAGCGCGGTTGTTGGGACCAGTTGGACGAAAATTGACCGCTCATAATAACTGTATGTAACAAAGGAGTGTACATTATTACAGCTGGACGTCACGTCTCTTCGATCACTCTCTGCAACTGTCATATAAACGATATTATCTGGATGGCATATGGCTCAATGAGCCTCATTGAAATTCCGACGCATTTTGGCTGTGCACATAAAACTGTCCGTTTTGCCTTAGAGTCTGAATCATTCACAGGTATCGTATTGTCAAACGTGTTCAGGTCTTGTCGTGGAGTTGACACTATTCAGCAGAAGGTTAACCAGAGGCAGCCTGGACAGGGTAGTGTGCAGACTTTAATAGTTTCTCACCTTCGAGGCGAATGAGAATCCAGTGCTGTCTCTGCTGGATTGAGCTATGAACATATGTTCTTCCGACTACATGGAGGATGAAATGTGGTTTCCAGTTAATACATTCACTGAAAATTGCTATCCAGAGCAGTTTACTTGTAAGCTGATGTAAATGGACACAAACTGCAAGCCGTAGACAAAAACTTTGCTCACATTCCGTTGTTTTTCAAGGGTGGTAGTTCTGCTGAAGACAACCAAGATACAATGTACCACTTAGTGGTGCCTATTTCGCAGCTTAGCTACGTGTTCAGTTTACTTCCACATCGGTTTTATGACCTCAGCTGAAAGATTTGTTGCCTATTCATTCTATCTGTGTTTACTGTTTCGTTTGTTCCTGTGAGCCAAGTTCCCTGGCCCGCATTGTACGGGCGTTATGTGAACGCATCCGGGGTGCATCCTCCGGTGTGGCTAACTTGAGGATCGATGAGGGCCTGTTCACTTGCGTTCGCTACGCATCAAGTCATTCGCTCAATCCGAATAATTCATTCAAGCTGATCTATTAAGTCCATGGGGCACATTCGAACCAGGTCAAAGGTTGTATACTGGGGATTGCAGAAGCTATTGCAGTTCTTCTACATTCGCCCCACAAAACGCCTAGCCAAAACTGGGCCTCCTATGGACGCTCGTTCGTACCCGGGACAGATCTACAGCTTTTGCTTTCGCTAACCCTGCACAAACCACGTGATTGTGTGTTGTGTTATTAGTCCTCATGACGCAAAACAAACTAACATGGATGATTAATATCTCCCGCTCCACCGCTTTACTACCCACTATCCCTGATTAACATATAAATATACTGTATTTAATCTGATGGTGAAATACCGAGAACGAGCCTGTCTTCTGCGCGTTTCTTCTCATGATTTGGCCAGGCATATTTGCCATGCTGAGTGACGATGGTTTACTCCAATCGTTTCCCTGTAAGCGCTCATCAGTTCATTTGTTTGCTGCTCATTTTGTCTGTGTGATTGCAGAGAGCTAACGAAATACTTCTAAGCATTCATCTTACTTGATAGTCTTGACGTGTTTCTCACTTATTCGGAAACAGGATATCTTTGAGCTCCTCCTTAGTTCTATTTTGACCTGGACAATTCGGCGTTTTATAGTTCTCACGCAGCCGAGTCTGTTACATAGCGCTAAACGTTAGGTGATGTAAAGACTGAACACAATCTGTGTTTTACTGCATCAGCATATCTGTTGGTCCGCTATCGTACTTCTTTCTGCCTCAATTTCTCTCTCTCTCTCTCTCTCTCGTTCTGTCTATCTCGAATTCAACCACTAGGCCAAAATGGATGTGTTCGTGTTGGTTCATTTTTTCGGATGGTGGTTTAAAACGTTAATCGTCCGAGACTACTGGTTGTGCAACGTACTCAGCTTCGCATTTGAATTGATGGAGTACACTCTGGAGCACCAGTTACCCAACTTTTCAGAATGTTGGTGGGACCATGTAAGTTATTCTGACGTGTATGTATGTTTGTTTGTTTGTACTTATATGTGTACGTTCGTAGAGTACCCGCAACGAACCGTTACCAATGAGACGGTAAGTGTGTTAAGAGCAAGTAGGGCAATTCGATCACAAATTTTTTATTCGTGTCATTCAACGACCCTTCTCGTTTTGTACATCTTGGTGGTCATTGTGGCTTTCTATCTTTCCTTTGATCAAACTTTACTTGGCACAGTTATCCTAGAATTTTTACTTAGTTTCCCAATGTGAATTCTACATAAAACGCAAGAATATCTACTGCGATATTGAAACTCCGTTTTCCTTATATTTCCGTCGTTTGTTTTTCCTCCCTACCTAAAACTGACGATTGTAGACTTTGTTTTTGCTCTCGAAGATTAACGGTTTCAATTTCGAATCAGTTTATCGTCTAGCTTACCAGCATTGTCCAGCTAAACTTCAAAGTTCTCCAGTCATACGCCTCTTATTTCTTTGGGTTTAATCTGGATGCGGGTGTGCGAGTGGGCTGTAAATGGCGCAGCACAATCCATTTGTGGTGGCGCCTAAGCGTTAGCGTGCTTCGGCTTCGGCCATTGTTAGAGGCTAACTCGGAAACGTTCTACCAACCGTATGAAACCTATCTGGAAACTGATTTCAATTGTGTCGACGATTGGTTCGAGTTACGTAACATAGCCCTGAAGAAAGCCTAGAGAATGGGACATCTCTACCCTATTGTATTATTTCATTCTCTGTTCCTTAATCCCCTTAGAAATGAGGTCACCTAGGCACGCTGCATCTCACTTTATACATAAAGTTAGCCTCTCACAAGGGTTGCGGTAAGTTTTAGTTGGTTTACAGTCATCGAACATACGTGAACTAACCTCATCAAATCGTATCGTTTGAAGTCGACACTGCAACCATCCACTCGCCCAAGGATCGGCTAATTCCTTTCCATGCTATATGATTCGTGACTCTATGCCCGCATTCAGTAAGCCGCAACTCATAACCGCCAGCCGGTATGTACCAACATTTTCAATAATGGAGAATTCGTTATCAACCAGTGACAAAGTGAAAATATTGGGAAACGTTTAGAGCCGTATACTACGTAGAACTCTGTGGTCACTTGGTGTATTTTGCAAGACTATCCAAAACTGAATTATAGTTGAACGACTAGTTGGGCAGTGAACTGATAGCGAACCATCTTTAAAAGTGTACCATGTTGGAACCAAAGTAGCCAGGAAATTTACTCTCCTAGAACGATCAATTAGTTATGATTATTTGTTGATCCGTTATTCACTGCTCATTATGGTGATGTCTTTGTAGTTTAGCCACTGGACTTCAGTCTCATCTAGCTTGTCTGTGATAGAAACCAATAGCGATGCGTTTATCGGACGTAGAAAATGAGATATGGGAGAATTACTCACTCCACGATGATCAAAACGACAAAATCAGTGTAAACGATACAGGCAGCTATAATACGATCACTTTGCCGTGGTCGCGTTATCAGTTGAATTGGTAGGAAAAAAGTTTCATGACACGATTTCGCTCAACACTGCGCTTGGTGAACTATCACAATAGCTTCTGCACGATAAGTGACCACGGGGAGAGGTTTACCTCTGCGGTTGCTTCAGGAGTTGTAAGTACGGACTGTTAAACAATGACACAATTGTTCAGAGAAATAGGTCATCTTCCATAAGAAAGTGGTTTTGGATTATCGGAAACAACATAGGCGCCCTCAGTAGACTGAAATTCCCACATGTACATTTATAAACTTCGTGTGGGTGTTGTCTACCAAATCGAGCGACAGGATTACAGTTTATTTACAACACAGTGGTCACATTTATGACAGTTTCGCATCGATTTGTAGCCCAGTCTGGTACAGCACCTCTCTCACCATATTAATGTCCGTAGGGATTCGAGTCTGAATCGCACTCTAGCTCACAGTTTGTTCCGATTATCGCACCACATCCGGCACCAAAAGGGTCGACACACACGATACCACTGTTGGTTGGTGTCGCGTGCTCCGTATGTTGACTGAGCGTCCGCCACATAGTGCATTGTTTAGTGTGACTGCTGGGCGTTGAAAAAAACCACAAAGTGGCTAAACGATGACTTAGTCACGGACTATAGGAGCCTCGGCAGACACGATGAACACGGTTGACAGCTGCCGTCTCCTTGGTTAGGGTGTTCGCGATCATTGACATCACTGGTTAGAAATACTGTATGAAATGGCATTCTGTCGCAGTCAGTGGCAAGTCTGTATCCGCAAACTTGTTGACTCCTCTTTTTCGTCAAACTCATCCGTTTTTTCTCGTTTACTTTATCCCTTCTCTTTTTCTTTGTACACTCGTGGTTCAGCTTTGTAGACCATTGCCAGGACCAATGACAGCTCGATCCATCGTATCCACAGGTACGGCTTGAAGCTAAAATGATGATAACTGAAACCAAACACTAAATAACTTGTGGGCTTCGGTAGGCACTGTTGGGGGGATTTTCATGACACACTGATTGTATTGTGCAAATTTGTGTCCTGACTTTTCCTACTACATTGGCATGGAGGTCAGGTTTGTGTGCTGCAATAATATGTACTACTGAAGTGAACTATTATGTTATATTTCCAATATCTTTCTTACCAATTTGGATCCTTCCTTTGGAGTCTATTTTTCGACTTCCGGTCGATAAAAGTTTCACTTGCTTACTAGCCTGTCATCTGGCTAAACAGCATTGACAGGCTGGATCACAAAAACATCCATTCACACGTCTCCTGGCCTTATTCCTTCGGGTTTTTACGGAATATGTGGTGTGTAAATGGAATCACAATTGGTGCAGCCTTATCCATTTGAGGTGGGTGTTATGTGCAGTCGTTCTTTGGCTTTGACCATTGCGGCAGGCTAATCCGAAACGGATGCCGCCAATCCTGTGTGTGTGTGTAACATCAAGTTGAATCATGAAGTTCATCGAGCTTCATTTATGACCATGTCTACATTGCATCGTCTGAACAGACCTTTTCATACCGGATTGGTATAGCTTTTACTAGTTCTGTCAAGTGCCTGTTTGGGTCACATCTTTATCTTTCATTTTGGCAATCCGACTACCAATATCGCGTCACAAACGTTTTTTTCAAGGCTTCTTTGTTCAATTTCCATTTGACCACTCATGAGCGGATGAAATCCATGCAAAGGATATGGGGAGGCATGCACGAACAGCTACGTGTTCCTTGTCTAGGTGGTTGCTTTAGAAAAAACGATATTATTTGACAGAATGACAACATATGCAGCTGCCAACCACGTGGTTTGTTTGCATGCGTGGTTAGTGCGTACACGGCTTGTACGCGTGCAGTACCTTGTCGTTTCCTTCTTGGAAGCGGAACTCGTTATACAAAGTCCGTGAGGTAGGTGCACATGTTCTTCAGTCTTGCTTACCCGCCCACGTTTTACTTGAGTTCTGTTGAGACAGGTGTCGTAATGTGCACGTCAGGTGGTTGTGCGTCCATGCTGTTACTCAGCTTGCTAATATCAGTACAAGTCGGGACTGTGGTGGGACGTATATTGTCAACCTTTGTTGACAGTATACTTGATATGCCCTTATCACACCTTCTCAAGTGGTGCTAACATGCTTGGGAATTTAACGGCTACGAGAGATTTCTCGTAACTTGTAGGTTTCAAGTCTAAACCTCATTATTTTTTCAGTGACCAGTGAAACCGTTTGCGGGTACACACGAACTTCCAAAGTTCGTGCATATCGGTGTTACTTCGTGTCCGCACGATCTTTGTCAACGTGCGTGTTCAGGTTGTGGTGACGTAAACGGAACCTCGTGTGATACGGATGAACAAGTGGTTTACGAACCACAGCGTGTTCTCGAGCGATGCTCACTAGCCCACTAGGGCTAGGCCAGGCTGACCGGATGTGTTGCAGAAGTGATGATCGTTACTTTCGTTTTGGCATATCGTTTCAGTTACAGCCCGATGCATTTTACGGATTAAATCATGTGTAGATTTTTAACGGTTCTTACTGAATGCTTTGTTAAATGACACCGCCCTATTGGTTTATCATTTTCTGCCACTTTGAGACAGATTTGCTTCCCCTGAGCAAACCGAATGGTTTTTGTTTAAGTACACCGGTGACCAGTTAGACTCGATTAAAGGGTTCTCTGACGTGTGTCAGGGATAGATAAGCCCTTCGAAACAAAGTAGTTCCAATTTATTGGTCCAGATGGTTCGTACATGTGATCTGCACTTGTGTATAGCGCTTACCGTATAACGCCATACTTGCGTACGGCGAGTGTTTTGGGGACACATCAAAATAGACAGCCCGTGACTGGGCTGATGTCTTTGTTATTCTGAGCCAGGTTTTAAGATGTTTTTGAGTGTTGCCGGCCGCAAACGGAATAATTTGATTGAATGCGAAATTTGTAGACAGACATGTTGTTGTTTGTTGTTGTGACCTCAATCGAAGCGTTACATTCTCAAAAAGTTTACATGCAGCATAAATCTAACAGAAATGTGTTCTTATTATTTTCTCAACTCTCGTTTTATTCTTTTTCTCATTACATTACTGGCGTTTGTTTTATGTCGTTCTCTGGTATATACGTACATATGTGCGTTTCCATAGTGGGTGTGAATCATGTGAATGGTATCGTTGTTCTCTCGGAAATCCGGGGTTTGAGATTTCCAACACTGGTTCACTTTGCAAATTTCAAGCATACATACCTAAAGATGACGATTGACTTCTTTCTTCAAATGCATATATCTTTGCCTTTCGCATCAAGTCTAGATTGATTCTTTACCTATATATGAACTCGCAGTCTAACAGTGATTGTCTGCGTTTTCCGTCACATCCACTTAGTGGATTATGGATTTCCTCGGATGCAATATGGCTGGAATCTGGCTAGGAATGAAAACACTAAACTATCTGAGCATCAAACCTTACCATTGGCGTGGCATGTGGAAAATATCCGGTTACAAGTGAGTTATGGCAACCGACGTATTGTTTTGGTTTACGTGTTTCGTATGTATCTGTCTTTAACATGGTACGAGAACGTGGTTTCTTCTACCCGCTAGACTCTGGTTCTGTGGAGCAAACAAGGTAAACGCTTACCATATCGCTCAACAGAATGTGTCTACGTGTAGTTTCAGGGTTGGTTGGTATTGGCTGACGCACGTTCGGTGGGGCAAAGTAGCACAACTGGCGACCGCACACCCTAACACTTATCAAGTAAAACGGTACCTTTGGCGAGTTAATTCCCGGATGTGTGGTTTGCACTACATCTTTTTGATCTGACGGAACTCAAGGTCGTTTGGCGCTCATGAGCCTTAAGCTAGACATAATTATCATATACTGGACTCCCGTTCATCGGTAAGGCACTTTTTACGTGGCACTCTTCAAGCCACACTCTATTCCCTAGGCCGTTGCTGTGGCTCCACCATGCATCAACAGCATCTTTGTGACTAATCAGGAACTTGTGGGTGAATCAGGGATGAATCAATGTCCGAGGTAAACAGCAAACAAGTTCTGGTTCTGTAAGCGTCTTGGGCGTGTGCAACTGTAGTTCACCCTGGCTCGATCTACTGTTGTTTCTTATAATTAAGAGGGACATTTTGAAATATTAAGAAACGGTGTGGGAGATGCGCTAACTAGAATAAGGTGTCGTTATTAAAGCCCAGCCACATTATCAACCGCGGCGCATTTCCAATCACCTCTATGGTCTCGAGTTCGATAAGTGACACCCGACAGTCTCATTCAATGAAATTCCTTAGACTTTCATTGCCCACAAAATTCTGGTCACTTGACGTGCTTCTTTTTCGTTCAGGCCGTTGACCGTTTCACCACATATTGGCATGGGATACGCCTCATTTGCACATGAACTCAACGACCTGATCCGTGCGATCATGGAAACTCTGTTACATGCAAATAGGTCCTAGCCCTTCTCCAACGATTATCCTTGCTTGCTTGTTATCTAGACTGGTTCACTGAGTGGCGGATTGCTCTTGGACAGTGCTTTTATGAAAATCTCGTTTTTCCATAGTTATAGGAGGATACATCACGCTCAATTTTTGTGTCATATTTTCTTGTGTATTGAGAGCTACTGAATTTCCTCAGGTCACAAATGCTTCAGGAGTTAAGGTGTTTTCATCGTTTCCGCATAAGTTAACCATCTTTTCAGTGTAAATCGTCAGGAGATCTGCGTGATACTCTTTGTGAATATCAAATGCTTTTACGTGAATTTTCTTAAACAAGTGACTATCTGCTGCACGATTGGTTTAATGTGAGGGATTGTGCAAACAGTCGGACATCAGGTAGCACCTTAACTGACTGATTTTCTTCGTGAATGCCTTCTTTTTGCACGTAGATTGCACAGTTCGACACCTGCGTTTTTCTTCTGGGCGCCATTCTTTAGCTTTTTGGTTCATTGGTTGTTTTATGGATTCATCAAACGATCACCCATGTACATCAGACGTAACCTGTCAACCCACGCAGCGAGTGTACCGATTCTCTAAGGAAATAAATGTAAATATACACGATCATCCAGCCACATTAAGACAACCAGACATCCGACTTTGTCTCTATTTTTACCGACTTGTTAGCCAACAAATCGATCGTTTCTGTACCACTTTTGCTTCCATTTGTAACTGGTACCTGCGAGCTGGTAACCGAAACTGTTCTCCTCTGGATGGCATTCCTTTTTCTCAACAGCTTCAGTTTTCATCTTACTGGTGTGCTGATGTGGTGGTAGCTAAAACTGATAGTTGGCCCGACCAATCACAAATTTTGGTCGCTCATCAAAGTTGGGCACATTCACCGTTAATCCGGCGATGTGGAGGTCGTGCACCACCTGTGTGTATTGGCTAATGTGATTGCACAGGGTGACTAACACTGTGCAACCAATTAGATCACCAGAGACGGTCTGGAAATTGTGCAACACCATAAGGTCCAAACACAGCATCGCCTTTGCAAGATAAATGCCACGTTATCCAACAAGACTACACAGATGATCGGCCGACGAAAGTGAACACATTGGGTCTTAAATGGTTTCGAGTAGTAATCATAATTACACTCATAAGTACACTCGCTTTTCATTGGAATAGGTTTTGCTCAGAGGCTAGTTTTTATTTTGGCTTCGTTAGCGTACGCATAATACATATCGTGGTGTCATGAAAATTTGAGAAGGCTTGGTGCAAGAAGCAGAGTGCTCATAACGAAAGTCATGGACACTTATGACAGTTACTAGTCAAGGGAAATCTTCTCACGACGATTTCTACCTTCTTCTGGCGTTGTGGTTCGAATAACGACAGTTGGTATTCTAGGGTTCGGAATGCTTTTCAGACCTTGGGCCTGTTGACATCAGTTAGTGCACACAGACTGCAGTGACCACCACTTTGATCTGTAGAGCTTGTCTGAGGCTGATTACGTTTCACAACCCATCCATATTGAAATGCTAGCTGTCCACCCTTATTTGAAGATGTGCTTGTTGATTTGTGGACAAAAATATGTTTTAGTCTTACATCGAGGATCTCAAAGAGAAGAATGAAAGTAATTACCACGGTCACGTGGAAAGGACTTTGCTATTAAACAGAATACAGTGTGTGCAATCTTTTTAAATGCAAAAATACGTCATCACTGACTAGGAGGAGAACCGTACTTTTGAACAGGCATTGTAATTTGTCCTCCTATCATGTTATTTTTGTTCATCAGTTGTGTTTTGGTCGCTTATTGATGTTCATTTTCTTGTTGGTACGTTCACAAATTCTTCAGACGGATTAGACGACTTCTGATCATATCTTTTCAACAACTCATCTAGTTAATTCGGCATATTCCTTCAAACGATTAGCCGCGCAGTTGTAACAGGAAACTGTTAACAAGTTTTGAAGCAATGATATTTGTGCCGGTTGGCACGTAAAAAATGCTAACACAATCACCCTCTTTGTTGTTATATTAATTACGTTTGGTCTCAAGATTTCCTTCTGCCCCGCCTGTTCGTTCGCTGTCATGTTTCACCATAAAATTTCCTCGATGACTGACAAAATTGGATGGAAGTTTTAACATCTCGCATCATGGTTTCGCTCTGTTCCAACTAAAGTTCCAGTAGTAAAGTTATGTATGAAATACCCTACAGATATCGCTATTTTGAGCGCAATTCAGTTGGTTCTTTTGCCTAGCCTTTCACTCACCTGCCGCACAGTACTCATTGGAATGGCTGGTGAATTCGGTGGGCTCCGACCTCTTTCACAAAATCTGTTTGATTTTTTACCTAATATATTCTTTTTAGCTAGAAACAGATTTATCGACCCGGCTGTGGTGTTTAAGCGAGTTCACATGATTAGACTTACAGATCTGAAGGGCTTCATGTTGCTCATTATCTGATGGGTACTTCACAGTCGCCGCCTTCGCCCTAATTTGGACTTGTCGGATAGAGTTAATCGACCAAGTGCACACCACTCCATCACATGCGAAACTCATGAGACCGGCTGTCTAGTAAATAAGGGTTTTGGCTTTCGATGCGCATGTTTATCGTCCGAACCGTGTTCACATTAGCTCTGATTGATAAAAGCAAAATGGTGCAATGAAATGATTGCTGGACAGTACACGGTATGAAATAGATAGTCCTGTAAATTTCAGCCACTGTGATCGTATTCAGTGCAGACTGGCCACATGAAATGGACCGCGTCCGTCTAGATAGTAATATCGTGTCAAAGTCACAAACCGGCCCGTGTGTTACTGTCCGAACACTGAGTTTACGTGCTCTCTTTAGGTGCGAATGGTATCTTTTCACATTTTACTGCAGGAGAATGAACAGAACCGTTGTCGTTTTACCCTAACCGATAACCTCGTGATCAGGATTCGTCAGACAGTTTGAAGCAAGTGATTTCACTGGATCAAATTGGTGACGTTTTAGGTGTTGGTTGAAGTTTTGAGATTTAGATTGTTGTAACATGATCAACTCCTGCAGTTGGTCCCCACTTTCACATCTAGATAAATTTTTCAGTCAGCTCAGTTTGAATGAAGTTGCCAAACTCGAGCTGCGCCTTTATTATGGCTCATTATTACATGGAGTGAAGTTGCATTAGTGATGTTACTCTAAGTGAAGGCGAAACGGTCATCATCCTCATCATTGTTACCAAATTCAGCTCAGACTACTGTTGACTCGGACAGTAGCCCACGAGGTGACCGATTGTCAGCTTTCAACAACACCCGTAAGAAGGATGTGTCTGGGTTGTGCTACTACATGCTCGAAATTCAGTGGGAGTATGCTGAATCAATGTATCACAGCACAGATCATTCGTCCCAATAATTATCTGTAGATTATTTTGAGTTGCACTTTACTCGCACTTACTCTACCCGTTTTCCTAACTGGGCTCCCAGTTTGATCGATCTTCGTTCTTCTCTCTCCTTGCACACCAAGAGTTATCATCGTCAAAGCGTTGCATGGCGTTTTCTGTGAATTACTGTTCTCTGTAAACAACTTACCACAACTTAGTAAGAAACATTCTGTTCACATCAGTGTAAACTGCAGACCAAGTCCTACAACTGTATCGCTGAATTTGCCGGTTTGTGTATCTACACAACTTGACTTCTGTTACACCTGCTCCGTTTTACGGTGAATGTAGTTTTACTACTATCTACTACTAATACTACTATTATCGTCCACTTTGAAGAGCAATGTTACACAGCTTCACTCGAAATAAGGACAATCGGTGACACCAAAATGCCAACCAATAAAGATGTAAAGAAGGGAAATTCAAAGCAAGCAGTCTGTCAAGTGTAGTGCGCTACGTGGGCAACGACACTGAACAATTGATCTATCCTTCCACGGGGGTAGTTAACATTAATAATTCAGTGGTCCACTAAAAATTACTTGCATGATATGTTAGGATAGAAAAAGGATAGGAAGGAAAACATGGTCGCTCAAAATCAAAGGCTTTTCAGAGCACAAGGATGCTACTACAGTCAAGGCTACGCATCGGGACGGAAAAATGTCCTTCATGGTGAGACAACCGTCAGATAGTGGCAACAATCAGTGCCATGTTCCCCCCATAAATGTGTCGTTGGTCTTCAGGGAATCAAGAACAGTTATTAAGCATAGATCAGAGGCTGCATAGGAGGGCAGTCCAAGTCGGAGAATCGCATTGCATGAGGAGGGAAACATGATGCCATTGAAAGAGCTGATCACAGTTGAGTGAGAAATAGAGTCCCCATCACAGCCCATGGCATGGAGGGCCGACTGAGTGGCAGTATTATGACAGTTGGTCCCGTACTTCAGAACCTTGTCTGTTCAGGCACATCGGCTCCGGTAGTCATCCACTACACTGACATTCAGTACGACAGCTGCACCGTTACGAACCGCGATGACGTCGGGTTCGATGAACAAGCTCGCCGCTGGTAGCCCCTTGAAGATTGTATAGCCCAGATTGTGCAACCTTTTCGCAGGTCCTTGGCCACGCGGTTGTGCCGAGCACAACGCACATCGTGGGTGATCCAGCACGACTGGAGAATATAAACGAAGCTTTCTGGTTGATCACAACTGCCACGACAGAGAACTGTGATCACTTCGGCCATCTCGAGAGTTTCGGACCTTCGTCCGGAGAAGACCGCATCGGAGCTGGATGACACGTACAAAGATCTTGGGGAAAATGTGGTCTGGATTCAGCAGCCAACGATTAGAGGGTGAAGAGCAGGAAATCTCCTGAAGACCGCGGCCATGTAGCGTATGATAAAGTTTATCCATCCACGCCCCATGGGCTTCCTCCTTGTTCGTCACTACCACACCCTGAACGCGTACTGGGACATTGCATTCCTTCGTACGAGGGCCAAAAGCATTGTTCTTTTTACCACGTTCCTCGAAACTGGACATTGATTGGAGAGCAGTCTTCACTCGTGATTTGCGCGAGCTGGGAATGGTGATGGACACATTCGGAATGCCCAGACCGCCCAACTGAATTCGAGCTTGGATGTAGCTGATTAGCGTGTCTTCGGGAAGGCGGAGCTACTGCCGAACAAACTGGCGAATTTTACAGTCCATAACTTTGTGCGTATTTTAGTGGACTGGGTTGAGAACTGGAGAGTGATTCATCTTCAGAATTCGATGTCTCAGGTGATGTAAGCGCTGATGTAGCTTCAGCGGCGCTATGGCAGTTTCATCCAGCATCGTACGAAGTTGCATCAGGCGATTGTTGAATGTTTTCGCAGGCTAAAGGGATACCCAGACAGGTCACCATCTCAGAGGCGCTTAGTGAGTGGATAGTGTTCCAGTCGAATTGTATATACTCATCTGCCTTGGCTGTTGTGTTGTGCTTATGATAGCCATAAGTTTAGTTTTACGAGTGTGGATCAGCAGTCATAACTCCAAGACACTAGTGGCCACTGCAAGCTTCTCGGAGAGACGCGTCAGATTCTCGGTCATGAGGATCATATCGTCGGCGTAAGGGAAACCGCTGGGTACTGTATCGTGGAACTGGTAGCCAAGCTCCGGTCAAGATAGAGCTAGCACCTTACCCCTTGACATGACGAAAGAAGCGGAAACAGTGGGTCGCCCTGGCGAACAATACACTGGAACCGAAGAACGGAGCCTCCAAGCGTGACGGAAGCACTCTGATAGGAGTGGGTAATGTAATGCGTTAGAGGTAGAGGCGCACCGAAAGCGCGGGCCAATCTGATAATCGATTCATGTGAGATAGAATCGAACGCTTTGAACACGTCGATAAAAGCCGAACACAGATTTGAGGACGTGGTGTATGGGTTCCGGAGCAACGCGTGAAGCAGTGAGGTCGCATTCAGGCAACCACCAGTACTATTAGTATACCGTTCATTTTGGAAGAGCAATCTACACATCTTTGTTTAACGGGAGGACAAACGGTGACAACCAAATTAAGCAACAGATATGTAAAGAAGAGAATGTGGAAGCAAGCTACAAGTGTGAAGAAAGCATATGCTGCCTTCGCGAAATTTTGCCAACACTGACGTCGAGAGATGTCTGGTTGCCGATGAAGATGAGAGTGACGGTAAACTGTACGTTATCCGTCTTTTTCTACGACTCAGGTATTTAATGTGTTTGATCATTCTTCTTTAGTTAGCTTGCATTAATTTTTCTGACCGTGCCAGATGGGCAATGGTAGTTGTTTGACAGTGCTCATTTCAAGGAGATAAAGTCGTGCAGCCTGCTATTTCATAGGTTCCGTATGCGAACGTTATATTGTGAGATCATCTACGGTTGTAACAAATAGCTGTGACCAGAGATTGACATGGCCGCCAATAATGATGCTCGCTTCGTTGTATATAGTTGAAAAATGTCTTTAATCCCAATAATCGCTCTCATTCTTGCTTGGTTCTATCAGGTAGACTTATTCGAATCAAGAATT
This sequence comes from Paragonimus westermani, assembly GCA_008508345.1. Taxonomy (NCBI): domain Eukaryota; kingdom Metazoa; phylum Platyhelminthes; class Trematoda; order Plagiorchiida; family Troglotrematidae; genus Paragonimus; species Paragonimus westermani. The sequence continues at coordinate 235,178 of QNGE01000527.1, read as the reverse complement.
CGAGCTGCCACCCTTGCCCACTCGATCACCAGCTAGCCGTATAAGCGTCGCTCATAGCTGAGTCATCTGAGTTAATTGTCACAACGATACTCATTAGCACGATAACAGATGTGTTAATTTCTGCCTGACCCGTTACAACTAAGTCGATAGTTTAGTTCGCTGGTTGACTATTCATAAATAATACGTGCTTCAAGGACAAAACTGACCGAACAGAAGTGCTTGTTCAAACCATTGGAAAGTGTAATTCAACCAAAAGCTGTAGGCCATTTTGGCTTGCTTTTAATTTATGAGATAGCTACATAAATGCGTGCAAGTGCACGATAAAATGACGAGCATACGTATGGATCGTTTCAGACTTGAAAACGGAATCCGACATATTGCATCACACTCCCTTCGATTGGCTTTCACAAGTGAACAATGCAATGTGCTAAGTATGTCTTTTCGGTCCCTCTGTGTGTGTGTGTGTCCTGACCTTTTCTGTTACCTTGGCGTGGTGGTCAGGCTTGCGTGCTGTTTTGATCCGGAGGGCTGTGCTGACTGGGACTTCGGTTCCTTCATGTTCAACCTTGTCGGATTGGCCAAAGGGGAGCAGCCAGACAAAAAGCAGATGCGTGCGTTTGTTATGCGTGTTGTTGGTGTGCTGTAGCTTCTTTGGGCGTGGTGCTTGTTGCTGCCTGAACTTACTCTACGTCTGTCTGCTGGGACCGTGTGTGCGGTGTTACTGTTCCTGTGAGTGGGTGCTGGATCTGCTTTGATATGGCTGTCGATCCTCTCTTTGGTGGCTGATGCTGCCATGTGTGCATGTGTGTGTGAGTCACCTGCTGCCTTGCGGTTTAGGCTTTTTAGCCAAAGGCTTTGGTTGAGAGCCCTAATCGCTCTCCTGCACAGGTCTGGGCGTCCTGGCAGTATCCAAAGCCCATACATACAATG
>QNGE01000527.1:39380-222790 GCA_008508345.1 Paragonimus westermani | reverse complement strand
TCATCCAGCCTGTCAACTCAAAAGCTGTGTGCGAACATTGTTTCGACGTGCAGACACGCACTGTAGCTCGCCCGAACTCAGAAGACAAGAACAAAAACATGTTCAAACTGTTCGCTTCCAATGGGTGTCTCAGGGATTTCATAAAGGCATCTATCAGAGGGCCCACACGAATTGAACGTGCAAAACCGCAACACGAATGACAGTGCCATATATTCACGGCACATATGAAGCAGTACAAAGGACGCTCCAACCACTGGGCATCCAAATATCACGCAAGCCAAACTCAACGCTCCGTTCGGCTCTGATGAACGCTAAGGGTGATGTAGAACCACACGAACAGTCTGGCGTGGTCTACGCGATTCCATACCTTGGATGTGAACAACAGTATGTGGTGGAGACAGACAAACAGTTGCACACACGCATGCACGAACACAAATTAGCGATGCGACGAGCCGACCGTAGAGCACAACTGTGGCACCACGATGCGGACACAGGTGACGAGGTCAACATAGACCATGCAAAAGTGGTCGCGAGGGCGAAAATGAAAGGGGAACGACTTGTGCTGGAAGCTCTCTATTCGCGGAATTCGCAACTTGTCGACATAGACAGCCAATAAATCAGCATTGTTGACGTTGAAACGAGAAACGCGCGAAGACAGATCGACAGGCGGACACGATGAGCGGCAGAACAATCTCATTCTGACACATTTAGTTGTTTGATAACGGATCCTAGTGTGGACTTGAAACGTCACAATAAATCGTTCGCTACTCAGTGTGTGGTGCCCCCGTTTTTGATTACTTTAAATATGTATATGTGGTTGCGATACGCTTCCTTTTTGTATCGAACTAAAAAGGTTGCATTCATCAGCACACCAACCATTTTTCGCACCCTTTTCAGCCTTTCAGAAACAAAAAAGTTACAAAACTGATCGCGACATAATTATAAATCCATCTGTGTAGCCACACTACACAGACTTCCAGAACACAACACACACGAAACCTGGTTCTTTTCAAGCTTAGAGAGAAACAAGTATACGCTACAGTGGAAGGTATGTTGGACCCACACTGGTAGATCGGTAATACCTATCAGGTGAGTGATCGTCGTCAGGGGTTCGACAGACATTCAGTCAGTTGAACAAATGTGTTTCCACTCAAACGGAAATACAACGTGGAGTGAGTGTGAGAGTACCGTGTCTTTTAAGCACCCAAGTTTGAGCCTACGGGGCATCGCTAAACGAGTTTGCATGCCAAAATCTGCTATTCGTATTCTCCTGGAAAACTCATCTTCACAAGTCCATAGCACCCAAAGAGGGCGAAAATAAACAAAACAAGTTGCAATTCAATTACGCATACATTTTCCCGTCGAAAGCGATGCTCAAAATTTTTGACGGAGCAACTAAGCTTTGGTACCGGTTCCAACTCCATTCAGGTTATCTCCAGCTGGTGAGTCGAAATAGTCGGTAGTGGTGTATCGGTTTGAGAGTGGGCATTACGAAACACCATACACACCAGTTCGGACATTTCTGCTATGATAAGCATAAACTGCCTATCCAAATTGAATTGTGTTCATCCGCGATAATGGGGTGTAAAAGAAGCTACAACGCAATCGTAAATGTTGTCTATGGGAGACAAGCGCATCGTTTGCGAACCGGCGTCCAACGGAGTGAGTATTTCGATGTGAAAAACGTTTACTGTGAACATTGCAGCACATACTGTCGGAGATCATTTGTGCACAACTACTGTTCACCGAAGGATTAGGGTCGAAATTTCTCACAAACATGAATAGCTTGAACATAGTTTGAAACTTGAGGGTCCGGTTCCTTAATACGGTGCATGAACAACTCGTACCAGGTGTTGTGCTCATCTTAGTCAGTCTGTATTCGTCAATTTGTTGCTCCGATCGACTTTCGATCAACTGGCTAGTTTTATGAGTGTGATCAAATGTGTCGACATGAAGGTCTGTCTGATTGTGTTACAGTCAAAGTATGATGTTAGATGACCTTTACCTGAACAGGTTACACATCGGGCGACCATTTGGTAAGAGCGCATATCGTTTATTTAACCTGTAACCTCATCACGCGCTAAAGCCAAACTACTGCGTGCATTTTTTTTTAACTGTGTGACCTGGTACTTATGGTCGACTATGATTGTGCTAACACATTAGCGTTCTGGTGATTCACGGAAGTTAAAAACTTCTTCCATTTTCAAGTTGTAAGGGGCGCATCCGTTTTTTTGAACCTGTGCATCCGTACACAAATTTATCCCGGTGGAAGATTCATTTACCTGTATACCCGAACCTATGAATGTCTATTGCTATGACGCTGTTTCCACCAAACACATTTAGGAATAGGCAGTGTATAGTCGGTTTTCTTCCCACACAGTTGGCTTAGCCTGGCCTGGTACATGCAACGTTGACAATTGAATTTCCTTCGTTGCCACTAAGCGACCTTCAGTCATCTTGATTATGTATCCATTACTGAGTTGAAACGCTGCTCTCTAATCGTGGGTGGTCTAAAAAAATGCAAACGAATTGGTACTCATCGAAAAGTATTCATGAAATTTTTACTATTTCCAACCATTTCAGATAGCTTTAAAGATAAACTGTTTTTCCACTATGCGGCATTTGATATCGTGCGACGCACTTGGTGAGGTAAGTTGTTGTCCAACCTAGACATGAGCCGTTGAAGTAGATGGGGTGCGAACTCTTGATTATCCGATTGGCAGTCAGCGTCGTGACCCCTAGACTATCTTGCAAGACAAAATCTGATTGCTAAGTCCTACACTGTTCCTGTTATTTTGATCGATCGCCCATCGATTGTTTGCGTTAAATGTTAGGAGACAACATCATCAAAGTAACCTAATCAGGTCATCAGTGACGGCTGACGAAATCGTTCATCAGCCAAACTTTGGCGTGCAAAGTTTTCCAGTTGAACCAACCAAGATGAGGCTTGAAGGTGGATGTGGGTATCGTGCTGGCCCGATGAACCAATCAGAGTGCAGCGGCTATGGAACTGACCATATTGAGCCACCTAACCGCGAACTAGCCGAAACTACTGGACATTGATTCAACTTGTAGTTGGCTATATTTAGCGACTAACTCATGATATATATTTACACGCATTTCATTCATTTGTCGAATTGGAAATAGGCATTGCAGTGTGTTTCTACGCAGTCCTGTTCTTCCTGATTCCACACTAGTAGACTGGGTGAAGCCATACAGCAAGGATCCGAGTGTACCATCCAAGCCAGGATAGAACGTTTGATACAAAAAAGGTGCGTTACATCAGTAACATAGTAGCCAATAAGTAGAATCTAACTTACTTGATTAGTAAACGTTTGTGCGTCTAATCACACAATGAAGTTAAATAACATCAATAACGTTTCGTAAAACGTGTATTTGAATGGTTTAGAAATAAGAAAAATATTTCAAGATGGCGTTTGACACGCCGTCTCGAATGGAAAGCTTATAATATTAATGCTACAGAACGTTTTTCAAAATGGCCCTGATTAACACGGGAACCGAAAGTTACTAATTTCAGGGCTGCTGTCAACAGTTTCTTGCCACACTAAAGCGACTGCGACACAATTAATAAAACTGTGGGCTTTTCGTCAACTTAATTGGTTGCTGATGAGTAATCGGGGATTTGGTTTATTTTCAAGTTGAGCATCACCCACATTTGATCGCAGCTTTCGCATTCAGATAGACTTTCCAGCCAGCCTCTTTCGAAAAGAAGCACTAGACTCGAGTTTCGCTCTCACTAGAGCTCATCAGTAGTGCATATCTTGGCCACGGCCGGGATTTGAACTCTGGCAACTTGAAAACAAACCAAATCTCCGGCTACTCATCAGTAATCTAAAATATCGCTTTGCGTGATTTATGAGGTCAGTGATCTCGACCTGTCTTGGAAGTCTTAATCGCGGGGTTATCGATTGGAGTTAACAGGACAGTTACTGTATCTCCTCTCGAGACGATCAGGCAATCTGATCATCGCTCACAAGCGAGGATAGTGGTTGAGCGTTCAGATTTGATAATTCAGTCGTGTATAACATGAGGTGAATGGTGCAGCGGTCAACACGGTTGCCTTATGAACGCGTGGTTGGAGTTCAGGTCTCGGCCGTGGCCAGGATATGCACTACTGACGAGCTCTAATGAGAGCGAAACTCGAGTCTAGTGCTCCTTTTCGAAAGAGGCTGGCTGGAAAGTCTATCTGAATGCGAAGGCTGCGATCAAATGTGGGTGATGTTTGACTTAATTGAGTTTGGGCGACATGACCGGTGACCAACAAATCTTACCCGAACAATGTACTATTACCATATGTTTGTTTGTTGGTTGACTAAGTCGTATGCTTCTATGGTAGGTGAGACAAACCCCACAGGGATAACCTTTGCCGAATTTTCAGTGTTTGAGTCATTCTCTCAATGTAGAAGTCATCGCTTCTCCAGTGTTCAGAGTTACTGGTTTTATTGGTGGTGAACGGGCCTCGGTCATTTGTTGATTTACGACCAGACTTGAGGTGAGGAAGATTTGCTCAAGGGCTTTCTTCACTGTTCAGGTTAATTGTCTAATTACATGGTCCCTCTTGAGTTGTAAATTCAGACAAATTATTTAGCTCAAGCCTGGTGTTCTGCAGTCACCTTCCGTTTCATGAATTCAACAATAACAGCTCGGTCTTAGTTCATCGATCGTAAAACATTTGGCAGTCACAGTTGGTGCATCCCGGTTTAACTCCGAAATTTCGCTTACTTTCTCGGAATGATTGCCTATCAACAGTGGAATTTGTGTAGGGTTTACTGATCACTCGTCCGTAGTCATCATCTTGCAACCAAAAGGCGTTGAAAACATATTGGTCTTGAGTTCTCTTCTGTTGTTGTGGCAGTCATGACCATTTTGGCCAACATTCTGCATAGACGACTTCATGTTTTCGTTTGGAGCAGTGTGAAAATAGCAGTCTTCTCCCCAGATTATTGGACTGGATCCGGTGTAATGATCATTTTTCCTTGCGTGTTCTTTGTTCGACCGATTTGATGACCATTTTGAACAAACTTTTACAAAATTAGCCCCGTTGGACGTGAAACTTTGTTTATGTGGGCTAATGCCAAATGCTCTAAACTTTTCATAAACACAAAAGCTGGGACAACTGGTTAAATGTCTGCATCATAGTCTACCTAAGGTGTGCTTTGTATTAAGCGAGTTTGTTTTCAACCAGGTTTATTTCGCTGTGGTTGGTATAGTTGATTGTATGTTTAGCAGTCTTCATTGTTTTCATCGGAATTACGACACGACGGATCGCCTATTCTGTTTGCTTTTGTCATTAATGTACTCTGCTTCATATGCGAATAACTGACAGGTCATTCCGGTTACTGTTATGGGATTAGTTCACTTATCCACACTTCCATCTGCTTTCAGTAAATGCAAACGTGTTGGTCAACAAGCCTGGATGTTATCCAGCATTATCATCACGGAACTTTTGATAATAATGAAATTCGGTTGGGATACAGTCAGCAAGCCATTGCCTCGGTCGATTACTGTGCTATGGTTTCTTGGCATCCTCGGTTTGACTTTGTGGACATTTTGGCATTTCTACGTGACTCGATGGCTGATCAAGCTGAGTCAACAAGCGAACAAGCAAGACCATACAGACTAGTCAGACTCACGGGATGACTTTCCTTCTCTTGTATTTATAAACAACGGCTCACTCTATTTTATACGACTGCGTGTTTAAAGCGCCTCCATGAGTAACAGCCACCGGCTTGCCTTTTGGCTCCTGATCAATCTGCAGGTTATTTTTAACCGTTGCTCACATTGTATTCTTTTCGCTAGTTTCTCGCATCGATTTTTTATAATTTCATTTTACAAATTATGCTTTCATTCGTCCTTAGGCAAGTTTCTCTGCTGACTTTTTTCTACCACTCCTTCTCTCCTTTGACGACCAAAGTGCTTCACCCTCGGTTCCTCTCATGTGTAATAAAAGAATGTTATTTTCTTAGCATGTTTTTTCATGTACTGGACGTATGGTTCCTGCTAGTGGACTAATGTGGCTCATTACAATTCATATAAATGTCAGCTTGTGTTTCGAGTTACAACTCTCATTTATATGTAACTGATTTTATTGGCCTCGGCCTCTGTAATGACATTTTCGTACTAGATGATGTCTGTAGTTTAATGCGTTTGCACCATCTTATGCAGTTAATAGTTTATCCTTCGGCCATCTACAGTTGGGGATTGCAGAGCATGTGCCCAAGTTTCCATCTGGTATTATTCAGTGCGTTTTCTATCTCTCGGATTGTATATTATCAGGTACCCCCATCCTAGACAGGAGCATTCGGAGCTGTCGCGGCTCCGACCCGATCGTACAGTAGTTAGTAAACATAGTCGCATTATGCCATATCGAATTGGCTTAACACCGAAGTGAACAGACATTTAATGTGCAAAGCTCACAACCCTAACGGCTCGATCGACGACGCTTCCGCTCTGGGACAAGTCATCCACCACATCTAGTCGGTAATTCTCAAATGTCCCTAATCCTGTGGAGATGAGCGAAAACAGTTGTACGATCTTCCGCGAAGACACTGAACAACACATAGAGATGAACCAACGATCCCGAATAATCAAAACAACATGGGGTCACAGTGCCAAGGTCCTATTAGACAAATGAGTAGATTGGATAAGTGGACAACCCCTACACTTTCGACCGACAGACCATTCCCGGGAAATGGATTACAATTTAGTGCCAAGCAGTCTAAAGATGAATTATAATCCCATAATATGACATTCATAACCAACAGGGTTTCTGCGAACGGTCGACAGGCTCAAAATAACGAGATTAAGCTAAGGTTCAAGGAGGATGATGTACGCACCACTCAAGCAAAGTACAGTAATGGACAGCTGGTAATTCCCACAATCATCAGGTTGACGCGATGCAACCAAAACATCTGGGTCAAGTTTCAGATAACTGAAAAACAGGGGAGGTAAAATATGTACGTGTAAACACTTGGGAGGGATAGGGTTGGGTCAGTTTTTTCACGTTTGAAACTGAAAGTGTGATACGGTCATCCTCTTTACAACATTTGGATACGATTACTGCTTTACTGCACTCGATATACGTTGTCTGCTTCTGTTCCCAAACAGGTTGCGCTTGGTTTACAGGGTATTGACCACTACTGGGAAATGCGTATTCCTTCTTCATTTTGAAAATCTTGTCCTAGATCAAACGGTAAGCTCCGAAGTTATGACTACAGCCCCTCTGCGTAAGTTGTGTCAACATGACGGGTCCTGTTTGAGTCGTGTCTTCCATCACTGTCTTTTTCCCCTTGTTGCTAGTGATAGAAATATACCCCTTCCAGCCCGTTGTATACAACTGTCTCGTTCTAGGTAGAAAAAATTGTTAAACGAGTGCTCAAAATTTTTTTGTCAGGTTTTGAACCACTATGCAGTAAACGCACAATCTATATTCCGTGATTCTAATGCAGAGGAGCAGGCAGCTTTCGTCTCGTTTCCTAGGCAGTGGAAACCGTGTTACGTTTGACGTCTTCAAGGTGAAATTTCAGCTCTAACAAGTACTCGAATAATCATGGGTGCGAGGTTGCATAGTATTTATTTGATATTAATTATACCGGAAGGGTGTTTTCTAAGTTTAGTGGGAATATTTAGACGGAGTTTCAAAAGCTAAATCTGAACTTTTGGATCCCAACGTCGAGTCAATCGTTTTGCCTCACGGATATACTACTAATAAATTAGTTAGTAGTTAGAAGCGGCATTTTGTCAATGACAACATTGGTTACCGCTTTTGCGCAGTTTTGGTGACAGCAGAAACATGTCAGCTATCAGTTTGCGCAGTTGACGAGTTCATGAAAAATTCAAGCACTTTGCGAGTGCATAGGGAACGGAATCCGTGGAACGTGATGTTGGTGCGTGGACCACGTTTAAACCCGTTTGGTTTTCCTTTTCTAATAAGTGATTAGGCGGACGTTTAGCTTACCGAATTTAACCCAGTAATATCAGGTTCGACATGAAACAACGATTACCCATTTGAGGTGAGTGGTTTTCTAACCGATCAAATCTGTGCAATGCGATTGACTATTACGGTCTTTCACGATCTTCGTCCTGGTTCCAAATCTGATCAAAACCAGGTTCCCAATTTCATACGGTTATCTGAACCAAACTCAGTAGACTTATTGACAACAGTGTATAGCACAGTTGAAAGGGATACAATACATTAGAGGCAGGTTATGCTTACGCGGATTGCCTGTGAGTCAACTTGTCTTCTATAGATGTCTCCACACGCACAATCCTTTATACTCCACAGCCGGTTTGAAGTCACGAAGTTACCCTACGCGAAAAGTGTAAACCGACGATGTTGCCCCTTAACATTTGAACGTTGGCTATGAGCAGCGGAGGAATCTGCTTTTTTAGAGTTTGAAATTTTTTTTTCACGGGCCGTGAAGCAATATTGATGGTGCGATTAACTATTGTAACTTGAATTAGTTGCCTGAGTGAGAATTTCCATTCGGAAGCAAATAGTGTTAGGTGGTAGCTTTTCCAACTGTTTACATCGCTGTCTGACTCCTTGACGAAAGCGTGTTTCAGTTAAGTCAATACTATGCTTTATACAGTTTTGAACGTGAATTTTTGGTTCTCTAACTGATTACATTTTCAACAAACTAACAGACGACTAACTCAATTAACCTGAGTAATAATAACAACGACAATAAAATTCGTATGCCGTTTAATAAACGGTCATTGTCGTTGTTTAAAATTATTTTCTTTAATCAGTTTATTACTTAATTCAGGAATAAAACGACTGAATTTACACAGACTTCAAACTAAATGTGAACTAGTAAAAGACGAGTAAGTTCGGATGCGTCTAAATAAATGCTTGTACGTGGATCTGGTTAAGTATACACCAAGGGTGGATCCGAGTTAGGAGAGTTACTTGCTTAAAGTATGATTTTGGATGTAACATTGTTCAACATTGTAAAGTGGAGAGAAACAATACTTTTAGGATCCATAAATCATGTATGACCATTTGACTCCAAACCCAGGAACATAATAGGTGACCAGCAGATTCGCCAGAGAAGTACACACATAAACAAAGCGACTGATCAGTTGCCATAATTTGATCGGATGTCCAGGATATCGACAATCGAATTATGGCTCGGTTGAAGTCGTCATCTGTATAAAGAAACCACCTCGTATCGTTACGGAAAACAATATCTAAGTCCCTAGCAGAAAAAAGTCGCGTTAAATGTTCCTTATTCACATGAAAGAATGGACAGACATTGCAAAGTTCCGTATATTGATTATTTTTCACAACTGAAAACAACGTGTCCACACATTCATGTGTGTTAAGTGATAGCCTGCGTGAAGTTGACTAGCTTGCCATTTCGCGGTTGTCCGGTAAACCAGACGAAGAGAACAGAGTACGGTTTGTGATGCATAACATCGCTTCAGTTGCATATTTCGGCGAATATGTGTAATCGGGAATGAACATAAGTGGTGTATGAAGCGAAGACAAGGGTTAGGTGATTGCCAACGAGACAAGCACCTAATTGAGTAACTTTTCTAAAAGTCTCGTACATGCTTGATGATCAAGAATTAGAAGCAAGATTAGCAGAACTTTTGAAACAGCGTTCATCTAACAGTGTTACGATATGCGTCATTGCCATCTAAGGATCAGTGGCACAACTATAGCCTGTTCATTAAGCTGTAAAACAGCAAGATTAAAGATGTGGTGTGTTGATTAAATTGAAAGGGATGTGATTATGAAAAGTTGGACTTTAGTTGGATTGAAACCAGTAAGAGAACAGTAGGTTCTCAGGTAGGAAACGCTGCACATACCGGCTAGGAACTACGAAATCCAACCGAATCACACAGTTTTCATTATAGATTGACAATGATACCATACACTTTTATTGCTCGAGGGGGGCATGGGTGAATTGCTTTTTTACTGAGAAAATACATGTGTGGTCTACTCTTTGAGTCTTTTCGCACATTCCACATAATGCTGTGAGATAGGTAAGTAACTGATTTCAGATATGAAGTTTGTGAACTAATGGTTGGGTAGCTCAGCTGATAAAGCCCTTTGCACTTAGGAGCATGCTGTTCCTGTGAACGATTCGAGTCCATCATAAGTCCGATTCACTTTCAGTTGGTTCTCTTAGAATAGGGTGAATCAAACAAAAAAGCTGAGCATCAAAATTGGAACATGAGCAGATAGTAGGTGAGTATATCAGTGTTTGTGATATTCATTGTAGCTACCTTTTGCTTGGAAATGAGTTTGTTAAAAACATTCCAAACTACCAACGTGCATGAAATCGGGCAAATTTTTGTTTGGTTAGCGATTAATCCGTTGTGTGTTGTCCTGTAGTAGTTGGTAATTTTACAGCACATAACTGACTGAATGGCACATCTAGTGGATGGGATGGAACTGTGAATAGTCCTTAAGAACGATTGGTAGTAAACCGTCAGATTCGGTTACTTTTCTAGATTTCACCAGAACCAGTTCCTTAAAAGTTGAGCTGTCAATGAGTTAAGTATACCAGCAGATAAATAGAGCTCTCTAAGTGCCCTGGGCGAATTTACCCGTCAATCCCGATGGTTAGTCTCTTGGTAGGTAAGTTTTTAATCTATTGTTTGGAAAAGCACTTTTTACCAAAAAACTCGCCATATTTCCCAAGGGAAATAGATGCTTCTATTTTGAGAACTCGAACGCCCGCCATCATTCTGGAAGATTCGAGTTCGCGCGCTTGTTTCTGATTGGCCCGTTCAGTGTCCTAGGACCAAGGCCACCGAAAACCTATAAATACGGCCGTTTTGAGCCACTGTTTTGCCTTCGAACTGAGCAGTAAATAAAGCTCGCTTGAAGGCCGTCTTTTTCCTTTCTCGTTGGGGGGTTCTAAGTTGCGAGAGTTGGGTCCGAGTACTTGCGTTCCGATTATTCGTATCGTTTGCGATATCGTTGCGTTTCATTCGTGATCGTGATACTGCTCGCGGTCTTCCTGTTTGTTCTTGCCTTCCTCTCCCAGGGGGTCGTAACATCTATGCTGCTTCTTCCCTGTTTTTCTGCTCTCGAGTCCGCTTTTTTAACCCGGTATGGAGACATGACTTGAGGTAACTAGTCATCTGACCACAGTAGATGGGCGGACAATCATGAGCAATTAAGCATTAAGATCGGATGATGAAATAATCATCGAGTACAGATTACCGACGCCAACTTCTAAAAGCTTTATGGTGAGTGAGCAGCTTATGGCCCGTCTTACTGTGAGAGATGAGAAAGCGCTTCACAACGGAGTGATCGGAATTATTAAGTAGAAATCGTCTTCAGACAGAACACAGCTGTTTATCGTTAAGAAATTCTAGGCTGAGATGTTAATCCAAACGTGTAGAAAAAACCGAGAGTGGTATTAACGTGTGAAGTTGAAAAAAATTTGTTTGCTCTGTAAATAGTGCTGGATCATTTGGGCTCTAATCCGCTCTGTGTTATCAACCACTGTCAGTTATTTACGGCCAGTCAGATTGCTGCTTAACAGAATGTGTGAATGTTTCGATGATAGTGGTAAATTTTTTTCACTATCCCAGAGTTGAATTTCCGATTATTACCTTGAATTATAACGCTAAGATCACTTCTGTCACCTACATTTTTTTGTTGTTGATCTGAATTGTTCATAAATTACGTGATTATGTGAATATAACAGCTGCTTGTTACTGGACATCAGAGTAAAAAAATGAAATTTATTTATAAACATCAGTAGTTGTTGAAAATTGTTTTTACTGTTCAAAAGCTGGATCGCTTGAAAGCTTGGAAAGATTCAACGTTCCTGATATTTTTTGTCACTTTTACGAGACCGGTGTTATTACAGACAACAGATGAACAGAGACAGAAGTATACCCTTTTGGATTTTCCGAGGAGCATCATTTTCAAATTTACCAATCAGCTGGACTACAGTCTTGTTCGACCAACCTATACGGCCAGCCAATTCCACGGCCGCGTTTGCGGTTACATTGTTGGTTGGCTACTCTTGTTGATATCCCCACTAAATCACCCGGTTGGAGAGTATAAGTGTGGCCGCAGGGATATGATTTGTTTTCCGATTTGAAATACGAGATTGGTTTACTTCGACGTCCTCATGACAGAACAGGCAGCGATATGAAGTGAGACACTTCTAGAATTGGAGATGACTAGCTACTGAAAGTTGGGAGATTGTTTATTTCTCGGAGGGTCAGTGGAGGACATGTGAGATTCAAGTTAAAGAGTGTTATCAAAAATCATTGTGAAAAAAGCTAAATTTCGGTTAAATTTGAAACGGCCAAAAGATTGGTGTACTCTTTGCGGGATGTGCTTTCCTAGGTAGGCTACAGAACCATACGAGAAGTTCGAGAAATTTACAAGTGGGTTCGATCATCCACCCATCTCATTATCATACTTTATTGGTCAGGTTTTCCACGTTTTTCCCGAACATTTTTCACCAAAATGCATCAGCGTTACACATTAATGAGTTGTTGGATTCTAATTGATGGATGTTCCGTGACGTAATCTGAGTATTGTATTTCTAGATTCTCGGTTCCGTGATTCTGCTGATACAGTACATTGTAAAAAAAGTGTGCGCATTCCGCTTCCGGTTCGAATCCAGCCGTTTTTTGTAATGTGATCCTTTCGAATTACACACTGACCATATGCCTGATAAACTATACTTCCTTTGGCACTGAGTGCAGGTTACAACATGGATTTCACTGTAAGGTAAGACTTGGTGAGTGAATTTGGATTTTTGTTCGTATCCTTCACGGATTAACCTGTGAAACCCAGCAGCTCGTATTTTAGAACCGACGATTTTTAGCTCAAACTAGTTTACTTTTGACATTTTAGGCAGATTGTTGATAGGGGATGATCATAAAGCATGAACAGGACTGTTACTGACAGCGCAATTCCCAACGCAACGAAACTACAGGGAAACCTAGCATTTTGTAGATAGCTTTTTCACATGTCGATTGTTAACGAAACACTAGTTTTTCTTATCCACGAACAGTTTCCGATATTTCTTTCGGATCACTAGGCGATCAACTTGGCATTGGTTACCGTCCACATCAAAGCGGACCGCATGATCACAGTTGGAAGTCTTGTTTGTGCAAATTAAATCAATACGATGGGCATCCATAATTGAATTCGATGATTTATCCTTGAAGTGACTGTTTTTTTATTCGCCATGACTAATTGTGTTTAGTGATCGTAAATTCCATTACGTTACCTGTCTTTCGTTTCACAGATGTACCACAAAATGGGCTAATAAGATTTCTTTCTTTTTTTTGTTTGTATTCCAACAGTCTATCTCAACAAGTTTGTAAAAAGGCGTGTACGATTGTTAATCACACTGATAAAAAGTGGTCATCGGTCGTGATCAAACATGAAAACTGTCACTTCAAACATGTCTCGCCTCAACATTTACCGACTATATTGAGCGGGCCAAAGTTCATAATGATCATATGTATACAGGGACACAGTCAAGTGAATACAGCAACACAGTATGCGAATTTATTATTTTGTCTCTTGCTTTCTGCATCATCATTGTTTTCAATCTATAAGATTCTTTTTTAGAAGTGTATAAAATACGGAACGTAACATTTGATGTACTTTTTCTTATGGTTAGACCATTAAACCGGTGGCACTCAAACCAAACAGAAAAACGGTATAAAACAATTATAGGGTCAGTTGAAGGTGTTGGCGTTTAAGCTGTTCATTGAGAAATTTGTGTTCTTTTTGTTATGGCCTGCGCTCTGGTGAATACTATCCACTCTATGACAAATGAACAGGGCTCACTGCTGGATCTTCATCCAAGGTCAGTGATTGACATTTCCTTTGTGTGACTTTATCCATACCACGCAAAATTCAGTTATCACAGTAGAAGCGAAGATATCGGCATAGCATGATGTGAGAATAGGCGAGTGATCACCACTCATTTGAACATATCTAGTGTAGTTATTAACAAACTGTCGGACCTCTATAATTAGCTAACAACCGATCAAGGAGGTGAAATAATTGATTTGAGCAGGATCTCAGAACACTAGTCTGTTTTGCGTGGAACAGTATCACAGGGATTTTGTACTAAAAGCGACACTATAATTGGACGTTTTGGCGCAGTGAAGGCCGACATTGCTACTCACCTGACTCATACGACGCTGAGATGTAAACCCTGTTTACGGAATTGCATTACATAATGTTGATTGAAGCGAGTATAACAGTGTCACTAGGAGCGTTCACTAAGTCACTATTATCTAAAATTCTTGCATAACTTCGGGCTTCATTTGTCACTAGTATAACACGACTCGTATGCGCGAAACTAACGGGCAGATCTCAACACCAGGAAGCTGAGGGACCATAAGTGACTATTAGAGACTTTCATATACACTTTGTGTGACATGTCACCAAAGGGTATGTTGCTACACTACTGCCAAGGATGGTACACGGCAACCGTGCCAAATGGTATACATTTGCTGTCCTATAATTTTTTATACCTGATGTTTTGCAATAAACAGCCATCCAGGCCAGGCGTCTTTTGCGACAGCAATATAGTCATGCAAGAAAGTTTAAGATGGATGATAACCTTAGAGGCACGATCCACGAGAGAAGCAGATACCTCACACATCCTGAAGACTTAACATCGACTTGTCGATGGTTTAATAAGGACCTTCCTCAGAAGGATCGACGCAGTTTGACAATTTTGATTAAAATGTGGCTATCGGTTTCTCACAGCAGTGCACTTGAAGAACATCTTTAATTTTTGCTTTAAAAATGTATAGTTAGACGCTAGCTTTTGAACTTGACATTACATCTCTTTAAATTGTGAATTTTCCACAAAAATGTCAAGCAGTTTGTTGAATTCAACATCTTAGTCAGTTTGTTTGCACTGGATACACTCTTCTCCGTCTGATAATGTTGAAAGTTGTCTTCTTTCAATGTTATCTAAATGCGGTTTTGGACCTAGCAGAGAAAGACTGACATCGCACTCTGACCACTGAAGCTGTTTGTTTAACCGTAGTACAGTCAACTACATCTGTTTAAGAGTTATAGTACTGCTTGCAGGCTGCATATTATAGCCTGTGGAAATTAAACATATCTTAAGTTAACTGAATGCATCAGGTAGAGATCAACACACCGGGCATAGTGGCTGCTTGACTGCCATTTTCTCGTGCCAAGTCAATTGCTAGTAAGCATAAAGGATTATGTATACAAAATTACCAAGTAAGAACGATTTATGATTTATCTGAACCTTATCGTTTATTAATAAGAAGTGGTGAAACTTTTGTATTAATACAGATGAAAAAAAATCACGGGAATGGCTTGTTTAGATAGTAAAAATTATTCAAGAACATTCGTCTACCGCTTTGTTTTTAAAACTCTGTGGTTCGGAAAAGTGATTTTTGGCTGATTCAAACACCACAAAACGTTGACGAATTATATGAATTATTCTCTGGCATCGGTAGTGAAAAGAACCATTGATGATATAGATTAACGCAAGCATGAAAAGTACGGATTTGGTACTGTTGACTACATTAGTAATATCTTTCTAAAGAGTAATTCCTCATTGTTATTAATACTTAACCAATTATGTACAAAAAGAATGATTTCATTCACTAATGTTTACTACTGCGCAATAAGTGTCTCACATTACGGGAGCGATGTATTCACGAGAATTCTAAACTCACTTTGTAACAAGGAGTGCTTTTCCGGGCTAAGAACATGAGTATATTTTGTTACAGTTTGGTGGTATTATTTTTGCAGACAATAGTCGATTATTGTATCGACTCGTAGGAGATAAATGGCAGCTTCACATATCGTTTGACGATTGCCAAAGCTTGGTAGGCAGCTGAAGGCTTAACCATCAGATTAATTTCTGCCTGATTAACCCCCCTCCTTTCAACTGGTTTTCTTCCCGACGCGCTTTCTATTGACCTCTACCACATACGCCATGGATCGAGCTGAGTGACGAAGTAACAGATGCATCTTACATACCCACACAAATTGAAACACAATAAATTAGACAAAATGGTGGTTTACAAAATGTTGTACAACGACTAGTCATATCGTATTTCCAAGACTAAGAAATTAACGAATGATCCAGATGTAGAGTTTATCAGTATTCGGTACATGTTGAATGTGGACGTTCAACCAATGCGCTGAATGAACTATTGTGATGAGTGCAAGTGACAGTATGACTATCTACTCTGTGTAGAGCGACAGTATCTTTACGTCGATAAACGACCAAGTGGTGTTCAGTTGATTTAAAATTAAATATTATGCGCACGTTTCATTTGAAAAAATATTCTATTTTTTTGCTCTTGCTATGAGGATTATCGAATCTAGTTGCTGAGATCGATTGACGACTGACTTCATTGAGTGTTTCCAGAAGTTAAAGAACCAGCGGAAGTAGAAAATGTTCACTGTTAGGTAGTAATTTCAGTTTGCAATCACCAGTTCACGCGTGAATAGAGAAAAACAACCGGATTGTTCATTTCTGTCATAGACACACCGCCTGTGAGTTCCCATTACGGATAATGTCTGTAGCAGCCGAGGTGTTTCACATGCAGAAGCAGATCAACATTTAAGAAAGTTTGTGAATGGTGAAATAGGAAATATTTGTTTTAATGACGGGTTTCTAAATGTTAACATCATCGTGGAAAATAAATGTGTACTTTGTTTACGAGAACACGTGTCGCAATTTTGGTACAAGCAAAGGTGCACACTAATAATCTACTGTCTCAAAAGCCAGAGTATCGTTTGTCAGTCTGTGCTACCTGTGGGTTTTGGTTCACATGAGTGTATTGTATGTCTCCGAGTTCTGTTTTCCTATATGGTTCTGAAACTCGAATTACACGAGTCGGATATGTTTGTTTATGATTTTTCTCTTGTTAGCGTTCGATTGCCCATGCATGATGGCAGTACCATGTGAGCGACGAAACGGTTAGACATCGATTATTCAAGGAAGGTAACATATGAACATCTATGTACTTAACACGACCTCTTATCATTGATTTTGTTGCCTGGGACACGTTCTTCTAATATCACGTTAACGCTTGGTTTGCAGAGCGCCATCTATGAAGCCGTGGTTCAGCCGGAGATGTGTCATCGCGATCGAATGTGAAATGACTGGCGTTGATTTGACGCACTTCCTCGAGTAGATATCCGTGGGTCCTGAAAAATTATGGTTCAAGACAATATCGGATATGTCTCAGGATCAGTGGTACGTGTGTTATAGCTTAGATATCCCCATCGTTTTACTCGCTGTATTTGTTCTATGTTTTTTGGCGTTGTGTTTATTGTTGCATTAGGCTTGACGTTAAATATATTCTTCTGTATGTTTGTGTCAGATGGTTGTGATCTTCTTTAATTGTGCTTCTCCAGGAAGCGGACCATCCAAAAAGTGCGTATGATTATGATAGATGTCGTTACATTATGACTGGCGTTCGATGGAATAACATCATTCTGGGCTGATACATATAATCCGTGAACGTATACATCTTAGCCATTTTGGTGTGGGCATGACAGTATTCGTTTGCGTAGCTAGTGGTATAAAAGTCAATTACTTTCCCATGTTTTTTCTTCTTAACATCAAACGATATTCCAACATTTCGAGGAATTATGTAAGCAGGTTGATCTGTTTTGATGATCACTCAACTGAAACGTTACTCCAGTTAAATCACCCGGTTAAATCACTCAGTACCAGGGATCACAGGTTGACTTCATCAGATCACATCGCTGACCATAAATGTGTTGCTGTGATAAATAATGAAGTATTTGCATAACCACGTCCCCAAAAGGACATTAATGTCCCTGTTGGAAAAGTTGATTTAACTATCGGTATATATTTTTTTACTTGTGGCCAGTTTTCGTTCAACGAGAAGATTATTGCAAAGTTGGCGGCAGGTATGAGGTCGTCCCCAGACCCATCGATCGTCAACTTAGAAAGAATTGGGAACTAAACGGTCCAGAACCAACAGTGCATATCAGGATTTGGAGAGTGTCCCGTTAAAATTTAGCCATATACACCCGAATATACAGCCTACTCTTGACGAAGTGTAGGTTGACCGTTATGGTTTTTCGTTGTGATTGATTCAGTGATCTTTCCGGAGAATGAAGACATGGATTGAACAGTGGAGTCACTTTCTGAATATTGTTCTTTTAAACCGGAAAGTAACTTTGGTTCATTGTTTACTTGATTGTATAGCAAAGATGTGAATGGCAGCTAAGCTATACGATTGGTGTCATCAAATCTGAGGGATATGTAGTCAAAATAGGTCTCGAAAACGTTTCTCGGGCAAAGTTGTTGAATTTACTGATACACGACCGTTGGTCATAACAATGGTGATCGAGCAGATTACGTCAGTTCGGCACTCAGAGCCCATGTGTTTGGTTAATTGATATGTGGCAAACTGACAGATGTAGCAATCAAAACCTTCCGTATTACACGAATATTCGTTTAACTCAGAGACATAGGTATTGTTCTTTGAGGACCTTTCGCGCAACTGTCTTATAGCCTTCTCTCTGGGTTACTTCACCCGCTGTTGTCAACTTACGTTGAAAAGCCACTCAGTAACTGTCAGGTAGAGCCCCTGAGCATCTTTCGAAATTGCTGTTTAATGTCTGAAAAGCAAGTTTGGCTCCTTCTGGATCGTTCTTAAATGATAGGGATCATTACGTTGCAGTGACCAGCGCTTTTAAGAAATTTGGTTATCTCTCCGTCGCTCGCTCTTACTGGGAAATTGAAATGGTTGCAATCAACGTCAATGACCCCCAAACTGTAGAAGATTCAGGTCTCCCTTGGCCCATAATCTGTAAACAACTTGAATCCCTGATAATTAGTCGGGGATATGGCTAATTTCTAGTTGTACTTCATTGAAATTCAATCATAACTTTTGTATCTATAAATTTTCCACCCAGTTTCTTTCAGAGAAAAGAACTGGACTCGAGTTTCGTGCTTATTAAAGCCTGGCGTTCTGTCGAGGTCTAACTAAAGCAAAACCTCGATCTAGTCAGAAGAGGCTGAGTGGAAGATTGATCTAAATGGAGAAAGCTGCGATCAGATGTTAATGGTGCTCAACATGAACTTTGAATCCCATTCCTTACTAAACATAGTGAACCCCGTTTACTCAAATGACAAATACCAGTTAAACCGTTATCCCCTAGATATTCTTCAGTACTTTTAATATTTCCCATTACCCCACTCTAGTTTCGTACACAAAAAGTATAAGTCGCTGATATTCAAATATGTTAATGAGAATGACCGAACCATATGTACGCATTTCCCAGGTTGCGTGGTAGATTTATTTCACCAGTTCTAACATGCAAACTGAGTCCTGTATTCAAAGTGAACTAGAAGAGTGCTTCTCAATAAATTGAACTGTGATATTTTCTAGTTCTGCTCATTCCGAAGAACACGAACAAGACAAAATAACAAGCAAAATGAAGTTCAATTAAAAAACATGATAAATCCAAATTTTTCAACCTTGACAATATGCTTCATAATATTTTAAAATGTAATTTGAATTCTCAGTCTTCACCTCTTATTGGCAGTGAAACCCTTCTATGCCCTTTCATGAGAGAGATTTAACACTTTCGCTACTTGTTTCTACCTTGCACACCTGGCCTAACATTTTCTCCATCTATTGTCGCGTTCTAAGGTTTGATTCTTTCGGATCAACACATTTAGTGAGTGCCGTTAGAGCTTATTGGTAAACGCAGTCCATCGGTAACATCGGTTCTTTTTAGTGTAGATTGACCATGGTTCAAAAACATTTGTCAATAATGAGTTAGTATGTCTTGAAGTAAACATGGTGCTTATCAATACTCGTGGTTGCCGGCTGCTTCTTTTTGTAACCCTGTTTCTCTTACATTGTCTCCTTTTTTAGATGTACGACTGTTTCTCACCTTACCTGACTGTTAACTGTCTACACATAGTTCCTTTATCCGGTTGAACGTATTGTCTGTGTAAATGAATTTGATTTCTTTATTGCAGATCTCAGTCTATTCCCGCGTCATGCGATCTGGGTCGTCAACAGTTGACAACTTGTTTTACTGTAGAGTGAGTTCAAACATCGCTATCATGATACGCTTACTGATTGCATCCTAGCTGTTATATTTGCGGCGGAATATCTGGCTGACTCATGATAATAGGTGGCATACCATTAGTTGTCGTGAACAACTTCGTACACATCCGATGAAATACTCTAACTACGGTTACTGCGGCAGAAGTGTTCATTTAACCACCTGTCGTAAGACTTGATCATTTTTTTCATGTATTGTACAGTTTCAGAGTAATTTTGTAGACTCTGGTTACCTGTCTTTTTTCATATTATCCCAACTCCAACAAGTTGAACTAGTACATGAATCCTCGTAGTCAGGTGAATCACTCAACTTTCGTTTCCTTCTTTTGACGATTTATTAGGAATTTTACTCCAAGAGAAATGCAGTAGACTGGAGTCAGCTGCATTCAGAATGTTTACATGAGAAAAAATACATTTGGAATCCGAAATGATAATCATATTCATCCAAATGGACTGAACTCTACTCACACCTGATCTCAGGTCTTGCATGCAGCTAGATTTCTTAGTTATCCTCTTTCGAAAACTTACTCCAGACTCAAGTTTCGCTTATGTTAGTGGTCACTGATAAAGCATTCTTCTACAATGGTTAACATTTGAACCCTGGTGCAGGTTCCTGTGAAGTCACCTTGTTGATTACTGTGCCAGTGACTCCACATTTGGCCTGATCGACATGTTATACTTAACCGCTGTGTCACGTTCACTTCCAAGAACCGCTCAAGTTGTTCATGGAGAAACACAGCTGTCGTTCCAGCTCTGATAACGTCGTAATCAGGCCTTTTAGATCGGAATTACAGATTTGCTTTCATTCAATTTTCTGCATTTTTGATGTTTTGCTCATTTGGAGCACTACGTTCTCTTGCTCCACAAGGTGATACATACAGCAAACTGTTGACACTTCATTGTTTCTTTTCAATCCCTCACTAGGAACGTTCAAAAATTTACAGTGCGTAGGTGGCAAGAATAATGTGATCGATCAAGACAGAACCTTCATTAAATGAGGAAGTGTTGTAACCCTCGAGAAAAAAACAAACTGTCTGATTTGAAATTATTTAGGATGTTAATGCAGCTGTGCGAGTTCTTTTTTTGTCCGTATTTTAGGTGAATCCACACTGTTTTAGGTCAAAACCGTACCTTTCAAAAGTGTTTAGAAAAAAATGTACATTCTGCTCTTTCGGAAGGACGTCCTTGATCCGGATGGCTTTTCGCCTACAAGGTAGCAAATTCTTTTGTTTTTTCCAAGCNTAGAGCGCTTGCCGCGTTGAGGCATGCTGTGTCTGTCGCTGGTTCGAATCCAGCCGAAGCCCTGACTTTTCACATTTGGGTCTCATCTAAAAAGATTATCGCCATGGTAGAGTTGAAATTTGACCCACCTGTGACTTTCACTTCAAATGTTGAAGGGTGCCTATCGAAGTTTGCTTGTTTTAGATGAGATTGCCTGAATCATAACGGTGCAACTTCACAGAAGTCGAAAATCACGGTGAACTACTTCGGCCACTTTTGAACTCACTTTCGTTGATCACGTGTCTCGTTCATCTAGTCTCATGTTCCGCTCCTTTCTTTCCTTCTGTAAACAAAACGAAGTTGAACAGTAGAAAAGGGGATAGAAAAGGATTGTTTCTGCAAACTGTCCCTGCCAAGCTTGGTGAGTTTGAAAAATTCGATTTTTCGGTGTGTTTCAACACATGGGTTAATCGCTCTCAAAACTACTTTGAAATTGATAGGAACTATGTTAGCTTCAAAAACAATGTGAGGCTTTTAACTAGAGGATTTCAAGAAGCTTTCATAATACACTACTTGTATACATACATCAAGCTGAACAGCAACTGCTGTTTAGCGGAGTTTCAACAAATAGATCTAACTTAGGAGTTTTGAATCAGTCGGTATACGTTCACTATTTAAGATAAAATAAGCCATGCTTGTTGTCGAGCATACATTAAGACTACCTTATTCAAAATAGATTTATGGCTTCCGAATCATTGTATGCAGTTCAATAAGTTGCAAAAATGGTTTCTTTCTGGACCATTTTTGATAGTGTTTAACAGAGACTATATAGCTTGAACACTGTGCTAGGAGTGCGATCACGATGGCTACGATGCCAAAGGTGAAAACTTTAGTTTACTGTCTCCATCTACCTTACCTCTCATCATGGACAATCGTATGTGATTAAGGCGGGAGTGAATAGAAGGACGTTACCGGAAGATGTGCACACAATGACACAACAAACACGTGTTACCACCGAGAAGAAGTACGACCTATTATTGGATTGTTCGTTACTTACTAGAACGTATAACTTTTGATGAAAGCAATGAGCATAACCTCTCAGAATCTTTCTACTCATATGCTTACTGACCATCATGATTAGACGACAGCGAATTTTTGAAACTGAGAAAGGTGAAATGTCTATCGTTTGAATGAACCTACACCACCCCTGAACAAAATTTGAGTGAACAGCCTTGCGAGTGAACGATTCCGTAACAGGAAGTGCTCACGTTCGGAATTGGTTGTCAAGTCAGTTCTGAATGGTAGTGATGGTTGGGCGTTCCGGTGAGTGCGCGGCGTCCGAAGTGAAAAGTGTTGTACAACCTTTTCCGTTCAGACGAACAAACCCTGAGAGAGTGGAGAATTATTTGAGGGGAAAAAACTACCGAAACTCGATGCAGATGGGAAGGGATCCAAACGTTACCGGACTATATTTTTAGTTTAATTTGCATTTGTTTGATGAATTGGATTGTTTTATTACGTGAGAAGTGTGTGCTAGATCGCAAAGTCCGAAATGGGACTTGATTCACTTTAGACAGCTTCGTTGAATGTTGCAAGACTAACTGTGAATGGAACCTAGTTAACACACTATCCTTCTCTAAAATAGGCATACGATTCTTTAAACTATAAAATTGCCAAGGTTATAAGAGCGACGCCGTGGAAATTGAAAATCCGCGTGAGTAGTGGAAATGCATTTGATAGTGACGGATAAAATGAGTTATTTTTCCACTAAATGAAGATTAGGCGAGTTACCAGTTTTATCGTTGATCCGACATGAACTTGAAGCATGTCAATAAATTTGATAGCAATTTCGCGGTAAGAGAACGTGTTTTCCTGTTTGAAAACTAACAGTGGCGTACATGTATATATATATATATATATACGTACGAGAAATGGGTACGACACTAGTGGTTATTCGATTAAATACGTACGAAACAGTCTGGAATATATAAGGATGATTCACTGCGTATCTATCATTGATCCCTAGTTCTCAATTAGAAACAGAATCCCAGTTTCTGTCCTGCTAACTGAACACGAGAAGTTGGTTTCCTAGATGCTAAATATTACATTTCGTTGCTAACGTGACTCGAAAAAGCAAATATCTAGACTGTTTTTTACTGAGGCTGTTGAGGTTCTCTATTACAATAGCCAACACTTTTTCAAGGTTCACATTCTTGCGGATAGGTTTCCCGAGAAAACATTGTATCTGAATCATCCAATCGCTGGCAAACGAACCTTTTTGTGCACAGCTGATTCCCGGCTAAGTTCTCATCGAACCTGGAAATGAAATACGGATTGCTTGTTCATGATCAGCCATCAGTTGCACTGGCATATTTACGCTTTTGTCCAATTGGATACCTGGATCGCACTACTATCGATGTTTGACTGAAGGAACAAGGGAACACGACGTGGCGATGGATTCAACAAAGTCCTCAGATTGAAGCGACAGTTACCCTCTAACGGAAACTGTCTACAGCGTATGTTTGAATGGTGTATTCGTTGACATTTGGCTGCACCTCTGAGAACGCGCACTGCATTGTCTATACTGAAAAATCAAACCGTTTACCAGGAAGTAGAGGAGAGGAATTGTGCATAAAACACGTCAGATGCACAGAAATCACATCAACTCGAACAAACACAAACTGATATTCAACCCACATCGTTCAAAGAAAGCGGGTGCCTGATTACGATAGAAAACGACTCTTTGGAGAACAGTAGTCGTATTGCAATTTTCACTCAAGCGAATCTCACCTCATTGGTAAGGAACCACGCACTGCACCTAAACTGAAACTGTTCCCGAAGATGCTCTTTAAAGGAAATGACACTGACAACCAACCAACCACTAATCCCTCTCATGAAATTACCACTAACTACGTACGCCAAACTCCACTATATTGACCGATTCCAATGTAGGTTTCAAAGCAACCACGTGAATAGAAGTAAACGGCAGTTGTGCAATCAGGTAGTCGAGTATGTTCCAGCTTGGGTAGGATGTGAAATATGGCAGAGCCGAGCACGTAGTTTTGAGCAATCAGTACAACGCACTCCGCCAGTATCTCCGATCTCACGTCACTTATTGACTTTTTGTTATAATGGTCATTACAATCAGTGCTTTAAATGCTAGTTATATGACCAACCTTTGACGATTGCCTCAGTTCGCTGGAGCTGTTGCGATTCGCATTTGACAACTACCGCTCTTTCAACATGTCCAGGTGAACAAACAATTTCATCGTTCATGTGTGTGTGTGTGCGTATATGTGGTCTTGCATTATTTTTCGGTAACCCCGCATGACTCTGCCCGGTGGACACGAATATTGCAACATGTACCTGATGAAATACAACGTAACTTGCTAGGTTGTCTGTTGTTTTTGACGTCCGTTTTCGAATATTGTCCCATGTGGAGTGAAGCAAACTATTTTGTTTTGTATGACTAGTGTTGCCGATCGTTACCATGTTCCTTGGTGAATGCCCGTCTGTCAGTGAACTATCGTTTTTGCTCCCATCCCTACATGTGCAGTGTCCCACCGGTGTAATGCCAAGCAGGATTTTACGTCGTCTGATAACTGATTATTTTCCTTAGATCTATCATTCAATTGATTCTTTCAAACATCTTTGAGGTCACTTTTGCCAGATGGTTTGTGAACTACAAGCTCCAGCCACTACCGTAATTGCAGTGGACGCTTCTGAAAGAATAGCAGCAGATAAATCAAGGACAACTGAAGCAAATCACGAACAGACTCGAAAGTTGATGTGATATCTACTTTTTAGTCGAGTTCAATCAGTCCGGTTTTGTGATACCAGTGCGGAAACGTAGAAAAGATATGTACCGATCCTCTTGCTTGTTGTGTTTCCGTACAATACAACGGGGGACAGTATTTAGCCACACGAATTTACGTGCGAAGCCTTAAGTTGTGCGGATATCTGAAGATTGAAAAGCCACATATCCTGCAAAAAACTACCCAGATTATCTCTACCGAGTAGCGAATGAACGTAAATAAAGGCGTAAGGAGTGCCATACACTTCTCACCCGGTTTACTCCCACTCTCCTTATCAACGTCTGTACAACAATTTAAAAATTAACAGTCGATGGTCAGGCTCACATCGTATGTTAGAACGCCTTAGATTTCAGGTGCTAGCTTACACGTGAACTGCTGCATATTGATTCCACCCGGAATGTTGTTTTTTCCGCTCAATTCCGTAACCTTTTGGTTACCTGTTACAGTTCAAAAATAAAGATTCAACACGTCGCACCTCGATGGTCAACTGTTTTACACCTTCAGACCTCATGGATTTCAATAGCAGTTATTTGCACCTTACCCTGTTTATTTCTGAGCAATCTAACTCATCTCTGAGCGGGAGTTCATCTAAAAGTGACAGCGCATATGTGCTAAAACCTCCCGTGCAATAGCGATTACATACATAGTGGTGTTGTTTTCAATTTATGTGTCTGTGATGAGGGACGAGGGTGTTAACTTCATTGGAGTCTGAGGCTTCTCTGAATAAAGCCATAATGAGTTAAGGCCGAAAGCTTTAAAGGTTCCGAAGCGTTTTGATCATTTCAGAGGGCCTTTATCTGGTGACTTAAATCAGAAAGTTTGCAGTATACAAGCTTTGTAGAGGACAGTCGCCAAATGACCCTTGTTAGTGTGTTCAGCATGCGCGGTTCAGGAAGGCTGTCTGCGGAATGCATAGGTTTTTGTGTCACCTGAGGTCCTACCGTGGACAGCTGAAGTGTGAACAGGGTCGGACATTTGTTGTGTACGTATGTACGCGTGGGTTTCGGAGGGCTGTGCCGACTAGAACATCGGCACCTCCAGGTTCAACTATGCCAGAGCGGAGCAACCAGGTAGAAAGCAGCTAAACACATAAGTCTGCATGTCACGCTAGGGAGCGGCTCGGACAATGAGACGCAAAACTGTGAACATATTGTAGCGGAAAGGTGTCCAATAAAGCACAATCTTTATTGTCCAGCACGCTAGTTATCATGCCATGCGCGCGCTTGCGTTCATGAGTCATCATTCCGGACCACATCACCCCCAGGTTCTTGCTCACGCGTTGTGTGCACTTCTGCTCGGTTTATGTGCGTGATCGGCACCGTCTATCGGAGGGTTTTCTGCCTGTCATTCTTCGCCCGTTGATCCGATTTAGTTGAGCGATGGCTCGTCCGGTCGCTCTTGTTCTCCTCCATCTATCTACGCTGGCCTCTGATCCTAGTCTACAATCGCGTCGGGATATTCCTGCGAGTGTTGGAATAATCGCGCCTCCGATTTTGTCGTCCCTTCTCTTTCGTCTGCCATGTCTCGCCCGTTGGTCCGATCCAGTCGAGAGACGACTCATCCGGTCGCTCCCGCCGTCCCCAGTCAGTTCGTTGTGGGGTCTTGGACGTGCCTCCCCGCGTTGAGGTATTCCGCAGAGTGTTGGAATACCCACACCTCCGGCCTGATTATCCACTACAATATTGCAGAAGCATGTTTATAGTGTGGCACTGTTGTCTTCCGTGCACACTGTGGGAGGAGTGGAAAGCGCAACCTCAAACAAATAGCACTCCGATTTTCCAGTGTTTGACTGTGACTGCCGGCGTATTATCCTGTACGATCGAAAAACCCACACATTCTCGGAGGTCTGTTGTAGCTTTGAATACATCCAATTCGCGCACCAGTAATCGGAATGAGTCTCTAACGCTTTATTCAGTGCGACCCTTGACTGGGTTAGTCTCTAACTGTCAATTGAGTAAAAATTTTGAGCAATTGGCTTTGTTTAGGCTCCCCCATCAAAACCTTATATTCTGCCACCTAGCAGATCTGGCTTTTGAGTTAGAGTCTCCGGGTGGGGTGCCTCAAGAAAACTCCATTTCCTTTCTTCCTACATGTTAAGCCTAAGCCGTTGGATCAGATACTCAATCTGAGGTCCCACACATCAATCGAAGACATGCCGGTAGACGCGAGAAGTTGTCCATCGAGGCACGGTATGTGCAAGCACTGCTGGATGGATGCAGCACGGGACGGCCGGAACTTTGCACCGCACTGATTGCTATGGAACTGAGCTGTTACTGCATCGATTTCGCAGCCTTGAGTGATACAAGGCTTGCAAGCCAAGGTAAGTTCCTGGAAGGGTACGCTTTCTACCTAATAAGTCGTCCAGCAGATGGTGCTCAGGAGCACGGTGTCTGGTTCGCAGTCACTGACTGTGTTAGTTCTTTGGTGACTCAGGGGCTACTTTTCAACGCACAGTTGCGGTTTGTCTAAAAAATGCTGCTGTATCCATTACCCCCGAGGGTATATTGCGACAGCTGGAGGAACGGAGCACGTCAGTAATCATCGAGACGGTTACAAGGGCATGCCCTATTGACGAGCTCCAACAATTACGAAACTCGAGTCTTTTGCTTTCTTTTCGAAAGAAGCTGCATGAAGTGTCTACCTTACCTCATAGGCTGCAACCTCAAAGTTTGTGAAGACTGCTCAACTTGGGATTAACCAAAGTCAGTACTGCTAGTTATGAATAACAAGGCATAGTTTGACAGGGACTATGGCTTTTCGTAAACTCAACCGGAGTATAACATGAAAGCTGGGCAGAAACACTTTGGTAGTCTACCTAATTGTTTTGTTATCATTGATTGGGTGACCATGAATGGTTTGCCACAACCAGATGTCAAGGTTCTACTTGTTGTCTTTCCAAATGTGGCAGAATTACATAACGTTTTTTGACAACTGTGGGACAGAAAGTTGTCAGGTAGAAATAGATTGCCAAGGGAACTTCTGGAGTCCAGTTATGCAAGGTGGTGTACACCAGTTGGTTCACTCCTTCTGAGATCTGGAAGTAGTCTCTCGAGATTTCAAGGATGCTCTGATCATGTCGTTGTCTACGGAGCTGCTTTGATAAGTCGTCAGCAAGAATTCTGCTGAACTGACCCGGTGCGAAAGTTTTGGAGGCCAATGTTCCTTAGAACCCGTGTGGATTCCGGGCGAGTCACAGGATGATCGACGTGGTGTTGGCTGCTTGCCGGATCCAGGAGAATTGCCATGAATGCAACCAGCAATTGTGTGCTCTCTTTGTGGACTTTACTAAGGCGTTTCATTCCGTGAGCTGCGAGACATTATACATAGTGTCTGGTAAGTTTGGATGTCCAGGGAAGTTCATCAGTTTGATTAGAATGTTATATGTGAGCAGGAAGGTGAAGGTGCCATCGTGTGGATCGACCTCCGATGATTTCGACATTGTCACTGGAGAGAAGCAGAGTTGTATTTTGGACCCAATCCTGCTTAATTGGTATTCGACTATAATGCTCATATTTACCCTTCAGAACTTTGAGAACGGTATTGAAATTGAATATCGCACGGGTGGCGGATTGGTGAATGTCCGACGTTTTGACGCCCTTCTGTGGCTGCATAATTCGACAGTCTTGGTGTTGCTGGTTGCGAATGACTTGTTTGTACTTCATGTGCTAATTGGGTAAGTCTCTCTTGTGTTTCCTAACCATTTTTCAGTCTTATACGGAACACGTTCTCAGCCACTGTCAGTACAGTTACACTTCATAGTTCAATAGAACGATAAGCCCAGTTCAGCTTGACAGTAAACTTGTTATCATGCGTTGCTTATTTCCAAAGTTGTTCCAAAAAATTAATTACGTAAGTAGCTGACTTGGTTGATTTTAAGTTACAGCAAACTGGACCCTGATCATGTTAATGGATTCCACAAATCATAATAAGTTTGCATGCGGAAAGAAATGGTAGAAAAAACGCGTGAATCAGGTCTGCCATATAGCGGAACTTTATTTCACCGAAGAGTCAGCCAACCTCTGATGTCATACTGTGGAGGAATTGATGCGTTATCCTTCCGAAGCATTACAGTCGCTCGTTAGTCGGAGTAATCCAAGAGCGAAAGAAACTTTAAATTGTCTGGTTATTAGAGTTAGCCTCTTGACTACCCCCTACTTAAGTCAGTTCACTTACACTAAAGCCGAAGAGTACCTCCGTACGATCACGATCACTTTTCCTGAAGGTCATGCCAGAAGCTTTTCTTGTTTTAGGCCAACAAAAACAAGCTTTTTATCAGCGTTTCAAATGGAGTGTCGCTGATGAATCCAAGGAATCTACCTTTCAGATCCCACCAAATGATACTGTATTTCTCTAAGGTCAGCGAAGTGACCTCGTTAGAGTTCTTAAACCTCAACCGTATAGTGTTTGCTATCATCTGTTGATGGGTTCTTATGGGGACATTGATGTTAGATGTCGATGTGCGATCTAAAGTAAGTCTTGTCCCACTAAAAGTTTACTGCAGGGATCGATTGCTATATCTTCTTGGTTAAGTTTCTCATCGGCTTCCTCGTTGTGCCCACGCGCTGTAGTCTAACTTCCCAAAGTAGCGTGCAACAACCTACCTAGAACTCTGTAGTGTTTTGAAAATCCCTCGTAATCACAGATGCAGCTGGTGGGACTATTAACCTTTCCTTTTTTCAAAATCGATTGGTTTATTTCTTCATATGATAGCATGGCAAAGCAAAGACGAAGTAAGCTGTGTGTTATGTAGGGGTGGATTGTACTATTCTACGTTTAAGCTCAGATGCTGCGCGTTGTCTGTTACCGACTACATGACGTTATACATCCGGTTCCTGAAACGTGCTAGGTCTATGTGAACAACTAAAATAAAGTCAACTTTTCAGCCCGAAGACACCGGATTGCTAGCTTGGGTGGTGGTTTTCAAAATGTTTGCACATAGTTCACCTTCTGAAAGAGGTTTTAGAGCGACACTCGATTTTTCTCTCATCGGGAGTGTCTATCCGTTTGGTTCAAGTCACTTTGCCAACAAACCGATCAGGCAAAATTATTTCGCTAGCAGATAGTGTTTCTTACCAGGTTTCGATGACGCTAAATTGAATACAAGTTTGATTGGAGTGCACTAAGGCTGTTCTCTCGAGACTACTTTACATACCAAACAATTTACATATAGAATGGTAGATTCGACAGGAAAATATTAAGCATTCCTACACATCAATATGTCCAGCGACTGTAGCAAGTAATTGCTGCTGGATGACTACACACGTTGAAACAAAGATGAACGTGTGAACGTCAGTTGAATCTGTTTAACGTACACTGAAGTGCACAGTGCATTCTTGTTTTTTCCACCACATGTATATAACTTTTTAAGTCGTTAAATATGATCCTGGAAGTTTACTGAAGAAAAAACCTGGAACGCTCAACATGAATTGTCTTACAGCAGGTGAGGAGATTAGAAATTATCTATACAACAAAATATTACCTTGTAACGAATTCCTATTTCTGCACCATCAGCAAAGTTATTTTGCTCCATTCGTTAGCTTCCGAGTTAGATGATTTCCACTGCTAATTGTTTCGCACTCAGAAGCATTTTACGCACCTCAGTTGAAGTGGTTCGACTCAACTCACACATCCTTTTTATCTCTTTTGTCCGCAAGCCTCTAACTGGTCACATCCATTATCCGAATGATAGGGCATTCGGATGAATGGACGAACGAGGCTGGTTGTGTCTGTGTTCCATTGTCATTATTCGCACAGTTATCGAGCTGTCATCATGCAGTGTTGTTTCTCCCATCAATCAGTCCATTCACGCCGGGAGTGAATGACATGAGCGCAATTGAAAATCGTAATCATTGACAAGACACATTATCTATGCTTCGTTTAGTTGCCACACACAGACGGATGAACACATGGATAATTGAGACGATTCAACAACCGATACATATACATGCATATGAATACAACAGTACCTACAAGCTCATCGAGTAATTTTCCTTCTCTGATATGCTTATGTCCGGTTACTAGATGATTGCCAGCTTTCACCTGACATCGTCTCACACTAGGCGAAATGATTACTCATTTACATGTTACATGGCAGTGGCCAGACTCCCGGGGGAAATCAGCGTAAAACCCAGAAGATTGTTGTTCGAAATGAAGTGTGATCCTAATGGGTGGCTTAACAAAGTGCGATCATTTCCTTTCCGACAATGTGAAACATTGATTCATGGAAACAAAAATCGAGCTTTGTTACGTTAGAACATTTTTGTTCATAATAACTTTGTTGTAACTGCAAAATGATTTTTGTCAACTGTTTTCAGCTGATGCGTATTGAACTTATGTTTGAACAAGTGGATGTTCACGTCAACCCACATCAACCCCGGTACCCGGGTAAACGGGTGGGCTAGATGGACGCCACTGGGAGCTTTCCCAGGCTCTGGGGCTACTGTGAAATGAACGGAGTTCTCCCGGCGAACAAGCAGTCACGGTAATCAACAGTTTCACTATCAGGGTGTGGTGAGTCCACGGTTAGCAGCCGGGTCTCCTATAAACTGTCATATAGACTCTTTGACAGTACAACGATTTGGTGTACGTTTTCCGACACAAAAGTGTTTCAGGTGCCCTAATTTCATCTAGTTAACTGGAAGCAGGAAGCCGTGTGTCAGTAAAATAATCTGCGATACCACTGGTGTGCTTCTTTACAGCCTTCACCAACGCTTAAGACGATGGTCTAGCATTTCCAGCAGCAGTTAAATTGGTCCTTCGAACTATGACTGCGCTCATTGGTCTGTTTATGTTTCTCCGCCCTCGGAAACAGAAGTCCAACTGTAGAAGGCTAACAGCCGTTATCTTCTTGAAAATCAGAGGGGCCTTCGATTTGGCTGACAGAGCTGCACTCTAAGACTGTCTACCGATAAAGAATGTGCCCGAGAAGCATGTGAACATTCTGAAAGCAATTAACACTCAGGCATCGGGCAGGATTAGGGCTTATGATAACGTATCGATAACCTTCAGCATCTCAAGTAAGGTGCAACAAGGTTCTCTAGCTTCTCCCTTCCTAACCAATTTCGCAGTAGACGAGATCCTACAGTATGCTGTGACAAACTGCAAATATGCTTTTAGGCACTTAACGGTGAAACACTGTGCGGGCGACATCACTGTCTTCCTCTGAAAGGCCAAGTGTACATCGTCACCGTTAGAACGATCATTACATGGCTCCGAAACCTGGTCCATTCATGCGAAGAAGGCTCACAGGTTGTCCGCTCTTAATCATCGATGTCTCGGACGCATTAGCAGCGTGTGGTAGGAGCACCGTGTCAGCACTGACAAAGTTCGCGGAAGTGTCTTTTGAACGGATAATATCTGTTAACCCTCAAGTATATTGATCTGGTTTCACAGGCTCCGTTGGCTTGGCCACATTTTGGGAATCCCAACTCACCACTTGTCGCATCCTGCTCTGTTTATGGGTGGTGGGTTGGGCTGGAAGTAACAACCTGGTGGTCAGGGCATGAATCGGGAGATTGAAGGCACGCCCAGCTTCCTGGCTTGGATCCAAAGGACACTGCGCACCTTTGATGGAGGGTGCTGTCTGATATTGTAGCGAGAAGGCGTCCAACAAAGCACAATCTTTATTGTCCAAATCGCTAGTCACATGCAACGCGCACTCTCTCGTTTATGAGTCGTAATTCCAACCCGCAACACCCCCCGGTTTCCGTTCACACGTCGTGTGCACTTCTAACCGGTTTACGTGTGTGACCGGTGTCTTCTATCGGAGGGTTTTCCGCTTGCCATTCCTCGTCTGTTTGTCCGATTTCGTTGCGCGTTGGCTCGTCCGGCTGCTCGTGCTGTCCGCCATCCACCCAGTGTTGGCCTTGACCGTATTCCAACATCGTGTCGAGATGTTCCTCTAAATGTTGGAAAAACCACGCCTCCGATCTGGCCGTCTGTCGTATTTCGCCTGCCCTGCCTCGCCCGTTGGTCCGATCCAGTCGAGCGATGACTCATCCGGTCGCGCACGTTGTCCTTGATCCGATCGCGGCAGGTTTTCGAACGTACCTCCCCCACGTTGAGGTATTCGGCCGAGTGTTCGATAACTCGCACCTCCGGCCTGACAATCCACCACAATATGACAAAGAACAAAATCTGATGAAGCTTGTGTTGTGTCCTTCCACATTTGTCTCCTTCTTCGCCTTACACGATACTCCCCATACTGTGGCGCGTGTTTATGTATATATATTTATATACTTATTTATCTGTATTCGTCAACGTGGTGTGCAATTTCCCGCGGCGATCAGTTTGAACTCTGAGTATTAGAAACAGGCTTTAAAGTAGCTCGTACTTACGAACTGATATGTGGAAGCTGTTGCGTAGAGACGAAGAATATTAGTTTCACCTGGCAAATTTAAAATGCAAAGCGAGTCAGGCAACTTTGTACGAGTATGCCATGGCAGATTTCGCTGTTTTTGCAAGTGCTTTTCTTAGAGATCTTTAACTTTACCAAGATGAGTCAACACCCTAAAGCAAATTGTAGCAAAATGTCAATCCTGTGTTAGTGTAATGCTTTCATTAGTGCCTAGCCGGAAGGAGAGTAGCAGTTAATGGGCATTTGTTGCTTGGTAATGATCCTCTCGACATAACAAACAAGACGGTAGTTGGTGATCGTCCAAATGACCCTTAACAATTTAGGCGCGCTGTGTTAGTGGTTTGTTAACAATGTATGCTGTGCAAAGCTGGTTGTAAACTCGTGTGGTACTGGTGGTGAATGGTATAGCATTAGTCGGTTACGTAATCGGGTGTTTGACTCAGGGCTGTTCCTGTCCGGCAACTGGCGCTTGATTGTCGTTGGTAGTATTTGGGAACTCGTGGAGGTGCCATCTGTTTAGTCGAAGGCGTTGAGATGCGAACAGTCTTATGGAATACAACTGACTATACAACGTTAAAGATATGATTGATAACCATTAGGAGACGGTTCTGTATTAGTAAAATCACTGAATTCACTTCAAAGCAATATTCAGACTCGTCTTTCTGGAAGCGCTTAGCTTTAACCACTATCTCCCAGTTGGTTGGTTAAATTTCTGAATAAACTGAGGAGAATAACTTTTTTCTGTGAGCACATACTACAGATCTAGTTCATCAGGTCCACTCGAACATTGTTCAGATGAAAGCACACTCCTAACTGCTCGACACAAAGCTGTTTAAAAGCAACCACAGGAGAGTTCACGTGTTTTCAAGAAAGAGCAACTGATGAACTGTTTCAGTACATCTTTTAACAAGATAGATATCAAAAAGCGACAGACAAGTGTTGTAAGCTTTTTTAAGATTCATGTCCACACCGCTTTGCACCATGTTTATCATATCCGTTATCATTATCTCTTGCTAGTTGTTCACAATAACTAATATACTTTCGTGATATCGGCATTATGCTGGGAAGTCATCTAGTCAACTAGACGCTTAACTTGGAGCTTTGCAACTATAACATTAACCAAGATACCTTTTGAAAGGCCTTCTATGATCTCATCTATTCTTCCGTGAAACACAAAACTAACATTCGAGGTTCAGAGATATAAAAGGCATTCTAACACACTAGTTGAAAGATCAATACCAGTTGTTTTTCTGCAAAATCTGATGGATACTGAATATGTTTACTCGTTTGAACATCTGTAAAACGGGATTGGAGGTCCTCAAAAGCAAGATATTCTCGCCCCGTATTCACAGTGACCAGTCAGCTAACTGATTGAAAACTCCCCCGTAGGCTATGCTTGTTAAAGTGATCACAAGTTGATTTCAGGAGTTTTGACAGTCATCTGATGAAGCTACAATATTATGAGTTGTTCGTGACCTAAGAAAACTATCCCAATTATCATTTTGGAAAGACCACAAATTTGAGTCGTTACATCTCGTGTTGTTTTCAGGGAACTCAACTGTGGACCCACACATAAATTAACATTTCAAAAACATCAGCAATTTGTTGGTTGCTTCTTTCTATGTCAGGAGCGTTATGATCTGTTTGTTCAAGTCGAAACCTGTGTTGTCTGTTGATTACAAACGACATATTGTCAACGTATTTCACATGTTCCAAAACAATTACTCCGAAACACTTATCCAGATGAACGAAGATTAAAAAATAATTCCATTTTGAGGAGTTTTCAGCACCAATACTTTCTGTCTGCTTAGTAACATCTCTTGCTTGCTTTACACAAATCGATGTTGACTATTCATCCCGATGAATTTGTGTTCCAACCATTTTCATTTTTCATCTTTAATCGATCCCGAATTTGGGACCTTCTCGGTAAGTACACAGACCAATTGTGTTTCAGTGGAGTTACTCTTTCCTTCAGATATTCAGAATTTCAGTCTAACGTCTCGATGTGCTTGTTTGTTTAATCGGTGTACAAAAGTTCCAGATAAGAACATAAGAAGGGCAGATTCGGTCAACTTGAGTTGGGTTGTCTTCCCAAGTCAATAGAGAGCAATAATCTTAGTTATCCGCAAAGTATGATGACAAAAGTGTTGTATTTGACTCGACATACAGAAGAGAGTTTACACAGTACAGGACTCTTCCTGAAGAAGATCTTACGAATGGCTACTCGTCTTTTCTAGGCGGTATTCATACGACATTGATTATAGTGAGTTCCATATGGTCCCCTCGCAGTAGGAAACGTAGTCCGGCAAACAATCGTGTAGAAACTCAGTGCGTGCAACATACTTGACGACCTTACATTTAAATATCACATTTTCGTGAAGGCTGTTTGCACAATTCTCTCGGAGATTTTTTGAGTGAAAACGCAAGACATTCTTTCCTGTGAATGTGCTGGAAGCCCAACTGCTGATCTTGTCGGATGCTATCATAAAAACCCTCATTCCTCCGGATTTACTGAGGAATTTAACAAGTCAAACCAACAGTGGTGTTGATGGATTCCGGCGTGAGCTGTTTGTGAAATCCTGCCGGGGCAGTCGATCCCTTGGATCATTTGGTGGGTGCCATGAGACAGTGGGGCATGTGCCTTACAGTCCGAATGTGAAAGTTCCGAGCACCTGGTGTGGTTTCGTGGCTCAGCTGTTTGAGCATTCGTCGCGTTTAGGCATGCTGCTTATGTCTCTGGTTCGAATCAATTCGAATTCTTGAATTTTTACAGTTGGGTCCTATCCACAAAAACAGAAGAAGGTGCAATGTGACGCTTGTGGAAAGGTGATGGCTCTATATCTTCAGGAGAACCAATGCGAACAGTTGGGCCTAATGACCAGCAAGGGGCCACTGGACATCTACATTGGGATGATGGGATCTTATAGACCCCATGGACACAGACGAAAGGAAACCCACGTATCATGTTTAGGCTACTAAAAATTGGTAGTAAAGATACATTTCCACTTTATTACGGAGACTTGAGCACCAAAGTTAGAGAAAAGTATGTGAATTACTTGTCCGTGTAAAGGGGGCAAAAAAGCTAGGTAGACAGAGCTGAGCGCCACTTGCAGACTGCAATTGGTGGACGTTCCCTACCGGATAAAACTCCAGAGTACGTAACTGATTGGTGCTATGCCAACCACCGCCATCACCAAACGAGCCTACAGCCAGATTGCTTCGACCATATTTTCCGGCATTTGAAAAGAGACGCATGCTTCAACGTAGGCATATGGGCAGAGAAAATACTATTTCTCTTACGGAGTATACTATCGCGATAGTTTCTTCACTAGACAATTGACAGTAAAATGCTTCGTTCATAAACGTTGTAATTTGTGTTGCAGTTAGGGTTTGCGCTGATGGAGTTAAAAGCCTGCAGTGGGCACCAGCAAAGCTACAGAGAAATCTCCAAGCACAGCCCACACAAGATTGTTCTGTCACTTTAACTACTCCACCTTATTTTACTTAAAAACAAGAATCAAAGCCGAACTTTCTGGAGCTCGTGGGAGCATTTGTTTGTGCTGTGCTAATTCTTACTGTATGCAGTCGGTGTAAGGATAGTAAACCAGTGCATCCAGACATTTTCGCATTGTTCGGTTAATACTTTGGCTAGGTGGTTGTTCGGTTTGGCCTCATCACAATTTTTGATAACAACCACGAATGTAAAAATTCGAAACGATGTTCGCATTACATCATGCTCATAGATCCCTTTTTCTGTGAACCGGAGCTTTTGTTTTCTGGACAGGTTACACCCATCTGGCTAATAGACGTGACTGGATCGAAACATTCGTGGAAAGTTCGAAGCTGCTGTGGTCATCTGTTGGCAACCAGGATGTAAATCACTCATATTTCTCTTTAGGTGGCTTTGTCTCAACAGTCTTCTTTTACTTCCATCTGTTGTTTCGATGCAACTATGACTGCGCAACTACGTCAGTTTTATGCTGAATATGCTGAGTCTAGTCATCCAGTTCTATAGATGTCTCTGGCGTCAACTCGTACAACTGTTCTGAAAAAAATGGTGGCGTCTGTTCATTGTCTTTCGTAAATATTCACTTTTGGTGAGCAGCACATGGCTTAGTTGATATAAATTGAACTCCATTTGCGAATGATAATAGCCTTCTTACTGAGGGTTTCCTTTCAGTCAGACCCTTCTAAAATAGAAGTACTAGGCTTTCAATCTTGTTATTGTCAGATCTCATCATTAGTATATATTAGCACCATAAGCACGGGTTGAATACCCGCTCAGGTTGTGAATCAGTTCTATAGGCCACTGTACTGGCCACATCGTAGTGCACACTACCAGTCTACTATATGTAAACACAGCCACACTCGCCTGTGAATAGTGCTCGAAGTCCACACCACATATCCGTAATAAAAACAACGCTTTATGACTGGAGTTTTTTAGTATGGCAATTTGACGAGAAATATTGAGTATCGGGTCACTCATCGAGATTAAAAGAATGGCGACCGTGTCCTTACTTATGATTATTGGACAACCGGGAAATTGTTCACAAGCAAGGATAGCTAAGCTTTTAGTTGGAAAATTTTGGTCGTGGTTACTGTGAGGTCAGCATGACCGGAGTTCACTATCCACTTGTAACAAGAAGGCGCACTGCTTGCAAGCCATTACAAAGCATTCATGTGAGTTTTTGCGCATGCCTCGTCCTGGTAACTAGCATCAGCTAACAGCATGATGGTTGCCGTTTCAAACCTTGAGCTCGCTGCCCGATAACATCAACTGACAGGCGAGTTTTGGTAGCCTTTAGTATTGGATACCGTAAAAAAGGTACTAGTTTCATTTTAATCATTCAAGCAACGTGTTTAGTAGAAGTCATCATTTCATTGTGATATACCTCTTTCAAAAACGCAGTAGCATGGGGAACCGAACTCGAATGTAACTGAAGATATTCCGGACAGTCTTGGGGTTCTATTTAATGTGGAGTTTTGACGGGGTTTTGATTGTCGCAGTTTGAATACCACTCATAACTGCCTTCAACCGTTTAACATATCACACAGATGACAGCACGTTATTCAACCACCTCGAACATTTTGGTGATCTCTGTCTCCTCCAAGAATGCAAGTATGTCAGTGTGCTATCCTGATGACACGCGGTTTGCCAATGTTACTTGCAATGTGTTGTTGGGTATATCTGAGGTTGATTAAGTCACGTAGTTCATAGCCAATTTAAGCGCTTACTTTACCGGGCATCGCTATTGAAATCGTCCACTGAGACAGCAATAATAACTATGTGGCTGACTAGACATTCATGCCAGGGACGAGATATACCCCCAAACAGAGAACATATCACCGAAAAAAACAAAACCTACTTGAAATAAGCTCAGATAGAAGTACCGTTACATTTGAAGACCAACCACTGGATGTAGCATGCTACAACTTGGAATAACGCTTCTGACCAACGATTTGAGAGGTCACGAAGTCCTCAACAGCACAAGAAATACGTAGCCACTTTATTCAGTGGTATACTCTTAGTCGTCATAGTTGGTCACCACGTGATTGCTTGACTGTCCTGTGGTTTTACTTGTTTGTTGAGATTTTCAATTGGTGAGACTACTATGGTAGGAGCTTGGCTGGCATCCGGGCTACACAACGTGATCAGTGTAGACTGTGGGTTTGTATTTCTAGGTCGCATTTTCAGAGGTCTACGCGCGCGCTAGTGAACACTAGTGTTGTTCAGGCAATCATCTGATTTGATGTCAGCCAACTGGTGGAGACAACGGTGGTCAACTATACTAGTCTGGTGATAGCTTTGATGTGAACATACCACTTAGCGAAGTTAACCCCACACAGACAATACTCATCCTTCTCTTTAGAAACAGCATCTTTTGGACGCCACATATGGTGTAGGTCGGCCAAGGCAGCGAACTCTTGCTTCTCATACGGGTATTCTCCCAGCACTATCGCAGGCTGGGAAAATGCCCCTACCCCAGTAGGTGAAGCATTTCATCATCTACGTCAGACCGTCTGTAATAAGAAGCGCGAGAAGTGGAATGCTCCAGTCTTGAAGTAACAGTTTGCACGTTGTAGATACAAATCACATTCCTACAAAGTCATTCACCCTGTTTAACACGATCTTGATATATCCTCAAAACACGACAATGCCCTTAGCATATTTTTAGCCGGTCACTTTGGTGCCAGAAAGCAAATAAACAAGATCATTGAGTTCACTGAGTGCACCTTCTCGAATGTTGTCCACGACAAAGTTGAACAGAATGTGGGGCTCAAAACCCCCCTGTTGGACGCCATTGCAATTGAAAAACAGCCAGGACGGTT
The DNA here is from genome assembly GCA_008508345.1 of Paragonimus westermani. Lineage (NCBI taxonomy): Eukaryota > Metazoa > Platyhelminthes > Trematoda > Plagiorchiida > Troglotrematidae > Paragonimus > Paragonimus westermani. Next base: position 182,977 of record QNGE01000527.1, on the reverse strand, counting down.
GCACATAACCTGGTACCTTACTTGCAGGGTGCACACACAACAATCTTGTTAGATTTATACATTTATCCGGCATTCCTTTACAGAAGAGGCGGTTCCGGAGAACGTTATATACATCTGAATGAAAGTTATCCTATAGTTGAAAAGATTTCTTCGACCGTCGGCTGCCTTAAGAGTGCAGATGCTCCAAGGCTCGTCATTAAGTGAAACTATGATCAAGGCATTGTTGGCCACATTAGAATCCCATCTGTGTTTCACTGATCCACCTTCCCATAGGACTGCTGAGCCTACTCAGCATAGGATGAGCGATATCTCTGTTGTCAACACACCTACCTCGGGTTCTCTTTTTGTAACTGGTAGTAACTTTTGTCAAGCCCGAGTCGCTACTTACGTATCGATTGCAGTAAACGGTGCTGTGATGCTGCTCCCTCTGTTACCCACCTCTCGCCAACACATGAATGTATGAAAAAGCAAAGAATCTCAATGTTCGGATTGTATAACGCTTGTGTCGTTGAGGCACTCAAATTAACCGAAACACCAGAAGTATCTCCCGTTACCTGTATGGTTGAGAAAAGCGAGCTTGACAGTCATACACTCATTAATCCGCATCGTGGTAAAAGTGGCGAGCAATTTACTAGACAGTGAGGTTAGTGCGTCCAGCTAACAAGGGAAGCTGTTAACAAGATTCGTAACCATGCTTCGGGGGATTTCAATGTCTGCTCGGTGCTCGAGTTCTGGTGACCGGAGCGTTGATGCCTTTAAAAGTCGTAAACCTCAGATCCATTTCTCTTTCGACGACAGACCATCACCTATGTATTAATTGACCATTAGGCTCTTGTCGGATATCGGGTTCTGAGATGACTAACTGATCTGTTATCCGCATTGTCCAGCCTGTCAGTGAAGTCATTTTTACTAGTTGATGATGTGTGAACCGCATTGTCTCACTAACACCAAATCGACGGCCCGTACCTCCACGCATCAAGGTGAATAACACTTGATCAATGCAGCACAAAAAGATTTGCTGCAGCTTTTTTGATGGTTGTAGCAAGTGCTGTTCACGGTCAATGGGTAATATTTCAAGCATCTTATTGTTGTGTTCTAAACTGTCACATTCAATCAGCTGGCTATGGCTTTTAAGAATCATTAGCACAGCAGCGATATCATTTAGTCCCATTTGATCAACGACTTACTCCAACTCTGAGTGATTGCCCTGAAGCGCGTGGTGGTCTTTAACACAGTAGCGCCACCCGATATATGCTCGGTTTGTATTCCTTAGTGAGGTGAACAATGTAAATTCATTGTGATTGAATACGTCTTGTGTTAAATTGAAATACTCAAAAGGGTGCGTAAGAAACAATTCCTCATAATTGTTAGCATATTTTGATGTAACACCAAACAGACCCTCCAGCAGCTCATTTCATAGCAAGACGGTCCAGTGGATTATAGAAATTCGGTTCTTAGCACAATAGTGTCCAGTACTTGAAGCTGCCCTAAAAAGCTATTGAGTGCACCAGAACGTACCCTTGACAACTTCCGACTTACTGTTCTTTAGGTCTCACGCCGACCTGCTTCGAAATATTTTAATGGATATGCTAAGTTTGACAGCACACAAAAAGTTGTTAACTGAGATTTAATCCAGGAAGCACCACTGTGCATTAGGGTTCGGTGTGATCCTTATTCCAGTTTGACTACGGCATTCAGAGTTGACTTTGTTTGGGTTTCTGTGGTGAATCGGTGGGAACAATGATGGTTTACAGGTGAGTCCAGATGAATGCTGGTGCTAAGATAGATTGGTAACCGATTTTCTAAAGCTCAAGAACAACAGGGGCATCACTGTCCACCACTTTCCTTTGTTTTAGAGAATAATAGATACCGGAAAGTACAGGAGAAGTGAAAAAATGATACGCACTGGTGCAGAAGTTACAAACAAAAAGTGAGTGGCCTCAATAAAAACGTATATAAGTAAACATCAGTTTTTCGAATATACATGAATAAAGAATCTGTATGACTAAATGTTTGAACATAAAAATCCAGATAAAAATCCAGTAGAAATGACTGTTGCTAATCACCAGCTGAGGCAGTGAAAGTTTGCGGAGCATGACAGACAGACAGATTGATGTGAGAACGGTCATTGTTTTATGTTTGCCGGATGGAGCCGTATAAACCTTAAAGTCAAAAATCCTCACCGTTGGATCACGCATTGTTTAGCCTGTTTGGCTGCGTCATGGCAGAATTTATTGTTCAGCACGCCGTGTACCATGTATTGGTCATTCTTTTGGATGCATCGCGTGGATCTGTGTAACAAAACCCGAATTGTTGTGGCAGTGCTTGTGGCCATGAGTCATGTCAAACAATGAACTAGTTGCTTAGCTCGAAGGCTCAGTGACTGTGACATTGCTCTGCGATTTCGGTAACTGGTGCGTGTAGTAGGTGTATTCAAGTCCACATTGGGTTTGGATATCCTACCTAGTGCTTCTCATCGTATCGGATAATAAACTAATGGTCACGATCAGCTTTAGGGGAGATTGGATTGCTTCAGGTCTGTAATTACCTTTCCAACTTTTTTCTTAGTCGTTCAAAGGAACTCATTGTTGCCATTGCAAAAATATTTTTGTTGTATAATCAAGGAACCGTACCTCACTATCTGAACCGCCGTGTGCAGTCAGTAGTGTGGAGTGCAACTATGAGTGTGACTGTTTCATTTTACACGTCTAAAAAGTTAGAGCCTTGTCAGACCGAGTTCCAAATCAAAACTTTTTTTAAGTATCACCGCAGCTGTGGTTTTTGACTATCGTATATAAACAATTGAATAAATCAGAGCTAGTGGAACCCACACGCTGTTGAATGAAGCCACTAAACGGTCCAGTATAAGCTAACTTTGAATTAATAAGACCCCGTGTTTTCTGTGAAATAACATGGGCGGACGGCGCTTTCAAGTTCGAATATCTCATTACAATCTCAGTCAGTATATGAAGACGTTTTTCATTCGGAAATTATTGTTATCGATAAGACGGACGCATCTACACGATTTTTTTGGCTCCAGTTTTCTCTCATTTATGTGCCTGCGCCGATCGTTTGAGAGCCTCTACTCTGCAAACAAATGTCTGTAATATTCAAGTCAGGCCAGGATGACTCATTTCTTGGAGTATTTTGCTGCACCCTATCACTTGGATACTGCCGTGTTAGCCACGATAACTTATAAGGTTTTTGACATGATGGTGCAAGCCTAGAGAATGAAGCATGGTAGATAAGGTTGGTTGCTTCTGTTGATTTGGTTGCACCATCTTGACCGTCGGAACTTACATGATAAAATGTTTAATCCGTGCTAGCTGTTATACAGTTTTTCCCACAGAGATGGTCAAGAAAGCGCACTGAAACTGACAGGTTAGTTTGAGCTAGCTTGCAAAATTAGCCGCCCTTTGTTCAGTGAAGTGGCCACCCATATTGCACTTTACAGAATGACATGCAACTGACAGCCGAGTTCCGTTGGGTTAGCCCTGTGCGGTCACCGCCTTTTAAAAAGAACTGTAGAAGAAACCTCAAGTTTGGCACAGGTAGTTTCTATGAAGACCCTGTTCTGTTTAGCGTGTATGAAAAACACTGTGAGGTTTGTATCGACTTAGTAAAATGTTTGTCAAGCATGTCTTTCTGGTACATCAAAGCAATATAAAAAATATCTGAAGTCTTAAAACTTCTTAATACTTCCCTGATCATGGTTATGAAATCCATTTTGTTCAAGGTAACGACTGCCGGAGCTTTATCTGGTCGCAATATTATTCCCTGTTCATTTGACTCAGGGTTTATAGCCCAAGGTGACCTTCGTTGTGACGTGGTGTCTGGGCACTTGCGCTGAACATTACATGTTCAACTCTAAACCAGCATTCGATATCCGCCAGTGAAAGACTATTGCTAGACGGCTGATAAACTGACGCATTAAACCTAGCATGCAACTGAAAGAAGTTATTTTTTGGGACAAATTGGGGCCCAAACAATCTGCAAGATTCAATTGTAATTTGGTAAATTTCACCATTTTTAAATCCATAGCGGATGCGTTTTCGTCTTCACTGTATTTAGCTTTGATTGGGGTGTTATACGTTTATACGCTTTTTATTTGCGTGAGAATGGACTTCAGCTGTAATATTGTTTAGACTTTTGCTTACCAAACGCTCAGTGTCTTGGAGCTAGCTGGCCGCTGTACGGATTGATATGCATCATGCTACTGCTGGAGTGGGAGTCTTCACTATTTGTTTAAAGAAGAGGGAACCGTCAGGGAAAGGCTGATGCACTGTCACTAGAGGTAGACATAAACGCATGCTAAACGGTTTGTCTTGCGATCTACCCTACATGACGCTTCACCCCAGATATTCTTGGTTGGATGGTGAACCATCAACGGATCTTTAGTTAGAATGCGAACTACTGGCTGGCATGAACACAGACAGTTTTGTGGTTGGTCGTCCTGGTAAACGTTTCGGGATAAACCGTAGTGAGACGATAAGAACCGAACTGCTTCTTAACCGGACGGTGATGCTTTCCGCTTTAAAGACAACCAAATCCTCACAGTATGTTGACTGAACGCTTACGATATCCAAAATTCGTCCTTATCATTCGCCGATTGGACACTATCTGGGACTTTGGGGTATTTTCATGAGGAGAAATCAATGAGGTTGACGTCATAATAATACTCAGTCACCTTTGCTGATTGGGTACATGCAAATGAACAAATCCTGAGAGGGATGCTGTCCAAGCAGCTCAAGGCAGTCCAACCACATTCTGGTCATCAGAAGTTACGAAAATGGGATGTTTTTCGGGTACTTTCGCATAGTGACATGCATCTCGCACAGTGAGAAGTTGTGACACTGGACCGAACCGCGTAGAAGCGTGTGTGTCAGGATGGATTCCGAAAGTTCCAGTACTGACAAATCCATGAATTAAAAGTTAGGTGCAATAAGTTAGAGGATTATTGGCAGCTTACTTTCAGGTAGCATGAACATATAACGTTCAGAATGATGCGACCACGAATATACTTTACTCAGGTTTGTCAACCGATTTGCCCCCTTCATCTTCAGTTGAACCAACGATCTCTGCTGGGTTGAAATGTGAATATCTTTGTTGTCTTAAGGATGTGGAATATCGTGATTTGGTTTCCTTTACTCTTATTCATATTTCAGGGTGTGTGGTCTTTTGTGAAGATATTTGGTTTCTGAATTACACATTCCGGTCGTTAATCTTTTTACATCGGTTTATTCATATATATATAGATTTATCAATGTATATTTATATATATGTGAATACACAATGCTCAGACAATTGCTCCTTCACGTGAAACCCCACCGCGATTAGCTCGGTCTTTTGCTTTCTTTTGGCTTGCATTCAAAATAACGGGTCCCATCCTAGTTTGGAAATTATTATGAATAGTCTGTTACTTATGATTTCCGGAGATTTAGCTGTTGTTTTATCGTACTGTTTAATTAATAATCCAAAACCGGCGGTACTAAACGGGCCCGCACTCGCACATCCGCCGTTCGTATACCACACATTTGAGAACTAAGTGCAACCAAGTCATATATGGTGACAGTGTGTACAAACGTCTATGGCTTCGGAATTGTGTGATTTTACAGGGTGGCAACACGTGATACGCTGAACATGTCGTTCCTGATTAACACAGCACAATTAAGCACATGATATAAAACTGTAATTAACACAATACGATACTTCATGATTATCTTTCTCACAGTATTACACAGCACCTTATGTTGCATGGACGTTCGGTGAGTTTCCTCATCTATACCGGCTATTATTACCGTGTTGGGTTCTTCCTTCATCCAGCCAGAAGCAGATGACTGTCCAGAACGGGGTTCACTTACTATATTGCCTACATCGTTGAATTGTCCAACTAGACTACAAAATTTGCTTCAAGGGGAAGCGACGTTTCCGAGCAAATGCTGTGAACTACCACTTGTAAGTACTACTATTTCATGTACCCGTTCATCAGTACCAATTCAACGTGGTGACCTTCAATCAAGGGAACATGTGACCTGTAAAACAATCTCCTATTGCTATCACTGATGACTTCGCGAACCTCATGTGTCCGCGTGAATTCGGACTTCCCAATAGCTCAAGCATATTAACTATCAGCGAGAACATAAAATAAAAATCCAGTAATAGGGTTTTGAAGTTGTGCAAAGGTTTCATCTTTCACATTTTAATTATCATAACGATTATACCTACTGTTATGACCGTTGCCCATACTTACAGTTTGTAGCATAGATAGCTTGTTTTAATTTATTTTGACAGCCATATGTTAGCTGTTCTCAAGTTAACCACCTCTGAGAAAGTTCTGTTAATAGTCATTGCCGTAAAGTACCGAGGTGGTGACGAAGATATCGTTTCAAACGCTGTTCCACCTTCTAAATGTTACCTCATTTCATGTACGTAGACACCACTATATATAAATATTTTCCCGGTCAATGATAAATAGTAGGTGATTTTAATTGGCATAATTTGAACAGCACTCGTGACTGATTGCAAGTTTGGCATCATCGTACTCTTTTCGGCCAGTATCTTCTGATTATCACAACAGTATTTTCATAACAGGTTTAAATCTAGGTGGAGTAGACCTTTCTATAAAAGAGATCTTAGCTCGGTACAACATTGTTAAATTGCCTTCATTAAAAGGATTATTTGTAAACTTCATCTATCAATAGTCGATATTCGTCTGGGATTCGTTGAAAGCGTCCCATATGTAATACTGAACAATGAGCTCATATTCATGTATGGGCGTAACAGGAAGTATCTTGGTAAACACTGCATTACTGGGCTTTAATAGCAGACGCACATAAGCAAGCTGTGTACAGAATTTGTTTTTCTTAATATCTAGCATGCAAATTAAATTCTGAGGCATAAGTTCAGCTCGCGAGTGAGCGTATGCATTGCTGTTGTTCTGCCATTGTTCATTTCTACACACTTACATTCTCGGGTACACTTGAACAAGTTTTTATTATTTTGGGTCTCAGGTTGACTTGTGACAGTATGAAGTAAGTTGTTTCTATTTACGTCAATAACGAAATGTTTAGTTATGATTATCATTCATTAAAGTTTTGTTTTTCATGGTAAGTGCAATATGTTGGATTCATACACTACTAAGGACGCCATCTGCCAACGTTTCTGTCCACGTGTGCGTTCAAACATATCATTTTTAATTTTAGTAGGTATCATATCCATTTTGCCAACAAGGGAACAGAATATTCTCGAAAATTCTGGGCCCCAACTGGATTTAAACCAACGATAGATAACGTCTGATCCTACGTTACTTGTTCTTCATCGATTGATCAACGAAATAAAGCTAGGAACCAGAAAATTCCACACTAAGACACCACCATCCGACCACTTCATTGTGCCCATCAAATTTGTCAAAGTATCGGGTTATCACAAACAATCAGCACTGACATTCATCAAATCAGCTATTCAGCGTTGTGATTGCATTTCTAGTGAACAACATGACGGCTTTAACAAGTACGAATTGGTAAACTCGAACCAGTGACAGCCACTGCACTACGGATATCCTACCAACTCAGCTGAAAAGCCACATTGGAAAGTGCATACCTGGTTTTAGGTCTAATTTACAATGGCCTGTTATTTGTCATTTTTGATTGGTAAATAAGCCCCACTGGACAGCTTGGCTCTGCAATACTCCGAGATACTGCTCACTGTGGTACATGAAATCAAAAATTACAACTCGTCTAATGGTTCTTTGTTACAAGCTTACTGAATAAATCTAATAGATGGTAACCATCCATACGTAGGTAGTGGTGGCAATTTGTACTACCGATATGATCTGATGAGAAAAACTTGAGTCTAGTTCTTCTTTTGAAAAAGGTTGACGGACAAGGTTACCTAAGCAGAAAAACTGTTGGCTGTGTGCACAATTCAGTCAGGTTACCGATTGTTTAACACTACGTTCAGATCATTCTCCCATGCACATTGATTTTTAATCATTATACTGATACGAAGTACTCACTGAGTTGACTAACTTATGCCAGTGGGAACGTTTGTTAACATCCTATGTAGATAACTTTGAAGTAACAACTATACATTAATATTGTGGACTGTAATGGACTTTTGGACCGTGTTTCCGAGATCAGTAGTCTGGCCGGTAAGCGAGTATCTTTTGATACATATGAGAGTGGTTTTTGTAATTTTTTCACTAGCTCCAACCACCCACCATAGTCAGTCACTAAAGTGTCCAAAGTTACTCATCAAGAGATTTGCTCATGTGTTTTTCTATCACATGATTGATCAGGGTTTATAGACAAACAAAGATCTGGCTGAAAAATACTCAGTCTTACTATGGTGTGTAACAAACTATTCATTCAACAAGGATCATGTGACATTCTGTCTAAACAATATACCCGTCATCTTTGCCCTAAATACGACTTGATTTCGGTTCATATGTTTGTAACACGGAATTTCAAGCTATCCGTTTTGTGTTATTCAAAAGAAGAACGTTTCAATTTCATAGTAGTCTGAAAACCTGTGATTAACAAACCCGATTTTCTTCATTTTCACGATTGAAACGAGTACAGACGTTGAGGTGTTGATTTGTAACATTTTATCTAGGAGCTGAGACGTTCACCAGCACGATAGCCGGCTCTGGATGCAACAAAAGTGGAATAATTTTGGTTTTTTGCTTATTTTATTAGTTACGAAGGTTTATAAATGTAATTAGCATCTTTAACACTAGAACCCGAACATTAAATTCTGATGTCACGACGGCTTCGCCAACTCTAGTCAATACAGTACTTTGCTGTCTCCGTTGATAGACCTAATAAACTTAATTTTTTCCCCATAAAAATGCAATAACCTACCTAATCAGTTTCCAACCGAAGAGAAACAGTTGGCTGCCTCCTCAATACATTGCCGTAGCGCGTATCATGTGGTGACAACTAATTTGGATCATTGCCTGTCACGTTGACGGACTCTCTTGTCCATTTTCCCGGCATCAGATTGATGATGCGCACAGCGGATCAACTATTGTGAGCTGTTTGCTTGCCAGAGTGGTTGTGGCGTTTTCTTGAACGGCTGCTGATGTTCTCTAATCTAGAGTTAGCGCTCGATTCTGTTATTGTATGGTGCACTGTCTTGAAGCTGATTCTAACTTTGGACAAATGGTTAGGCGAACAGCAACAGAAGTTATGACTTAATTTGTTTGACTTATAACAGTTCAGTAAAAGTTGACAACTACTGAAGCCTGTGTTTATGATTAAACAACGAGTACAAACCCGTTAATTTCTAGAGACGAATTGATCGGTGATGCTTAGGTAACTAGTGAAGTTTTCCAACAGGACAGTAGTGTTAGACAGTGTGCAGTATACATTCTCTTTGTTAGATGACTAAATTATTAACAATGTGGAATTGCTGTACATTCATTAATTTACAATTTATGGACAGTTAACTAGTTTCATTGCGCTCTTCAGCGATGCACAAACCAAATGTTCAGTAATCATTCGTTTGTCCTTGACAGTGTTTGTTAATTTTACTGCTCGGTTTGTCCTCCTTGGTTAACACTATCACATTCTAGTAAAATAACACTGACCTGATTACGTGACTGATCAAAATCTACTCTAAACCCTCGTTAACCTACTTCATTTTTGACAAAAGGATCTCTATTGTTTATAGTAAAACCACCCTTGTTGCATTTCTCACCAGCTGGTAAGTGTAGAGAAATATCTGTCAATAGATCACTCATACTGGTGACATGTTCTTTGGTATTGAAAGTATATTGGGTTCCAAAGGTAACTTGACGTATTTGAAATCCATCTTCTAATGCTTTCTTACTGAACGGTTAGTTCCATAGGCTCTTTCATGTCCTATAGGTCAAAACTACACAACAGTCAAGCCGGATTAAAAGGTTCTATTTTGAGACACTGTACGTGTATTTGCAGTCCGACTTTCAACGTACACAATGCATACACAAAAGCAATTACTGTTGTGAATTCTGAACGGAATGAGTTGTTCAAGCTGGATGGTAACTCTCTCTGGGGGTGATGTGGATAAATGAAAAAAGTCACGAAAAAAAATTCAGAAGAGGGGGGAAGCAATGGGATACTTCGGCTTTAGCAATATGGGGATCTACTACGACTTATTGTCAAACAATTGCCATGGGTCAATTTACCGTACTGACGTGCATACTCACGCACGGCTTATTTATGGTTTATATTCAGTAGTATATAAAGTTGCGAGTACTCTGATTTTAGTATCCGCATAATGCATGCTGTGCGAGACAGCTTTTGGGAAGTTAAGGGACGGTAACGCTGAGTTCTGGAAGCCAAAGGGTGATATACGGAGAGTGTTTGAAACTGCCAACCTGGATGTTAATTATAATTTTCGATTTGGAATAATTTGAAATGTTCACCTGTCTACTTTTACAAGTGATATTTCATCGCATATTGTGCTTCACTAATTGGCTTCGATTATAAGGCTTTAAATGTTCGTAAAGATGCGGAAAATTGATTCACGTTATAAGTCACTAGTCGTAAGATTACTTTTGAAACAACCGGATCTTCATATCAGACAAACGTAAGTTTTCGATGTGTTTTCTACGAGGTTTGGAAGTAGTCATTGATTCTTTTTGTCAATTACTCAGGAAATAAGGAATAAGGTGCGTCTATTCCATTTCGAGTGTAGTTTTTGGGACGACCATCATTAACAAATGATAGTAATACTTTATCGCATGGGTTGGAAAAGAACTTAATCAGTATAGAAACTATAATCTCATTCCAGCCAGTGCTATTGAGTAGGCACTTGCATTCATTGCATATAAAATTTCGTTACATTTTTCAAAGTCACAGGTGAACGATGGCTAGTTATGTATTTGAAGTGCAGAAGTATGGTAAATGATCATCCAACAAGAGGACACATGATCAGCGCCTCTCATTTTTAGCGCACGATGGTCACGCGCCATTACATGTATGCATCCACACTTTCGGTTTCAAGGTCTGTCGTTTGATGAACTTGTTAAATATACATGTAAATATTACAAATTAACAAGCATAGTCACTTTAAATTACATGTGCCTTTCTTTCATCTGAAATATCCACCTTCAAATTGATCACTCAGATTTTTCCGGTCGTTACATTGTACTTGGCACGGTTTAGGCGGTGGTTGTTGGAATTCACATTCTCCTGTTTTGGTCGAAACCATTTCATGCTGGCTATTCGACTAACTTATTAATAACAGTTTGTATAGTCTTACGACATCAATTGCTTAGAGACATAATTCTACCTGCAATTTGTTCTTTTGTTCAAAGGACCATTTTTCCAATGTCGAAAAATAATTTCCAATGCTTATCTATTCTGAATGTGTGAACTGTTACTCAAGAGAGCGTATATATATATATATCTGTACACATACATGTGTTTAAATATTTAAAAAGACACATACTGGGCAGTAGACGATTCATTGTGACATTCCAAATCCAAATTAAGGTCGATTATCAAATATGTGTTCATATGTATGTATATATATGTATAACGTCACGTGCCTCGGGTGTTGTAAGCAGGCACTTCCTGACGTTTGCATAAGAAATATCCATATTGAGTCTTCCTGCTGTAACCACTACCTGTGCCAAACCAAATGAAATAATTCAACTGATACTGCACAAGTAATATATAGTAGGATCCAAGGAAGATTAGTAATAATAGTCGTGCTGAGCGTTATATTTTCTAACCTTTAAAACTGAAATTAAGTCAGTTCATGAACCGTATTACCAAAAGTTATAACTTTTAGCACAATTTTAGGACCCGGAATCCTTCAAACATTATACTGGTTTATAGATTGCAGTGGTACACAGAATTCTCAGAAAGACTAAAAGATGTGAAGTGACTGTTTGAAATAAAAAAACTTTTGAATAGTTTTTCTACGGCGCTAGTGCATTATTTCACAGACACAAAACAGCTTCTCAATGAGCCACTTTGGAATAGATAAACGAATGATTAGCGGCCATATCTTGTAATTCCAGCAGTCATTATTAGCAAGAATTCAAACGTATTCAGGTTATCTTTCATTAAGTAGACAGAACAACCCGAGGTCAAGTCAGTTTGATTAACGTGCAACTGGGATATTAGACAATACAATTATCACAAACATGAAAACCACAGTTAGAAATTAGATCCGGGTAAGAGCATACAATCGACAGGCGAATTCACATCAGGTACTTTTATCGAAGAGGCATTGTCTGATAATTCGTTAAAATGCAGAAGTTGACGAACCTAATCCAAGTAGAATTTTTGAAAGACGTAATCATGTCTCACTGTTTTTAATTGTTTACCAATGCATTTTTGTTTAGCATCGTTCGTTTCCGGTTGACGTTTGCTTTGGCACACTAACATAACCCTATTGTTTTGCATAGCTAATTGAATTGATCTAATACTCCTCTATTCTGTTTACTTTCCACTTAATCATATTTGGAGTAGACTTCTTTATTCTGTTCAACTCTGAAAACAACAATTGAATCACCGCCATTTCAGCTGATTAGCCTGTATATATCTGCAGTTTTTAATGCATTATATAAACCTGATGCTCACCTATGAAATCGCCTACGTGACAGGTTAATTATTAGTGGACGGTTTACCACTGAATAAAGATGAGCGCCTTGTTGGCTTTTTATTAAAACCAGAGTCCAGAATATATGCGCAAAAACTACTTGCAGTTAGGAGCTGCTTAAATCGGTATATTCCGCCCAGCTCCTGGGCTACCATTGAGTCTACTAAAGTTTTTGTTTCTCTGTTGAACTAGCATGTGCATATGTGTGAGATCATCCTTTCAATTCGTACGCGCTGATCACCGAAAGGCACATTTGTCAGAAGGTCGCTGTGTGTTTCATTGACGAATGCCAACATGACCGAACCTTAGTAAATTTGTTCAAACGTCTTTTGATCCATAAACGTTTGGTTACTCGTTAAATTACAAAAGGTCTGATGTGTGATTAACAAGAAATCAGTGAGATGTAAGCAGATGTGTTCCTCCTTGTTATAGAGAGGATGAGGGCCTAAAACTACCGATTTCTTCTCTAACTCACTATCTCGCGACAGTGGAAGGGAATTTCAAAAGGTCCGTTACACGGGAACGTGTTGGATTTCACATGTGAAAAATGTTATGAGATAAAATAATCCCCAGAAGACTACTCCCTGTCATTGACAGCCCGGTGTGAACGAACCAGATTTCTCGCTTTATCAATAAATCACTCACTGGCCTGAAACTGCTTTGTTCAGTACAGGACCAGTATTCTAATCCCAACTGTTTTGCTCCCATGACACGCTACCATTTTGTCAGTGCATTTCCATTCAACATTGTTCAACAATACAAAATTTTAATGTTTATCTATGTTTCAAGGAAAAAACCCAGACTAAATGGGGGTAAATACCCAGAGAGGTCAGCATAATGCTTGTTGATACAAGACGGAATGTTGGTACCCCAAAGCAGGGACCAGTGACGCATGATTAAGCTAGCAGGTGTTGGAGGTACGATACATTTTCTCGGGTGGCCTCTATTGGTAACCTTAAATGTATGTACGACAAATAAACGAAGCGCAATCACCGGATAAACATAGCGTGACAAACAGATTATAGGCGTGGCCCAGACAGCAATGAAAGCGTAGGCCACGCACAACCTACTCATACAAAAATAATGTTGGGGGAGATAAGCAGGCTTTGCAGGGAACGGGTACATATGCCAGAAAACGGCGACAATTACTGTCGACCAGTGTGAAATGGTGTTACCACTGATGTGGTGGCTTTTGCTTGGTTTAGGAGACCCTCGTTAAGTGAAATTTTTGCAGTGATATCGTTAAGTGTGAAAGAAAGCGTACCCTCGAAGGTGATGACAGGTAATTTGTATCGACTCTGAAACACTGTTAGGACAGTGAACCACATTGCTGATGTCAATTTTGGAAAGTATTTGAGAGTTTGGCTGGTAAAGTTTGACACCAGTCGCAGCTGAAGGCAACTCTCGCATTAGGATAGTCTACCAGTCACCCTTCTAAGGGGATAAGCGCTACTTCGAGGTTTACATGTCAGAGCTTGCTAATAGTGCACGACTGGTATTTAAACTCGAGTTCCGATTTCCATGAAACGACAGTGGTGACCACAACGTCGTTCAGCACTACCCGAATATAGTCAGACTATTCTATTTACTCTCTCAGCTACATTGGCTTGTGAATAATGATGGAAAATCCATATCAGTGCAAAATTTAGAAACAGGCTTACATGGCGACTGGTACAACTACGGAAGCTGCCATCAACTGTGTGTTGTTCAGCTTACAGTTTGAATTATGTTGTTCTGTAACCGTTTACTAACATTCCACAACTAAGCATATGAAATAAAACACTATCACGCTAAAGATGTTTCTGACAAGCTGCTGGTTGATCTAAATTCGAGTGTTCACAGTGCAAACGCATTTTCACGTATTTTCACGAAACCGAGACCCATCATCATTTTGTGATGATCAATCTATAAAAAACGTAATTTTCGCGAACACTTGCATTTGACTCGGGCGCTGTGCAGGCTGATGTCAAAACGGACAAGTACTGGGTGGAATGCAGTCTGCAACTTGTTAGCTGTTCTTGAGATTCTCAGTCCATAGTAGAAACTAAAACTTCGTGCAACTGTGTAAATCGGAAGACAAATAGGTCTGTATTTGAAGTATACGAAAGTGCATTTCTTTTGGCAATAAGTTTACAATAGAAAAGAGAGACAGTCTAGAAGACCAAACATGTGAACGAACAGTGAGGTCGGGTAAAATTAGGTCATGCAGGATTATGAACTAAACAGATCGATATGCAGTCAGGAGGTTGTAGATGGACAAGTTAAACGGGCAGGCCTGTTGCAAAAATGGCTTTCAGCTTTCCATCACAGACAGATATGAATTATTTGAGAATCACTCAACAGCTTGCAACCCCGAATAAAAAATATCTATCTTCAAAGCGTGATGTGTTTGTCACTGGTCCGAATCTAGCGGAAATTTAGATTTTTCACGGTCGGTTATCTATAAAATTATGAAATCTGCCAGACTATTCACCAGCTATACAACTTCAATGCTCATGTGCGGCGTTAGTGGACTGCGGCGTTAACTGATCGAGAAATTCTGCCTGGACAGTCAACTTCCTGGATCACTTCGTGGAATCCACATGACGCAATGCACTGGGTGGGTAACTGTGTTCCAATGTGAGATTTATGAACGTCTGACATGGACTATCTGGCTGCTCAATCCGTAGAGCATTTGCCGCATTTAAGTATGCTGTTTCTGTCACTCGTTTGAATCCAGCCAGAGTCCAGATTTTTCACAATTGAGTCTTCTTTAAAGGGAATTATCAACCAACCGCCTAAACTTTAACACATTCCGCTAGTATGCAGATTATTCAAAATAAAGTTATTGAGTTAAATAAACCTCATCGTGGCATCATGATTTGTCACTCAGTTTTATTGTTTCTGTTAATCCTTGAAACCATACGAATACCCGCATCTTAGTACAAACCACTAGAAATTAAAACAGAACTTGGCGGCCAGCAGTCACAAACAACTTTTTGACGACCTGTATAAGTCAGCTGTTCGTACATACGTACGCCATTTCATCGAGTTTCCGATTCAAGTGAGGTTGTAAATTTAATCGACTAGCCACAATGATATGTTGAATAGCCAACCTGTTACTTGTTCCGTCTGATGCTTCAGACATTCTATCCGGTGCTTGAGTATTCAGTGAGTTAGGTAAAAGTAGATCTTGACACTATAAGCCCCAATACGGTTGCGTGCGAACTGGTGAACAAAGTTCAGGCTTTGTGCAAACAAGTGTAAAATAGGTTTGAGGCAAGAGCTGTAATGGACCACTAGAAGCTGTGCGTTCGAGAGCGGAATTAAATCGTATAGATTTAACAAACTGATGTTATTTTGAATAGCCGCCTGAAGAATGCCTCATTTCTCAGCAGAAATTAACTTGCACATTTAGATTGTCAGTAAAGTAGGTACATTCTGTAAATCATCTGCCAAATGTGTTTTTTGTATTTCTTATTGAAGGAGATCTGAATTTGTTGAGTCCGATGTAATATTGTCGGTGCAGTTTGTACAAAATAAGACTGAAAGAAATTTCTGCAAATTGTGATACATTGTGTATTTGTTCGCGCCACTGTCGGGCATTTTCGGTTGAGACATCCTCTCCTTGTGTATTCGATCATTCTTCCCCACTTTAATGAAAGAAAGGGAATTAGTCGTCTAAGTGACACAAATTATGGATGCAAAAAAATGGCCGGATTCAGATACTAAACTGAATTGGAAAGGTTCTTGTCATGCACCTTCACTAACCACAACCTTTGGTTCGCGAACCGTGTCTGGTGCATGGTTATTGAAATGACTCAAGACACTGCGAAAAAACCGATACTGTGAATCCTGTGGTTTTTGTGTTGTATGGTATGCGTCCAGTCAGCAACACACACAGCATCAAAGCACATAATGTTGTCAGTACTTGGCTCAACATTAGAAGTATTAGACCACAAAGAATTATTTTGGTTTCCATATTCGCAATGTTCCATTATGCTCAAAACTACGACAATAAAATCTTATCTTTTCAGCCTTACTTTACGTGACAGAACCATTCGATTGATAGAGTATAGCATGGGGCCACAAAGCATGTTTTATTGCTCCGCTCGCTTTCTTTTTTCAGAAAGTTTCCTCAACTGACGCAATCATTCATGCATTACGTACTTGTCATGGACTGTCTTACTGTTAGCTAAAGCACATTATCTCGATAAGTGCGCTTCGTTGTCTATGAGGTCACGTGCAGGGTTTACAATTCTGGATTATTTATTAAAAATGTGAGGGACTTTTTTGAAATGTTACCATTTGTCCAATCCAGCGCACCATGATTTAGTCAATCATGGCAACCTAGTCTACAAATGACTATAACTGCAAATGTAATGCGTACATTAACTTTGTCATTCGAATTTGCCAAACAACATAAACAAGTGAACAACTTTGAGGTGGTACCAGACCTTTCGGTAGAGAGACGCTCGTGTTTCAAAGATGAATGTTCCTGCCCGTTTTATACTATCTTTCTGTGTTCCACTTCAGTCCGATTTCACTGTACGTTCACTGTACGTTCCTGATTACTTCTGAAACATACGTCTGTATGCACATATATTCCTATCGTTCTGTGAGACCGTACTCAGGCTGACTTAGCAATCTGGCGTACGCATGCACTGTAAGCTTTTTGTTACCTGCAAATTTCCATTAATACCAAATTCTGATGGCTTGAAAGGATTCAATTGCAACAAGATTTTCGAAATATCGCGATCAACTCGGCATTCTTTTCGACTTCGACTTATTGTGCGGCCACCCTCAACGTGCCTTGGAAACTGCCACACATTAACGGATGGCTCGATTCAGCAAAGTCAAATCAATTTGCAAAACGTTTTACTCTTTCACACATTTTCATTCGGCTACTTGTTTTAGTATCATTGTTACACGACTTTCGGTTTCACCAGAGGTCGCCTCTGTGCGACTCTTTAAGCCTGACAAATCTTCATTAGATCTTCTTCCTTAGCGAAACAGAACAACTCAGTGATCGATTTTGCAAAATAAAGCACAATCTATCGTTCACACATAATGGTTGCAACTGGATTTTACTCAAACTGTTCTTCTGGAGCATTACAAACTGTGTGAGAACTCAGTCCAGTATTTTCTGACTTATTATGGGTGAACATGAGGCAAAGAGTAAAATAAACACTGAGTATAGAAATAAAGTTTAGCGGTTAGGAAAACACTGTACAAAGGTTTGCTATCAATTGAGTACGTTTTTGTCCGTGAGAGTTACTTGTGTCATACTATGGCCAAGAAATTCTGAAACGCTCTTAGTAGGCTAATTTCATTTTCATTGAGTGACAACCCAACTCTAGATGAGAGTCAACTTTAGTCCGTGGTGTGAGATGACGCTACCTTTTGGACAACCCCATTAATTATTTATTTATGTTGTAACGTCGATTAATTTGTACGCCCAGCAGAGAACTCATTTAAATCTTTAATCTACGACAATACCAGCTCTAATAGTATTATGTGGATCGATTTGAAAGAGTTGATTTCTAAATGACAATACGATTCATTGACTTTGCACCGTTCTAAGGATGCGTCTTAATGTTCAAGTGTATCCACAGTTGTTTAAACTAACGTTATTCCCAACGAAACCGCAAATATTGTTTCTGATTCAATTGTGGTCTTACAACTACCTTCGAAATAGACGCAAGTGCAGTGTTATTTCGAACGTTCCGCTGATTAATTATTTATACTCCACGACTACTGCCTTTAAAGGACGCAACAAGTATATCTAAACATGAATCAGGCAACACATTTTGCATCCATTTTACTATCAAAATAAGAATTCGAAGGCAAAGAACAAGTATGTACACTGATTGTATCATGACTCTTCATCATTGACTGTGCTGTCACAACAGCATTGACACTTCATGTGCTTTTCATGCACTCTTTCATGAAACTAACAACACCTACTTAGACACATCGGGGTTATGCCCAGCCAAAAGCCGTAATCAGATGTTCTGATCAGATGATCTGAGTAAATCGATTGCGCAGGAACGTGTAACACGTATGGTCTTGATTGCTACATAAAATTTTTAAAATTTCCATGCGTTTGCACACATTTAAGAAAATACTGTGAACTAAACGATGAACAGTTTGTAATATGTACGTTGTAGCCATGATGTTTTTTTAGAACTTACCTCATCCTTTTTTTGGCTCGATCTCATTAAAATCAAGTTGTATTTTACTCCCAGTCCAGCCACATGGATGAACGTCAGTGTTACTCTACTAAATGCTTTTGGCTTGATAGTCAAGCAGGATAAACGAATGGTTTCAATGAGACTTTTCAATATGGTCTAAGGCATTCAGCTGCTCATTCGCCACAATTGTACGCACAACTTACTCGTTGGTAGTAATTACGGACATGAAAACCATCTGAATGTTTTTCCTGTTCCTATTGAAATACGTGCCGTGGACTAAATCCATATCCTCCAATTTTATAATTCACACCTATTTTCAATCAAATGGTATGTCAACTCTGTGTTGGGAACCAAAGATAGCATAGCAGAACATCAAACCTAAAACGATGACAAAGTTTTGTTTTCAAACATGGACGCAGAAATTCAACAGATGTTGGTTCACGAAAAACTTTGCAGTCGTTCATCTTGCTGATCATATTCGCATCATTAATCACCTCAAGCACCATAGCTAGTGTGAGCCTGAGGCTAGGAACAGTAAACGGCGGAAAGGTTAAAACGAACTTTTGATGAACTGTCTGTAAGTATAAATATTTCTTCTACGGTAGTTTTGTTAATTTTGATGCAACGCTGAATAGCAAAGCGATCGCAACGACCAGTTGTGAGCATGAGGTAAAATAGAAATTTGATTGTAGAGACCAGTCGAGTTGGTTGGCTTGATGTTGGATGCAAAGACTTGGGTGATTAGGTCATGTATCCTAGACATTATGTAACCGTTTGGCAGAATGAGTACACTTCATAGGAGCTGCAATCGACTAACTTAGGTTTCGATTTGTTTGTAAGGTGGCGCTTTGCTGTTAAATCTTTCTGGTTGCACACGGTTCTATATTTCATGACATTTAATTAGCAGTGACAATTATCGGTGCATTGTTTTCGATGATGGTGAGGATGATGATGATACAAAACTAGCCATCTTTATTGCACAAACTCCATAAACTCTACGTGGTTTATGTAAACGACACAGAGTGTCCAATACGGTTGTTACAGTATTGATTGAAATTTATGAATGCAAGTCCATCAGTAAGGTATGGAGCAGGGGTACGATTCATAGATATGAAGAAAAAGGGATCATAGTGGCACTGAGTTCGACAGGGTAATTTAGACGAATTCATAATACTGATGAACTTTCCGTACATCATGTTTATAATGTTATACGAAGAATCACCGTTTTGCTTGTTGCTAGAGATCAACCTGTGCATGTTTGAAATGTAGGTTAGCTATTAGATAGACCAGTTGGAGTATTCCTGTAGTTTAGTTTACCACAGTGAATGAGGATGGTATACTTTGAGCTTCTTTAGGTTAGGTGTGCTTGTGGTTACTATAGGAAATGTCCACCATTTTCTTGTTGCACGTCTTCGTATACATCGAATACGAAGGAAAATCATTTCAAGGGAAGTGATCGACAATATTGGTTCAGATTTGAACACCCAATATCCGAAATGTTCACGGCAGACTGCAAACGTCAGGGCATTCTGTATGCTATGAGTACTGATTCCAAAACTGTCCATGTGAGTTCCACTATTTTTTTTGCCGAAATATTTGTCCCACTGCGTACCGCACTGAAACTGCCCCAAAATTGCTCGATCTTTCATATTGCCATGTTTTAGTTAAGTACATTTATAAAATGTCAATGAACGTACGGTCAAAATGTCTCTCGCACAAAGGTCTCATGAATTCCATGCTTCATATGCTTAATAGAAAAAACCACTAAATGATGTAGGCAATCGATTTCTGAAACTGTCTCCGGCCTTTTCGTAAAATGATTAGTCCATCATTGATGAAACGTAGTGTCTATCCCTTGGACCAACGAGCCTCATTTTTATCAGGCGATAAAACAGCTGCGCTTTTCTACGCACTTCCAACTTTGTTCTGATTGAGGATCATCGTAGAATTCGATTATTTTGAATGAACGTTTGGGGCAATTTGTGCAAAAAAAGAGCTAATTTCAAATGAAACTATTGTTTATTGTCTAGAAGCTACAGCTTTTGTGAGTAGCACATTTGGAGAAGCGCGGTATCCTTAAATATCTGCTCTTAAGTATTTGGTGTGGAAAGGAGCTACTAAGAAATCTGCTGACTTATGGAGACAGAACCAAAATCATTGCTTCTTGATGCATTCTGGTTGAGCTTAGTGAACTTTCGTCACTGTTACATACATTAAGCCTACCTTTAGCTAGCGCAGGTATTCAATCAAGGAACCCCACAGTGGTATCCCATTTTGACAAAAAGACGTAAGGAGGGGAAGCGTTATTTGTCGATAAGGGGTTGCAGGTGGATAGAGTGATCAAGGTTCACTTTGTATAATTGTGTTGAAAGAATGTGTGCGTGAAGGACGAGTACTCAGGTGATTTTGGTATGGTTCTCACTCTCAATGGTTGTTGTATACGACCACGGTTCAGTAGACTGGAATTCCGTTGTTTGGGACACAGCGTTAATGCTGGTCATGTTGGCTTTACCAGTCAGAATGGACGTTGAAAGCGATCAAGATGCTCGATCATCTACGATTAGCATCCTTTTTGATGGTAGGTAAGTGAATGGAGAAGTAAATTAAACTCACATATGTAAACTAGGCTTAAGGAATAAACAACTCCTTAGCCAGATTTACTTTCAGATGGGAACACCGACACTTCAATGAGGGATAAATAATGGTACATACAATATTGTGGGGCATTGAAAAGCCCAATTCAAACTGCCTTGCAGATGTGCTATAAATGAACACAGATCTGAAGTAAACACGTGGAATAGTAGATAAGCAAAATTAGTCCTTGTATTGTTACACGCCCCAATCCACTGTCGACCAACCCGGTCATTATTATTGGCAAGTGAAGGATGGATTTGTTAACACTAGCTCCGATACAAACTGTCCACAGCATTAGACGTGTTCGATCATACTTACTGGTCAACCACATGTACACTTAAGAAGGAAACTGAAAGCCACATATCCTTCTTAGATGTTCATTCATTGCGTAGAATGGACAACAGTGTTCAATACAGGATTCATCGAACAGTTTTATAGCCTTAAAAAAAAGAAATTCAGCGTGTTGGTTCATCGGTAGAGCACATAAGCCTCGTTCAACGGCTATGCAAAACACTGAGTTTGAGTTCATACAGAATGTATTGTATGACAATGGCTACTCGGAAAGATCCATAACCAGAAACGTGATCAGTACGCCACTTAAATTTGATTTATAGAACGTGCACAAAGAAGTCTGTTGTTAGATCTGTTGAAGTTCGTCTGGCACGTTTGTCCTCTTGTGTTTAGTATGATGCAGATCGATGAAGTCGTTGAGGTGTGTGGGTTTTGTTTATGAAAAGCTGATCTTAAATTTGCCATTGTTTGTCTGTTATGTGCAGTAAACAGTCATGATGATTTTCGTGTCGTAGATGAACACAAACTGTTTTTTTTCTGACTGTCATTGCCTGCCTGCTAAAACCTTTTTTCTCGGTATAGCTTGACACGCTCTCACCCTTACCTATACTCGATTTCTGAGATGACCTTATCTCCCGTTAGCTCGTGTTTGGTTACCCCATTTTGAACTCTTCTCTGCTGGATAATTTGTGTGCCCGGTTAGTTCACATTCGAAGTGAGGTACACTTTTATTGAGAGCTTATCAAACAGGGTCTTATAACTTCCACACATTTTCATTGCCTTTTCTGACGTTTTTTGAATTTGAGATATAGCCCGGTTAATCTGACCGTCTGAATAAGAGTTATCGTTCTTGTGTAAGCAGACTACATTGGTCCAACATCAAGACAGCCTTCATAACGAATCTGAGAGCCCTATCCACGTGGATTGAACCACAAAAAACATAGGCGATCAACAACATAGGCGATCTCCGTGCTCATCTGGTTAAGGGTGGGCACTAGGTGACCACCGATAAAGCCTTCCACATGGTCTATCGAGCGCCAAAGGCCGTTCACGTGAGAACACTGTACTGCAGCGACTACCGGAATCAAGCTATTTGGCTCGATAGTAGGCCATCAAAGCAGTTCGTTTAAACGTTGCATCTACCTTGGCTACAAATCTACAGGATCGATGGCCAATCTATGCGGTCAAATCGACGGGTGAACGTGAGACAATGGACCAGTCAAGCCATCATCAGTTGGTTGACCAGTGAGAGTTTCTCTGTCATAAGTTTCATTAATACATTGATCTAACTCTATTCACTTTTGCTGGCCTACAGATAAACTATCAGAAATATATATTCACCTGTATGTCCCTATTCCTATCAAGGTGAAGTTTGTTCATTGGGTTGTTCGTGACTTTCAACAAGGCGTGAGTCTAACGCAATTAATGAAAATCTAAGAATTCCGCAGTTTCCATGTCATACGCCGATTGCGGATGCACAACCCGAATTGTTCGTTAGTTTGGACTGAATTTTTCTGCCAAGTCATCAACCGTCCTGTGACTTTTTCGTTGTTTTTCCCCTCGTAACCCTGATCGACCAGAGCAAGGTAACCATTTGTAGTGAATCAGCACTGACAGGTGATGATTATCTGGTGATGTTGACTCACTTACACAAACGTTAATGGACATGCTGTTTAAAAGTGTGGATGATTGCCGTCAAAACTTGTCAGAAACTGTAAGTCATCGGCTCATCGTCGGTGCTGTGTTTCTGTCTTGTCTTGACAGTAGACACTTACCTTTGTTAAGTCTCAACATGTCTCGAGGACGGCAAATGGAGGCGCGGCACAACCAACAATCTTTGTCAAAATGGTAACTATTGTTTTCTCTCATGAAACGGTTCGTTTGACCGGTCGCTTGCTAGTGTGTTTACGCACGCGACTGATAGGATACAAAAGTGGGTTAGGTTTTAGTTTCGCGGACTATTTTTAAGTTGCAATGCTATTGGATAGAGATCATTTCAGCATGCTCAACACAACCCGTTTTTATTTGACATTCGTAAAAGGGAACACATCTCACAAATCTATTCCCGACCTACTCAAAATTCAGGATTGGTGAACAATTTATCAAACGGACACAATCGCACTCCTTAAAACTGGTATCGAAGAAAACAAGTCGATTTCCTTTCGGATATATATATCTCTAATGGCGTGATTGCAATGAAGCTGTCTTACGATAGGGTAGACCCACAAAAACAATCTTTTTCAGAAGCTGAGGGTGGATTTAATAGTACATCACAAAGAATTGATAATAAGTTGGAAGAAAAAGATCGATATTCTTTAATTTTCAACACCTGGTGAATTCGGAGATGTGGTTGCGGAGGTCTATACAGGTGTACATATCTACCCATCCATAGTTTCTTTTGAATTAATCGGACGTATCTAACTGGAAATTTCACATATTCATTAGCTTGAGTGAGAACCAAACTGAGAGAACTTCTTTGTCATTATAATTCCTCAGTTGCGGACCGGGTACTCCCCGTCATATTTTGCAGTTGAGGTAGATGAACCTCTAACAGCGCTTTCTACTCATTTTTCAACAAATAGCTTACCACAGAAGACAAGTAAAACTGTACAGTTCCAGCAACTTTCCAAGGCGGACGCAAACAAGTCTGAGGGAACTTTCGCCCAATAGCTTCGCTGTAATTTGTTTTGAAAGTAACGGGGAAGTTGCTGGATGATCTATCAGAATAGGGGAGGCTGAGCGCGGATTCCTGAATAAACCGCAGTATGGGTCTCTTAGGGTACACTCATATTTTTCAAACTCATTGATCGCCCGTCAGTTATCAATTCCAGATAGAAAACGAAACGTTTGTGAGATGATGCGCCGTACGTTTTACTGATGTCCATTGTTGAGTAATTTCTCGATTAGACCACACCAAGTTAAAACTCAAAAATCTATGGATTCTTCAACGCTTTGATTTTGTCTATGAGTCTCTATTAATCTCTTTGGTTCAGAGTACTGGCAGTGTACAAACTTCAGAGTAGGGGCTGATTACATGACACACACTGGTGTTTTTACATGCAGTATGTGCGTGTACAGACTATTCTAGATAGGGTGGGTGACGAGAATACTGCAAGCCCTCGTCGTATGGCATCATTGTTATTCACATGATAGATCACACTAGACAACTGACAATGCAAGACCAAGACCTTGAACGTTGAACATAAATCGCTGGTGAAATGCTAAACACTAATGCCAGTTACTTAGGATTATCCAAAACATCTTACCTAAACAAGTAATTTGTCTAAATAACTTAACTAATTTTAGCCTATGGAGACAACGACTGGATGATTATTAAAGTGAATGTAAAGTTAAAATCAAGGTATGCTCCCGCATGTCACATAAAGCACCATCCCGTCTTTTTTTACCATTCATGTGTTTTTAATTGATTTGCCAGAAATTGCAATACGACAGAGAATACGTTAAAATGTCGACGCAAAAATCGATAGTTAGCAGATATTTTATGTAGGTTTTATTGCAGCTTTTGGGGTTGCTGTAAATCTCGTTTATGAAGGTGTCAATTTATTTTTCTAAATAACTTTTCAGTAATCAGAGTGCTTTTGATAGATTCTTATCCATGATATGAAATTAGGTAATACTTTAAGACTATTGACATACTTTTTAAATACACTGGCTGTTGAAGATCAGTGCGCCACAACAGGATCCACCCAACAAGTAAATCGTTTAAATGATTTGCATGTAGCGGCCAAAACCTAATTGGTAGAAATGGAAAGGAACCAGATCAGGCAATAACACATGGTTGAGAATAAAACAGTCGACGATAGAGGTAACTATGGATCATATCTACGGGACATTTTAGAAATGCCACCAAACAGAACATAGACAAATCTAATCCTCCAACTTAGACGCTACATGCATTTGCTCGCAGCTTTCGCATTCAGATGAGCCTTTTGGCTAGCCCATTTCGACAAAAGGCACTCGACCCGAGTCTTGCTGTTATTATAACTTATCAGTATTGCGTATCTTGGTCCGGATTGTAATTTGCACTCCGACTCTCGTTCTTGTGAAACTAGCGTGTTAACCGTAACGCCAATAATTTCTTGAAATACACGACCAAATGACCATACCTAAACACTCAGTCGCAACATTGTACGATTAATGCTCAGATTGCCCTATCGTACAGAAATGAGAAGAGACGGGATCGCTCTGTTCAGTCCAGTCGATAACCCCGTGATCAGAACTTCTTAGTCGAGTTGAAGTTACTCTCTTCACCTAACCAATTGAGCAATTTTAACGTTATGGCTAACATGCTTATCTCGTATGTACTAGGGTGGGAGTGCGAATTCCGGTACGGACGAGAATATGCATTACTGATGAGCTCTAGCAAGAAAAAACTCGGGTCTACGGATCCCATTCGGAATAGCCTAGCAGAAAGGTTTATCTGAATGCGGAGGTTGTGATGGACTGTGGATGGTGTTCAATTTGAAATAATCCAAATCCTAAACTTCTCCTAAACGGCATTCCACAGACTTAATGCAAACCCAACTGAGACACTTCAAGAATTTAAGGAATGGTGCTAGTTTTTTGTGAATTGGAAACATGACTCAGCTACGGTCCAGCTGTCGGGTGCATCATATTACACACAAACATGGCCGAATGTTCACCACCCACAATGACTTCCAAATTTTTCGCTAAAGTTTTAGCCGAGCATCCAGCAGCATGCTGGCATTGAGGCTCATGGCGCTCCGTCTGGCCTTATATTTTCGAGAGATCCCGCCGTCGGAAATGAAAACAAAATTGATCACAGGTTTGACCGGTGATCCCCAAGACATGCGTGCTTGCCCTCCGGATCAGTATTCCAGATACCAAACCACTGGTCAGTCATTCTAATAGTTTATGGGCTGTTGCTTAGGTTTATTCCAGAGGAGACTAAATACACGTTGTTATTTTAGGCAACACTAACTAGACTCGCTTTCAGTTAGACAGTGTATTTGACAACATTTTTTAAAATTTTTTTATGTAGCGGTCTTTTGACAAGTTTGCACCTCGTATCACATTAAGATGAATCTGATCGTTGCATCAAGCTTACTGATGAACTACCACCGGATACATGTTCCAACACTAAGTCTATTCATGTTTCTTGTTGCGTATCTGATGCAAACCTCAAACAACATTTGGGTTGGATACAAAAAGTAGAACTACTGTAACAACCTCCAACAGCTTACCTAACTAACTACATCTCATGATCACATCATCCTCATCATCATCGGCGGCGGCAGCAACAGAAGCGGGTGCAGCGGTGACAGTAATACACTAGTGGTTTGCACGGATGTCCAACTATCATACATCCATGAAGAAAAGAGTATGCCAGACCAAGAAACAAAGATTGCTAAAAACAGCTAGATTTGAACTCATATATTTATTAACTTGATATCTGTCTTTGTTTTGAAAAAAATATTGGACCTTCATGTGGTGTGACATTTTACGCATCTTGGTGACCTAATGAACTAAACTGGATGACTCGAAGAGTATGCTGTCAGAGTCAGTCATGCCGGGCCAGCTAACAGGTAGCGGTCCGAGAGACTAAAGTTTCCTGGCACTCAGGATTTGAGGAGGACACCGCTATTCGTAAAAAGTGGTAAAATTTGTAGCATGCTGCCGTCTATCCGCTTCTTCGTGGCACAGGCCTTTAATCCGATCTTTTGTTGAGGACCCTAATCACTCTCACATATAAGTCTGGAAGTGCTAGTTACATCCCAGTTCATAAATAGCCGCAAACATTTAATAATACATGTTTCATCCAGCCTTATATGTCTCATTTCGTAAAACTGATCTCTCTGTGTGCTGTAAATGTCATAGCTAATGAGTGAAAACTCTCCGTCGTTGAACCCCTCATTATACTGTTCCAGTTAACTGTTAGACTTTTGTGGAATTTCATATATAATTCCACAACAGTTACCTCATAATACTCTGGCACAAAATGCGGGCCAGTGTAGGTGTTTTCAAAATTCGCACTTTGTATCAGATTAATCAGTTGGCCGCATTTTGGTAACTAGAATCCGGAAGAGAAGTGAACATACCGAACTTGTACTGTTTACTCGATACCATTTGGACACTGGGTGACTTCATGGCGGCTGCTAACTTTCAGGCTAGAATAGTCCAGCAAAACGGCTGTGATCACACTGTTAAGGTGAATTCCCGCTACCTGTGAATTTCAACACATAAAGACATTATAGACCATCTGGAAAAACCTGAAATAATGAGCAGCTGTTACAGTCATCTGCGTTATCAATCATGTCATCTTTATCTGAGTTGTAAAACGGAGCTTTTCTCAAATTCACTTGAACATTCTATGTTCAAAGATAAGGGAGGGTACAACGAAAGGACTTATCTAAAGATATCTGCCGTACCACTCCAAACAGGTATGTTAACAATTTCATGTCTCTCTCGGAGGCCCTTACTAAACAGGAATCGCGCTGCAGTTTCTGTTCACTATGACCGGGTCACTCTGCCAAACTCATCAAAGTCCATCAGATGGGGACTCAGTTAAAACGTCTACGTGACTGCAAACCGGGGTCATTCAATATTAGCAACTCTGTATATATCAACAGTCGTAGAGTTAGTAGTCCAAACAAAACAACCAGTAATGAATGTCGGAGACTATTTCAAAATGCTTCTTGGTACACGTCGCACACCGGGGCGCACGGAATATATCATCAGCGTTCATCTCCAAATACGGATTATTTACAACCACATCAGCAGACTAACAGAGTGTAAACAACTATCAAGACCACTCCAGATCAAGCTATTGCTGCCCTCATACTGACGGGATAAAAAGAGAGTAATGTTGCCGGCGGTTTCGTTTCCAAAGTTTAGGAATCAAAATCTTTGATAGATCGAGGTATACTGACAAAAGTTTAGCACTATTCCTGTGACCGGCCCGTTCGGTCCATTGTCATCTGCACTCCGTAAACAATGTATACAATGCCTACCTTTTACCTATTCGTTCGGTACCGCGTTGCGCGGGGGTGGGGTGATAAAACGCTTTCATGGTTTCTGATCTGCCGTGTACCATAGTCAGCCAAAAAACAGCAGTGTCTGAAAAATAAACACTAAAATTGTTACTTACAGACGCAGCATCCTGAAAAACTTGTTGTTCTTCACTTTTCAGCTATTCTTCGTTACTCAGAAAAGAAGAAGAAACGAAAAACTAAGCACGCATTCGGGGACGACGGACAAAGGCAAATGCTCTCTGACGTTGTGGATAATCTGATTCCCAACGTACGGCTTCTGAGGAACAACTGTCAACATTTTGAATCTCTCATTTTGGACTAGTTTCTTCAACGGAATGGCAAAACAACCAAATGTTTGCCTCTATTTAGTGGTGCCTCTTTTTTTCTGATAGAAACTGTACTCAGTTAGGTTAGTAGGGAAAAGCGTATCAGCTTATCTAAAATCCGGTCTTATCTAGAGCCAGTTGTCGTTGAAAGCAACTTACTTTTTTCTATAAGTTAGCCAAAAATGTACACAAGAATAGTTTTATTTATAGTCACCTAGCCAGCAGCATTACAACACCTTCAGATCAAGATAACTGCTCCGAGTCATTTCCTCTCAAATAGAGTATCTAAACTAAATGTTTTACCCGGTGAGTGTGCTAGAGTTGACTGTACTGGTCTGCAACAAAAAACCAAGAAAGCTGTGGGAAAAATTTTCAACTCCTGTAGAGAAATGAACATAGGACCTACTGTTTGTTCAAATTTGTAGCAAAATCTATTGATTTCATTCTACTGCTGGTTGACATATAGAATGGTTCGGATTAACCGGAAATCATACTAGCTATGTGATAACATGGAGGACGTGTACACGAGTAAGAACACAAAATTGTGAAACTAGCCCTGATTCAATAAAATGAGTTCGGATTTAACCATCACTTGGTTAACTCACCAACCGCTTATTTCCTATCCTGATAGAATTGTTCTACTGGTTGCTTCACAAGTAATCATTTTACGTAATTCTTACTGGTACCTGTTGTAGTTTTGCCTATTGACAATATGAAGTATATTTGTTAATTCGTTGACCGACATGGTCAACTCAGTGCTCCGGTTTGTAAACGTTGTTTAGTCAGTGTACCGAAATTGATCAGTTTGGTGCCTATGCTTTTGTGTTCCTGTTTGCACGATGTGACTGTTGACGTATTGACATGGTGTGTCTGGGTTTGCAAGCACATGACCGTTGTCTGCTGTAAGCCTCACGAGTGTTAGAAACCCATTGAATATGTAGGAATATTACTTAGTCTCTATAGTTCTGTTTATGTTTACAATTACAACATTCCGAGTGAGAATTTTCAAGTATGAGAAATGGGGACAGATTACAGGATAACCGTTTAAGCCGAAGTTCGAACAGAAGTAATGTTACTTGAATCTTAGTCGTAGGTCGTATTCCTCAATTGGTGTGGATGGACACAGTCCATCTCGGCCGCAAGGGCTAAAGATGATGTCTGTGACGCCTCGTGATGCTCACTCTTACTGGAACAATTCGCTGTTGTTCGAACTCATCAGATGAAGATAACCTGAATATGGAAATTGTACAGTCGACCCTTAGCTTTTTGAGGCAATGCTGCTATATGTTTTGCCATCAGATCTGTGAGCATCGTTTGTGATGGAGTAGCTCGTTTGTAATTAAGGTATGGTTTGATTTCATCTCGTTGTTGTAAACGGATCGATCGACCGGAAGTGAAGCTGACAATGAATTGGCGTTGAATCTCATTTACCGATCTGCCAGAATTTGAAAGCTTCCCAGAAGTACGTAAGCAACATTGAGTTTTTCTTGACGTAACCATCAACTAAAGTTTGCGAAGTCACTAGCCCTAGTTAACGGAAACAATGTGTTTATTTCAAAATGCGTTACTACCTCAGAAGCACGTCTCTGTTGAGAATTTAGTAGGTCGTCGTAATGTGGGGACCAGTTATAACCAAATGATAACTGCTCACAAAAATCGGTTGCTAGGTTTGCAACTCGTCGTTGTAGTTTTCAAAGCAAAGATGGTTTTATTGGCAAAGTTGATCAAACGTTAATCACATTGATAACGACGGTGCAATCACGAAATAAATGAGAATAACATGCAAAAAATAATGACGAACATACGATACTCATAGTTTTCACGTAAATTTGTTTAACTATTGGTTCACGCGGAGTCCCAATCACAAGTAACAAGTGAACATTTAGTGATCACTTTGAGTAACGAATTGAAAGAAAGTTTGCGCTTGCACGTTCTCAGTGACGGATTCGTCAGATGTCCAGTTTTTAACTAATATTTTGTTTCGGATTTAGATTATAACATTTCTGGAGAAGGTCACCTGAAGTGGTTGAAACGTAGGGTATTGCAAATTGCTCCTAACGTTGTTTCATCTTTAATCCGTTTATCAATAACATGTTAAACACGACGCCCAAACTGTTTGAATTCACTCGTACTAAATTCAATGTGGATATCTTACAACAATTTTGTTTCCGCCAAACTCCGATCATTCAATTTTGATCATTCAAATCACTGACACATAATGTTTATTAGGACAAAAATATTTGTCTTCCAAACAGTTATTGAAGAAAATTGAATGTAGAAGTGTAAGCCTACTTTGAAACGTTCGTTTTTAGGTAACCAGTGATGAATGCTATTTGAAATCTTGAAAATATCTATCAAACATTTCCCACTTGCCCAATAGGTACGTTATACAGGTTCTCATATTTGTTCAAAGCAACACTGCACTGTCTGTAGCAAAAGCCACGTAAGCCTCAGAGCAGAAACAGCAACTCACTGATATTATATGTACTTATGTTGTAGTGAATTACTCAATGTGATTACATAGGGGTATTAATTTCGTCCTTCGCCAAGCACCCTCTGTTCGTTCCGTTGCCAACCACATGTCATGTAGCCTTGCTTTTGTAAGGTGTTTCCAGGTTCTCAATAACTAACAATAATTCACTTTTGGACAGCAATAAAACCTTTGCATCACTGTTCGCTTGTTGTTTAGATTGAGTAGTGACCTTCTGAAATAACACCAAATTTGTATACTTTGTTCTGTCCTCCTCTCTGTTTCCGCAATCGCACGGATCTTCCACCTAATTTTCAACTCCTTCACACTGTCAACATCGATTTCGGTTGAGCTTTTATCCAGCAGCTAAAGCGTAACTTCATGGCACTGGCATTTCTGGTAATTGGGAACATCATGGTTGTCAGCCTTAATACCTGTGAACACCTTCCGTAGGTCTAATTCCTTGATTGCTCTAACTTGTCTGAACTAGACAACTTTTGTTTGTTCTGATATCGCCGATAACTTAATGAGATTCTCTCGGATTTGCTCACACTATTCGTTAACTTATCCTTGACCAATTTAATTTCCTACACAAATACATCACCTTCTTTTTGTCATTTTGCGGTTCTGTAAGTCAAATGTTGCCCGATGATGACCATTACAACTTCACCCATGAACGTCCATAAGCGTAGAGACGAAGTTCGCGCCGAATTTGCTCATTTTTGAGAGCATTCATCTCTTTTATTCCTTGTTCTTCGGATGGCTCTTTTTGATCTGTTCAGGACATACCTACTTTCCGCTGCTAGAAAGTTTTTCATTACACCAAACATCAGTCTGAAATGTATATTTGCATACGACTTAAATAAATTAAAAAGTGTCCTCTTTAGACATTATTATTAAACACGGCGGTAGGTCGGTCAGAAACGGGTAGAGGACAAATTTTGACCTCCAGCGTTGTTTGTAAACATCTGAGGTGCTGGAATTGTGGTCTTTTTTAGTCCCACCAGGCAATGCATTTATTGTCCTGGGGAGACGGTTTTGTTTAGGTGGAGATTTTTCTGCACGACTTCAAGACGACTGCTCATCTGCTGTACACTATCGATCCACCGGTAAAAATCGAAAACGTTACTGTACATACTTGTTGTCATAATGGTCACTGAGATCTTGCGACAATTTCTTCTAACAGCGACGTGAATCCGGTATGACGAGAGTTGTATGTATGCGATCAACCTAATGTGAACAAGTGAGCGAACCCGTAGTAATATCGTGACGAATTCAGCAAATTTTTCGGTCAATTCGAAAAATGCAAACGGCTGGAATATTTGTCACTAGCACGACCATCGTTTAGATATTGAATTTTGTCACATCGCCATAACTACAGAACTATAAGGGACATTTGTGAAGTTGGTGAAAAATATAGAAAACCTATTGGAAAGCGGAAATGCGCAAACAACGGAAAAATGAAGGACTGAAATAAATGCAGTTGGCAAATAAGTAAAACCACAAACCTTAAAAATTGATCCAGCTGTCAATCTTAAAAGCATAATTTAGATGGAGAAACTATTTTATAGACTGGTTTAGTGGTACAATTAAGTGCTCCTGACAGCTGTCTCTTAATTACTGGTTACCCTGAAGACGAAGAAAACTTGATCGATCATCTACTACAAACACACAGTCCTCTCAATCGAAGAAGGATTAGTCGTAGAAATAAACAATTTTTAGTCGTTGGGCTTGAAACTGTCTTACCCATCATCATGAAAAATAGATTTGGGTGGTAAAACCAATTATTACGACGGAGTCATCTTTGCCCTTTAAACTCGAACCTCTATCTCCCTTTCAGTTTTATCTTACCCGTCTGTAACTGACCAGCTGAGTCATCTAAGGGAATAACTTAATTCAAACACTGTCCACTGTAAACGGGTTGTTGAGTGAACCAAATGATTCACACACCAAATTCCAAAATGTAAGCCAATTCATTTTCTTTTAAGATATTCCGAGGGCAATTGATGGGTGAAAGACTAGTCGTAATTGCCAGAGTGTGGTTGACTTTTCCTGACAAGTGATCCACTTGGCCAATTATAAAACTTTTTGTCTACTCAAGAAAGTCTTTATATGCCCATCACATTCAACGCTGTATCGCCACCTTAAAATAACTAACGAAGCACACATTTCTTTTTGTTATGAGCCGTATTCAAATCAATCTAACGTGTTATGAATGAATATTACGTAGGTTTGTGTTCCCTTCGTTGTATGAGGCAAGTAGGTATTTGGATACGAATTTCGGTGTCTGACTATTGATCAATGAAACTAGATCAAATCTGAGTTGCCACTTTAATATACAACTCATTCCTCGCAGCAGAACAATTCAGCGCAGGAAGAAATTTTTTGTAGCGTATCAGGTCTGTGCAGTTTGACATTATGAAGACGAAAACGTGAAAGTCGGTTTCATCTCTTCACACGCGAGGATCGCCATACTAGCGCTAATTAGGAGTGATTGACAAAATGCGCACTTTCCGGTTTCCGTTGTACTTTTAGTTCAGTTTTTGGACAATGATTTTCATTTTATTTCTTGGTATATGCTACACGTCATCTGGTAATCAGCGGGGTTTGGCACATCATAAACCGTTCACATCCATTGTGATTTTCTTCATGTTCTATTTGGTATCATTTTATTCAACAAAGTGAGTCATCTTCAGGTTGCAGCTATGAAAGGACCACCAATCCTTGCTGAGATACTCGATCAGTCAATAAACATATCTACAGTTCATAATTCGTTATTGGTAAGCACTCTCTTCGAGGGAGTAATAACTTTGTAGGACTGGTTCTGCACTCCAGGTGCACGAAATTCTGGTCTGTACTCTGTGACGACGGTCTGATTTGCCTGTTCAGAATGTTAACAGCATACAGCCTGGCCTCTATAGTCAATTTGCCAATGGTAATTTATATGGAACATGACATGTTTGCACATATCTGCTCAGTGGTAAACGCGGTATAAAATTTGCCCGTTTATCTGGAAAAACAACTCAGCAAAGGTTGCTATCGAAACCTCTCACAGCAAGACCAACCCACTCAGCGGTAGCTTTACACGCTTTTATGAATGGTCATGTATAAGTTATGCTCGTTTATCTGGATTTCGGCCACCTTTTTCTTGAATAACACAGATGGTAGTCTACGCCATCCTATACCTCACCCCAAAAAACCTATTCTCGGGTCTTTTGGTGCTTCCTGTGTCTCTAAATCACGGCTAACCAGCACATATCTAGTGACAATTGGAGTATGAGAACGATGACTTTCAGGAAGAGGAATTACTAATCACGGTGGGAAATAAAACTCCTCGGTCAGAAAGCATAAAAATGTAAACCAGGTTTGAACAACTTCACCAGACTTCCCTAAGTGTAACCACATTTTTACAATGTAGTGTTCTTTTGCCTGTGTTTGGTCCTAGGCTCAAATAAAGCAATGGTTACGACATTGTTCTTATGGTCCAGATTCGCGCGAGCGTAAAAACCGTACTGTGGCTGTTGTGTATATATATGCGCTACTTGACGCTGTTAAAGTTAACGTGCAATCAGATTGCTGCAAAACAGTAGCGGTCTTTAGAATCTAAGGTAAGGTTTACTGCTCCATGTGGTTCATTCTCATTGCGCGACGGTTAGTCATGGTAGTCATGGCAGATGGCGAGTGGAAGTCACTTGGTTTCACCTGCTTTTAGAAGACTATAATAGTTCACACAATACTAAAAATAATGACACACACGCTGTTACTGTGAATGATAGAATACCCCGTAGGTTTGCTGTCGTGTTGACGAAGAAGGGTGCTAATCAGCGATGCACCACTACAGTCTCTCTGTACGGAGTTCCTCTCAGGCTCGTCCCTCTGCATCAGTTAATGCCAGAGGCACTCGCTGTCTAACTGGTACTTTGCGGTCTGGTTTGTGTGTTCGGATTGATTATGCAGAGACAGTCGGAGTGATAACAAAAGCAAAATCGTTCCCGTTACAGAACGAACGCGTTGCACTCTAAGGCATGAGTTCTGTGAACATTAATCATCCTCACCGCGTGCTTCATAGGGTGTTTCCATTTTATTTAACATTTGTTCAAGAGGTTCACTTCACTTCATGACTGTTTTGTTCGAAGCTAGTGGGTTCATTTTCCGAGAATCGGTAACAGAACACCAGTTCTGTGCATCCTCAGTAGAGAACCTTCGCAGTCCATGTTACATAGATCGCGGGAAACCCACAATTATTCCAAAGGCGAGATTGGAAAGATTAACTACACTGATGACACTTACATACAGCATGAACAGACCTATTTTTAGTGCCTACCTCATCTAAACGAGAACCGGCTTACTTATAACAGTAATCCAGACTTCTTTTTCATTGTCAACTAGCTAAAACGACGAAGTAATGAAGGCTGAATACTGATTAAAAATGTGAAAAGTATGCTGACCATTTCGTACCATCTCATGTGGCCAGGGCAATGTCTAAATGCAAGTATCAATTCGGTCTTCTCTGGACGTGAAGTTAATCAGAATTTGCTTGTATTCAAAACAGCAGTAAAATTCGCTAGACACATCTGACATTGTAAATATTTTCAAACCAGCAATGACAAACTTAGAAAATAGACTTCATAGAGTTGATGTGGAGGAGAAAAAAACACAATTTTCTTGAATTTGTCACGAACCTGGAACATATTCACTGTTATATTGTGTTCTAAGTAACGTCTCAAACGTGTGTTGAAATAATGCTCCGTATGGAAATATTTTTGAAATTAGTGTATTCCACAAGAGCAACGGCTTGATTCTGACCATTTTCCTTTGTCCCTCTAAGCGTCCGTTCGCTGGATGGAGTACCGTTTTGTGAAACGCTTGGATATCAGGTTAGGTAGTTTTGACCACCTGGTTCCTTGTCGCACAAAAATTTGTTCATACTGATAAGTTCGGTGGTTCTGTCGTACACGTTGGTTCAAGGTCTCCGAGCCAGTATAATTTTGATTTCGTCTGCCCGAAACTCCCGATGAATTTTTTAGTCATAATGATACTTCCAACATAATCTTACGTTTAATGGAACACCTGAAAGCTGGTTTTGTTGAAAAATTGAGTGCGGGTGAAAATTTTTCTCGGTTAATGATCGCTCTTACAGTGTAAAAATTCTTAGCTTAAGAAAAACTCAGCATTTAGTTGCACAATGATGTCTGAGTGAAATTAGCATAAAATGCGCATTTCTAATTGAATGTGTCAAGTATGACCCAATGCTGTGACCTGGACTACGATAGGGATGGGATTATATTTGTAATACCCCGTCCAAAAGCTAGAAGTTTTTTTTGACGAAATGTTGGTTACCTTGTTGACGAATTTACAAACAAAATTCTAGTTGTTGACGCTGATCTGGACATATGAGAGGTAGAGTGGTGAAACCTCACGAATAACCTAGACAAAAATCTCATACCAATGAACTCGTGTTTTGTGTGAAAACGATCAAAGATGTTAAGGAATTGTAAAGCCTCACAATTTTATATGAAAGTTCTCTAATGTTTTAAAATTCAGCATACGATGTTTGGCTGTTGAATCTTACGCTCACTTGGGGTGTTCAAGCCTCTCGCAACCTCTTACTCCAACAATTCATACCGTTTTTTCTCTTCGGCATTGATTGTTTGTCTAGTGAAATTTCCCAGTAGTTGAAATCCTAACCTTGTGTCTGAGGAAAGAAAGAGAAACCTTTTTTTAAACATCACTATCTTCGTAAGTAGACAGTGCGCTTTACATTAGGAAATTGGAGGGTGATCAATCGCTTACTGCTCACTATATCTGATTTTAGTGTAATTTAGAAATCTTGCGATTCTTTAAACTGTCCATTTTCACAACGGTTGTGGATATTAGCTAATTATCATGTTGGACATTTTTAAAGTAATGTGGTGAATCATCTAACAGACATCGAAATTAAAATCAGTCGAGCATCTAGATATCTCAAGTCGAACAATCCAACATAGCTTTTATTGAGTTGCCTGGTCTTTCTTAAGGGCACATAGTGATCTGGATAATTCGCAATAATTACGTCACTAATCAGAGGCTTCGGGTGGTAAACTGGAATCCTGACATGAGGGCAACAAGGAACCGGTATCGATGGCAGAGATCGGATGATTCAGATTACCCTTTAAGGATTCGTTTGACCAAGTTGTGTTTCATTTAAGATTAAGTAGAATTTTTCTCTCAGAACATTAACTTGTCATTCGGTTACGTTTTTCTTTTTGCAACTGATCGTATGAACAAATTTTGCCGCTACTCAGTCAACCATGAAAAATTTCTGTTTGTGTAAAACATTTGATAACTCTCCATTCAAGATGATATGATTGTAAAAAATCAAAATTTCACATGGTGTATTGTGGTCAGTTCATAGTGGTTTGTCTGATTTCCTGTTGTGTTCTTGATCCCGACAGTAGGACACTCAAAATGGGAGTGTGTGTTTCAGTAGCAAATCACGGATCGAGTACACTGAACGTATTTGACTTTCAAGCTGCTTCAACCAGATCTTAATTGCACTCAGTCGATGATCGTTCAGTTTCGAGGTGATATCAAGACATGCCGACATGTGTACGAGGCAAAGAGATGGAGGCAGCATGATGAACAAGTGATCAACAATCAACGCTGTCAAGTTACATCAATGC
The DNA here is from genome assembly GCA_008508345.1 of Paragonimus westermani. Lineage (NCBI taxonomy): Eukaryota > Metazoa > Platyhelminthes > Trematoda > Plagiorchiida > Troglotrematidae > Paragonimus > Paragonimus westermani. Next base: position 144,811 of record QNGE01000527.1, on the reverse strand, counting down.
TTGCTCTTCAGCTTCATTTATTATTAACTAGCTAGTGAAAAAAACTGAGCAAGTGAAAGCAAGTGACGCCTTCTACACAAGCAGGAAATTAAACTTTCTACAAGTTTACGTGAACGAACTGTACTGAACAAGTTTGCCGCTTAGCAGATGTGAATGTTCCCACAGTATTTTATGAGAAAGCTTTTTACGAGCTGTAACGATTTCAAAGTAATAAGCGAAATTGCTCAAATGAGAAATTACGGCTCGTTTCAGAATGGCATAGCGAAGGAAGTGAAGAACACAAAAAACAATGTAATCAATAAAGACGAATCTAACATTAAAAGAAATGTTTACTTGCTTTGGTCCACATCACTCATTCGAAACGTCATAATTTTTTGAAAAATAATCAACAAAAAGGGCGCTTGTCCAGAAATGAGAAAAAATCGTTTCAATGATTATAAAATCTCAACGAGCACCGGAACTTTGATTTTGAATTTTTCACTCTAACGTATTTCTCAACAAGTCTTGGCTTGTTGAAATTGATGTTCAACATTCAACTAAATGACAAAGATAGCGAAAAGAACATTGTGACACATCTGACGAGACAAAACCGAACATCTGATGGTGCTACTGACTTCGCAGGCAAATTGCCATAAACACAAGTATAACACTCACACAGTCAGCCAAAGATATACTGTCTAAAACAGCAAAAGTCACTTGGGAAATTATACCATATATGTGGGTTGGAAAAGTGTATGAATCAAGGCTGAAAATGCTAATTGCTCACGCGTATAATCCACAGGCTGTTTTCGTTACAAGGCGTCAGGCATACTATGTTATGGTAGTCTGTCATTTGTCGATATGTGTTCCTAAAGTAGCTATTGGTCCCAATCTAGCTTCAGAACGTGTTAGACAGTTATGTCTATCAGGAAGTTTCAGGTACCGTTGAGTAGGAAAACAATATTGGGGAATAAAATTAATTGAAAATCACATAGAGACTGAAATTAATTCACTCAGATAAAACGGTGAATGAGGCGTTTGGTTAGCTATCGTAGTCCTTTAGATTAGCAAGAGAATATGAAAGATCTGTCTTGATCAAGAAATAGGCTAACAGTGACATAAAGAAGGCGAATTTGGATGGGTATATGTTAACTTAGCAGTAGTTATTACAATACAACTATGCTAACATCGAATTATGAAACACTGGATGAATTTGAAAGGGTACGTTTGTCTGTTGAGTAGGTGATCGGTAAGTCTAGAGTGAATGTTCTTGCTTGTATTTGATGACAGAGTCCGGTTTTAAAACTCAGTCATCTCAATAGCGCCACAAAGACATTGCATTCTAATGCGAACAGATTCTGAGTGCAGAGGCTTTTTTTGCCCATTTAGTACATTTTTTTATCAAACGTCTCAGTTAACATTCCTCCCAGAATTCAAATACAGTTTCTGACTGAAACAACTTTCTTGCTGATTCACGCATTTGTAATCTTGTAGGACTGGGCTAGGAAAGTAGCCTGGAAGCTTTTATCACAGGTGGTTTCTCACGTCCGTATCAAACACACAAGAGGGTGTAAATGACTGATCCATGATCACTGAGTTGAGCAGTGTTCTAGGATGGACAGACCTCAAACGTGAAACAGTTCTGGTTACGAAGTTGCTTGTTTGTTTCACAGCTCAACTTCAGAGATTGATCACATTTGTTTACATTTGTGTTGTGATGGAAGATGTGTCACTGGATGATTTTGGGGTGTGCATTATTTTGTGGGTAAGAGTTAGGTCTCCTCTGAGGCTTTTGAATGTTGCTGAAAGTGGACATAGTTTTCTTCACTTATTCTGGATTTGGGTTTTTCTCAGTGCTATGATTCCAGTGACTTTACCCTGAACATTTCCGATAGGTACCAAATCCTTCTCCAGAAAAACGAGCCTATGTGTCCGTTTTCCGATGTGGACAGATTATGCAGTAGGCTTCAGGGTGGAATGTTTCAAAAATTTAACCTGAGTAGTTCAAAACCACCTGTACATTTTCATACTTGGTTACACAATTTGTCGACAAACTCAAACTGTCTATCACTAGGATCCGTAGCTCTCGTTCGCATACTGGAACGAGTAGCTTAATAGCAGTCGGTGTAATCTGAAACACAAACATGCACTGTTTTATATTTGATGACACCTATCTTCAAGTCAATTTATTTGGACAACTGTTAGGTTTCATCACCTTCCGGACACTATAACTCACGAAGGTTTCTTGAACGTCAACGCAATATTTGAGCCGATGAAAGGTGTATGTCAAACTGTATAGAATTACACACTATTATCTCTGTGAGAAAGGGAAAGTGAGCGTATTGCTGTCTGCAGCAAGCCTTTCTGAATTGACTTATCATAGCTAACTGCAAACTATGCTCACTTGCAACAAGCTGTATCTACTGGTGCTCAACAGTCCACAATCTACAACGAAGCCGGCTCAAGTGGTTTGACAATAACAACATGGTTGGTGAATCCTGCTTGAATTTTTATCAACTAAATGGTACAACAAGGTCAATCAGTAGTGGTCACATACTTAAATATGATTATTTGGGTGAGCTTTTCTTAGGGGAATGAGGAGTTAAGTGGAATATCAGAAACTGACATTTGAGTGCCTGAATCATACATAGTGCCTCTTTTTGAAACAAACCAGTAATGAAAGTTTGTTTGAATGGCTGATGTATCATCAGCTGGAATCAATATCGATGTGCTTGGTTCTAATCGATCGTTCCAAACACTGACAAGTACCGTAATTAAGTTGTTTACCAGTCAGAGTGTACAAGGAGTTTATACATGTTAGGGTGAGTGCCCAAATGATTAGTGACGCTATGCATCAGGCTACTTATTGACGTTCACAATGAAATAAGCTGTCCCCTTCACTGTATTCTATACTTTCTGGACAGACCGCGTGTAATGTGTTACGCTGGAAGAGAACTATCAGTTACATTGACTTGAAACTAATCCAGGTCCTGAAACCCCTATCCATAAGCAAAACCATGCTCTGTTGATTCAGTGAAGACAGTAACTACAACCCAACTGAGGAGCCATGATCAGCAGGTTATCGATTGTGTTGAACGAAACGATTCTGTTTCTTTGCTTTTTGAAAAGGTCAGGCGGGTCGAAAAGTAGTTACACAGAGTTTTATTTTTGTGCTTGACTCACTCATGGCGTTGTTTCTAACACGCTAGTCTTACAATCACGATTGCCAGAATGGAAATTTTTATTTGCGTGAAGATGTGCATTGCTGGTGAATTAAAACTCCGGTCTAGTGCTTCTTGTCGAAGTGAGCTGGCCGAAAGGTCTATATAAATGCGAAGGTTGCGGGCAAGTCTGGGAAGTGTTGATTTTGAGACTCCCTAAATCAGCGAACCTACTTATAATGAGAAAATTGTGTGAATATCTGCAAAGTCATGACGAATATATCGGCCTTACTGATCTACTAGTTAGATACTCTATCATTGAAACGCAATACTTTTGTTGTAGCCAGGATTTAGCTTCCCATATTCTTAGTGAATATGATGTACTACAAGATCACATGAGGAAAATGTGTTTTTCAAACACGACTGTGGCTTTGCGTTGCGTGTAATTTCTGATACTGGTTTATTGTAATATGGCTCGTAATCCCCAAACGACTACTTTGAAAAATGCAACATTTCTTCAATTGTTAAGTACAAACGTTGTCTACAACTTCTGGAGCAGAAGACTGTTACTAGTTTAGAGTAATTGTAAACCTATGTGTATCACAGTGCAAACTGTTGATTATAGTTTGTTTATTTAAAAACAAAACTTATTCCGATTAATGAGTTGTTCTTCTGGAGATTCTACTCGCCACTCAAATAAGGATATCAAACTTCTAATGGAAAGTGTGACAGTGTTCTCCAGAGCTCACTGATTGATCGTAAGGTTAGAAGTGTGCACATTTTTGTCACCATTGAATTCAAACTCTTAAGACATTGTTGTCGTTTCAACTGTCATTCTGTACACATTTATTGAAATGTTTTTATTGTTGAAGATCCCATAGGATGCGCAGCTGCATTTCCAGTTTCCTAGGAGTCCAACACAAATTCTCTTCCTGATTTCGGTTTGTTCATTGCAACAAGTCGCCACTGGGTGAATTGATGATAATCTAAATTTGGTTGTTTATTACACATTTGCTAGAGCTTCGAAATGAGATACTGCTATCAGAAAACATTAAACACTATCTCACCTGGCGATGCATCCGATAAAAAACGGATTCCTTCTGTGACTACATAGAACGGGAATTTACAAATTTTTCCCTAAACACTGATACTGTTGAACTTTACCTTATGTTTTGCAGTTGAATAAAGTCTGGACAGTTGTACCCATAGTGACTTATTTACTCACTGTCTACTCGGAATCTTTTGATAACTAATAATTTATTTTGTGTACGCACACTATTTTTTTGGAACTAGTCACTGGATATTATATCTTGAGTTCAGATTTTGCTACGTTCTTGCAGTTAACTTACGTATTAAAACAATTAGTCAAAAAGTGCGTTTTTAGTTTGAAATGTCACCAAAATTACTCCCACATTTTGTTGTTCGAAGAATATTCCGGAGTGGAACCTTTGAATTATGTTCTCGAAATATCACAAGAAGTGGAGAAAATGTCAAATCTCCAGTTACCAGTTTGTCGTCTGTTAACTGACCATTGTTTTCGGTTCTTTTAGAAACGTACACAGGATTTATTTCAAAAGTTTTTTCAAGCACATTTTTTTCGTGAATTTTTCATTACACAAAAAATCAACGCACAAGGCGCGGTCATTACAATATTTGATGGTATGTTCTTGTATTATGGAACACTAATTCATCAGAAAATGAGGCGAGCATCAGCATTTCAAATAGAATTTACAGTTAACAGTCTCGGATGAAAACTGTGTCAAATCATCTTCCTGCATCCCATAATTGACAGTTTTAATTCAAACAGTCATTCATGACTGCCAGTGTCGCGCCGTTGATCCCGCTTAGAAGCGGTAGATAGAATGTAACATTGAATATATATACGCCTATCCTTGTGGTGTCTAACATTCTTTTCCATACCAAATTCCAGGTGATCTCGGAAATGGGCAGAAACTGCCAATTATCCAAACCTGCAGACTGGGCTGAAGAAAAACGGTATATATCTCAATCTTGTTCACCAGGGTTAGGGTCATTGTAATGCTTATGCGAGGGTATTTTCATTGCAGCGTGATTCTTGAAGAATTTACACTCTGTCCTATGAATGTGATTGTTATAGAGATATTAAATTTGAGAAGGGCTGTACCCCCTCGGTGGGAAGTTTCATAGTGTAATTCACTGAGATACGAGTGCTTCAGATATCGTATTGTTTGTTAAACTATTAACTATGTACTGATCTGTCTGGGATTCCTTTTATGTCACCGTGAGCTAAATTAACGCAAATCTGTGGTAAATGGAGCCACTCAGACCTCAATAGTGACCACAAGAAACATAACGCAACGCCCGGGTAATTACCAAAGATGCTTTTTGAAGATTTATATCATAGGCCTAAGTAATATTGAGTATACTTCTATGCAATCGCAGTTCAGGTAATAGTTGTTTCGTTAAAAAAGCTAACAACAAAACTATTAGGGGTTCTGGTTGTTTGCTTACCATACATTCATATGTCTTCCGATCTGACTTCGTCGTTTTGTGATATTCACACAGATTTTGCCTCATTTTTTACCACCCATATTAATGTAGGATAATCAGATGTGGTCCTCATAACATACGGTCAACTGATTTGTAGAAATGAAACTATCATTCTCCATTCATGAACCGTCTAAAATTATTTGTACAAAACAGACATTTTCCTAAACACAGCGGATTGGTTATTTAAAAAACCCATAGACATCACAAAAAGGTTTGATATATGTTCATTTTTATGAAATCCCGCATACACCTATGATTGAACTGGTACAAAATATCGTATAAATACTTTTCATAAAAGAAAGCTGGACCTTGTAAACCGGTGATAATTGAATCGATAAAATGCCTTTTTGCATTCTTTATTTTTTCTCAAGCAATATTTTAAGCCTGCAACACCATCTGACACATGCCCAAATGGGGTTTACTCTGACTCATCTGTCTTGCAGAAACAATACGGCTGCGTTCTAGACTCGGATGCGTAAACAACTATATTGAATTGTTGCTTGCGATATGTGATGGGTGTCACGCGTATTGTCTCTTTCGTCCTTTGCGATAAAAAATCGATAATTCCGATCAATTTCCCAGTTTAACTATACTTTTGTAAAAGAAACTCTGTTGAACGCTCAGGTAGATGAACCGTTTCATTTGTAGTGAACAGGTAAATACCAATTTGATGCAAAGATTACTGACAAATTTCAAAACTATGAATGTTTGTGACTAAGGAAACTGAAGTGATTGTTACGCTAGTTGAAATGATAAAAAACACTGATTCAATGTGCTTTCGTATGTTCTCTGTTTATCGTTGAGATCAGTGCCAACCGGAACAAAAGGAGCCAAGTAGAAGTAAGCATTTCTATCATTATAAATAATGGTGAATGGTTTTGTTACTTGTGGTTATTCTTAGTTTGGTCATGCGTTGCAAACCGAGTAACGGTATGACCATGTATATTAAGACGATCCTTCGCTTGCTAATTTCAGATGAATGTATGCAATCACTGTCTAAATCTACTAAAACACAAGTTCAATACCGACGTGCTACCACGTATAACGAGCGTACAGAAGAATGTTCTTGAATCGTGTGCTTGCTCGGTGGCCAGTAATTTCATTTCGTTTGAGATGGGTTTGAGGCGCACAACTTCTGTTGCTGAAACAGATTTGTTTTAAACTGGATGGGCAATTTCACTTCGACTTACTGCATCCACTTACCATCGGTGATGTAGAAATTTGCGCATTTGAACATGGCGTGATGGAAGCAGAGACCAACAGTATAGATTGCAGCCAATTGGGTTTGCTGAACCAAATTTTTTAGGGTAATGATTTTAACACGTTGTCTGTCATAGATAACCCCACAAAAATCAATTGTCACTCCCAGGCATCACAGTATTGTGGTATCGAACTAGTAAAAATGTTTTGACCTAGTTCATTTGAAAATTAATTATTGATCATTGTTAATAAACATGATTTTGGATAAGGCATTCAAGCACATTATCATTTCCCTTACACAGTCAGCCATCTCGGTGCAGTCGAAATTTACTATGCAAAATGCTCTCAAAAAACATTTTTTTCCTATTTTGAAACTACTTAAATGGGTTAAGCTGAAGTGCTCCTCATCACATAAATTAATTAAATTACGTCCGCTTTAATGCATGGTTTGGACTGAAACTGCACAAACTAAAATTTATTATGCCAATTCTAAATAGTTTGAAATGCAACATTTTTGTTACTGGTTCTCTGCTGGTGTACACGGCAGGTTTTCTTATCAACACCTGAAACCATACTGTTACAAGTAAGTTAGTCGAACGGTATAATGTATATTCACAAAATATGATAGTTATCCAACGATCTGTTTTTCCGACAGTTATATTTTGAGAATAAAACAAAACCATAATTTTCGTTCTGCCTAAATAAATATTGATACCACACAACTGACCTGACGGTGTCAATCGATATCAATTTGATGTGTATTTCGTGTGAATTGTAACCATAATCTCAGAGAGGTTCTGTGTATGATTATAAAACAAGACGCAGTTGTGCCAAGTAACAATTCATGTGCCGAAAAGAATTCAAAAGTGGATGTCGAGGTTTTCGTTCTTTTTCACGTACACAAGTTGGAAAAGGTGATATGCAAAATTACAGTTTCAGCGTATATGTGTACGTATCTACATGGATGATCTCTGAACCAAACGGAATGAAAACGGAAACATAATGAGATATTTTTGATGAAGAACTGAGTTGTCTTTATGTACATTCCATTCCTGTGTGTATATTCTGTCAAAATATTTGCTGCTGGCAATATTACAAATTGTGGGTCGCCATTACTGCAACATTGACGGGCCGGAGAAACGTCACTTTCTGTCTTTTATCAGTTAATAAGAGACCCATGTTGTACGCACTACTCATACACATGATCGTTTATATCTGGACACCGTTCTGAATGTGGAGACTTATGGTTGCTACGTTTTGCTTAATCACACCTTGGTTCTTGCTTCGTATTTACTAGGTTCGTCATGAGCTAGTTGCTACGCAGTGTTTAAGAGCTGTCAGCACAGTCGTTAAAATTAGTTGACAATCGTAATTATCAAGCCCATCATGTAAACGTTACAAACCCAACATACGGTAACTTATCAAACTCCACTCAGGCAATGATTTTTAACGCCTTATCATAACTGGCTGCTTGGTTGAATGTGTTTGAACAAACCGGAGTTCAGAATTCACTTTTAATCGAAATGAGCGAAACGCATTTCTGCATTTTGCTCAGGCAATCATAGCCTGAGGTTTATCGGCACGTTTGTCGACTATTGATCATAGGGTATACAAATATCCGGGAAGTAGTTTCGTTATTCGCAAAATTTTCACCCTAAATTATTAAAGTTACGTGCTCTTGATCATTTTTTCCTTAACAACTCCGATGAAATTAAGAATGTAAATAAAATCTGAAAAATTTTCAGGATAAACAAAATAAGTACTTAACCTGACAAGTAACTCCGAACGCAAAGACGACAATTACAGTTCCTGAATTGATTCATTTGTGCTGTAGCTTCCCATCACGCGTAAAGTCTACGGAGAACAGTGTTCAGTAAATCAGAATATATACTTAATAGGTGAATTATAAACCCGTCAGCTTAAGTCAAATTTATTAGGATGATAAGCTTGCTGTTGCTAAATATTCACGTACAAAATGATCAGACAGCATGTGTAATTAATACCAAGAAGACAAACCTTGTTCTACTTATGTCAACATCAGCTCACTAAAACTAACACTCAGGATAACACAAGTTTGTGACAACGGAAGTGCGAAAAAATGAACTCAAGTTTCAAATAATCAGGGCGTGAAGTTACAGAACCAAATCAGTATCTGGCCAACAGTCTTTCTTTAACACTCAGAATATTAAGTGAGTACTAACGATCACATAGTCAATATCATAGCTGCCGTTTTTGATTTCACTTCCTCCGTACACATGTAACTCATATTTGTTCTGGTGATCTGAACGTCCAACGGGCAAAATGATGAAAACTTTGTTTCATTGCCATTCACACTGTAGACGTGGAAGTGAAGAAAAGAACATTACATTTAGTGCGGGAGCGCCCGCATAACTGTGCCCTTCAACTGCCACGACTGTTAACCCGGGCTTTTCACAAAGTCTTCGTTTTTCTCGAATTATTCAAATTCGCATTAGAAAGAAGCCACTTTAAGTTAGGCCGTGACATAAATTTTCTGAAGACTCAAGAGTTTTACTATGCACGCGCGTACAATTTTGTTGAGCACCGAACTTTGGCCGACCTTAGACTTTTCCAAAACATTATTGAAGTTTGTGTTCTAAATTACATATCGTTTTTAATTGGCGCATATGGAGCATGTTATCTTGCTCAAAGTAACCTTAAGTATACTTTGAAGAGCATCGTGTACTGCTAATCAATGAAATATATCCTATCGTCTGTGAATAACGGATACTTACTACTAAATGCTCAAAATGTATTCGTTTACTTCATGTGTAAAAATGAAATCACTGAGAACTCTCAAAGTATCAAATTCGACCTGCCGGCTGTACATATTGCGAACCTAAATTTCTAGTTTTTTCTGATGATGTAACAGTTGTCTATTCTCAATGCACACAGCTCCCTCAAATAATAACGAAATATTGAGCGAGTTCGTTTATTGTGCCGGTTCCTGAATTTTCGTTTATTTACTGTACATTTTTTGCATTTCCAAAACAATTCTACTTCGCGTTTCCTAATTCACAGGTGTCAGTCTAGGGTGACAGATTTACCTCATGAATTCTACTGTAAAGATGAATGGCTCACGATTTTGGAATTTTGTCGGTAAATTCTACTTGCTGTTCACTCATTCTCAGATGTTTGCCCTCAGATTATTATTAGCGTCCACTTCTCTGTGATATCCCTGTATGGAACACAATCTTAAATCGATTGACATACATACGTTTCAGCAATACATATCATTGCTCACACATTTCTTTTTGTAAAAACGCAGTCATCAATCGTCCAATAGCGTGGACTAGACGCACCGTTAACTTCAATAAGGCAACTTTCCAACTCTGCTGAGAACGATTGTGAGTGTTCGTAATGTGACCTTCATAATAATCATAACTTTTTCCCTGGCAATGTCAAGAAGAGTTACGGTCAATAAGTTCTAAATATAATAGTTTCAATGCATATCACCGTCATTCGTATACTTATGATTTTCGTTATGGTGACCACCAATTCCGTGATCGGTGCCTTCCAGACAAGTGATAGGCGACAACAGACGAACACAATCGGAATAGCCTCTTGTTTGGCAAATAAACAGGGGTTAGAGATATTGGTGAAAATTTGCTTCACAAAATGCACTCGTTGAACCAGATGTGACGTAATATTTCGCGCAAATGACTGTCTGACAAAATCTCACATAAACAATATGGAACCGGTATGATTTTTACAAGTTTCTCATGTATTTGTGAAAAAACAAATGAGGCTGACTGAGTAACTCGTTTTATCTCAATGTAACAATTATTGCGACATTTTTCAACAAAATTTTCGTTGTAACAGGGGAAAAATCAACAGTGCAAATGGGGTGGATAAAACTTCAAAGCATTTAAATCAGCACTAACAGCAATTCTGAAGGAAGCCACCCGAGGTGATTGAAACATATAGTATCAAAACTAGCTGGTCACGTTATGTTATTCTCAGTCTATTTATTAATTGAATCCAGCTTCCTTTATGCTCACTGCCTTTGCACTTCGATTCTTGCTATTAGCAGACAGTTTAATAGGCCATAATGTACTTATCGATTAGCACGCTGAATGACTAATCGGTAATGTCACTGCCCGGTAAAGTGTAAGGCATTGCAACGCCCCTCGGATGAACACAAAAATACAATCTTCCTAACAATGTGATAATTATGGCCTACGTGGTCTCGCGTACATTTGATTGTACACTATAATTTTATGATCGATTTCAACGAAAACTGATTGTCTGTGTTGATCTTTGTTGACGATGTAATATGAAATTCTCCCGAGTGCAAGACTAAGCACTCATCTTTCAAACCACATCGAATCAGTCGTCACACACACGAAGGTTCACCAGCATTTCGTCATCAGGCACACTTCATTGGATTTCAACGGTAGTTATAAATTGATTCTCTTGGCTTGAATAAGGTTTTTAGTGATCTCAAGAACTCAGCTAGTGTCTGCAGTGAAGCTTGTTCGAGATGTCTGGCAAGATGAAACCAATTTGCATTTACAATCTAATTAATTCACTTTTTTCAACCTGTCTATTTGCCAAACTAATAAAATCCCCATATTCACAACGTTTCTGAAAAATTGTACGTGTTTGTTCCCGAATCTAGCTCTGTAAGCGCTTTCATATTCGGCTTGTTTCTAAACATACACAAATGTTTGTTTAAATTTGTTTTTCATTTTTGTTTAGTCATACTGCCTTTAGTTCTTAATGGCTTCTTGTTTGGAAGCAAAAAATTTTCTAGTAGCATGTACACAGAATAATGTAAGCATCTCAAATTCTCCCATACCCATCAGCGTTTTCAGTCAAAAGTTTGGGAAGTTGACTGACAGACATCCCATACGACATTTACTTAGAGGGTGAGATCTTTCACAGCCAGTATCCATAGTGTTTACCGGATGCATTGTGATCTTTCTCAGTTGTTAGTAGTCATATTGTCTCATGCACGATACAGCAGACTTTAAATCATTATATCACAGAAACTGTACATTTTAGTACCGCAGTTAATGGTCATGAACTCGATATTCCTAACGCCGGAACAGTGTTACGTCATTCACGTATATGCCAGTCAGCAAAGGCAATTGTGGTAGAAAATAGAGCGCACATGCCTACCTTTCACCCAGATAGATTGGGTTCACTATCTATCGAGTGAATCCGAGTCACAAACGAGCGTTTAGCCACTTGTTAGATTGCTTGAAGGAGGTGTTTTCAACAGCAAAAATAATACAGATTCACATATTATTTTGATGACCATACCATTTTCTATGATTTTTTCTGAAATCATAATGGCTGATTTGATGACGCATACCCAGTGATCAAGTTAGTTGCCGGTTTCATTAATCTTGCTTGCAACCATACAGAAAAAACCGACTTATATGTAAAACGCCACCATAGTATTTGAATGTACAAGTTTGGCAGAAAAAGCGAAACATCTGCATTTCAATGCATTGAACTGTGAGTGAGAGGTAGAACGTAACCACAATTTTTGTTGCGTGGTGACTGCACTTTGTAGGGTAAATTGTCTATATTCTGTCTATCAAGATTCTAGACCACATCATTCATTACAGTCAAAAGTTTGCAATTAGTTAACTAAACAATAAGAACAAATTTAAGTTTAATAAGCCAAACGCAGACGGGAAGCAATCTTATATCTGCACTTGCCCTCATATGCTTGAAGAATTCATTTGTCAAAGCAAATTGTGTTGTGAAATTTTTCTGTTTGCCTACTCATTCCGCGTCCTTTCAAGATGCTTTCTATAATTAAGGGTTCATTCACGAATCACCATAATGCAACTGGAGACCAGTGTAAACTAACGTTAAGTCTAAAGATTGTGGCATGTGGTACAGTTCTTTTTGAGTAGAAATCTTACAAAAAAGTGAACATTAACTCCTTTCTAACTTCATATTTGGGTCTTAAGAAAAGAATGACAACCGGGAAAAGAGATGATTGTTTGCCGAATCGAGTGCTATTGTACCAAAAATTCCCCGTTGTGCAATCTCATGCGAGAGATATTTACAAATTATTCGCGAGGCTTATTTTACACACAACTTAGTGTTTCCGGACTGAGATAAACGCCTGTGTTATAACAGCATGTACGAATAGACATTGCTGAGGACAATGTTGGCAATGTGACCACAATTAGGCTGCTTATTTTATATCTCCTGGCGGATATTAACTAAATTTCCGTATGCATCTCACAGCTTAAATCTGATGAAAAGATGTTTGCTGTTCGAGTTTCGACAAAATCTGCCCACCGATAAATTATATGCGTGTGAAATTACCCTCCAAACGTTTGTCTATAATCATTCGGTGAATCATAGTTCACTCACTCTTGAAGAAACGTTCAGCGATATTGAAAAATAACTCTACTTTAATTCAACGATTCATAACTATCTAACCATTTCTGAAAGTTTTGTTCAAACTCAACTTTCAAGAAATCTTTATTTCACACTCGATAGAGCCAGTGAATAAATATAAGGGACATTGAAACTTATCGAAGTAACTCGCATTCCTTACTTTTCAGACCTGAGCGTTCGCATACTCATTTGAATTCTTACTGCATAACTCACTGAATCAACGTGTTTTTACGTTTTCTCGTTAGGCACCACGACCGATGCCAGTGGTTTTACTGGTTTCTATTGAAATGCAATTACCAAATTGTGTTCTCTCCCGGCTGGCTGAATGAGAACTGACAATTAGCTAACGGTGACACCAAACTGTCAGCAAAATATAATTAATGTGCTTTAGGCATGCCAAGTGGAAGAGTTATTTGTTTTAAATACAACCACCCGCAGTTCAACACAAGCTGGTCAGTTAAAACTCTTGTTGATCGGTTCATCTTCGAAAGTCGTCGAAAAAAGTTGTCAGTTTTTAATGAACACAAAACCGATGAAGTTGCAAAATTGGACACTTGTAATTGATTGTCGTTATTGATGAGTGGCCAGAAATGTGCTTGAGTATCTTATTTAACTGATCGCAACCTTCTTTGTTTAAAGGCAAACTTTCCAGCTAACTATCCCTGAAAATGTTTATCAGACCCATATCTTGCTCTTATTAGAGTTTACCAGGTTAGCACATTTCTATCACTATCAGGTTTTGAACTCCAGTCATGACTGCAGAAACGAGACCTATTGCTCATTTGGAGTCTCAACGTTCAAAGGCTCTTGCTGTTAAATATAGATAAAATACGTTTGGACTGGAATCAATTCATTTGTAGCAAATTTCAACTTGTATATCATATGCTATTACTGAATAATTATTTGTTCATCTTGAACTGAATTTGAATATGGAATGAAGGCGAGTTTAAATTTAACAGATTTTCCAGTTTACAATGAAGTCTAATTTGAGAGATGATTACTTTGTCTGGAATTAAAAGATGAAAATCGGCGATAGCTTTTCAAAGACCACACAAGGAATGTCACTCTGTGACGCTTGCCGCAAAATACTGGTGGAATCAGTGGCCATTTGACACACGACTCCAATTACGTAATGTAACATCCACTCAATATCTGGACAACGTCGAACCACTTATGTCATTCACCACTCTTTAGCCATCACCGTGTGGGTTTTTTTGGTTTGTTTCATGATCTGTTTTGATCAGACCTTTTTAACCTCTTCACCAAAGAAAAACAGTCGTTCGTCACACATTTGATTCTTTTTCGACGGGGGATGCGGTGGAGTGAACTTTTTACTCTTGTCATTCATATCTCTCATTTTCACTAATAAAACTCCAAGTAAATCGCAAGTCAACATGTGTACACTGAGATTGCACACCCTGTCTTCACGATCAATTTTCACGACAGTCACCATGCCGGATTATACTACGTCCTCACAGTTGTCAGATGTTTATCATGACAAAATTTGCGTAGAATTTTGTCTTGCTTTTGCCCGTGAAACGTCACTAGATAAGGTCACTGGTTTCACTTCTAATCCCAAATCGTATGTGCCGTCGTGCGAACATTTATAGTCATTCCTTAGATGGATTGTTTTTCTTAGCAATTCTCATTTTTCATAGCACTTTAATGGCGCGTTAAGAATTTTACATCCACCAGTTTCTTTGTCTTTTAAGTATATGGATAACCGTCTTCTCTTTTTAAAAATTGCTTGTTCTACGTTGAGTTTTGCGGTGTTCAACTTGTTCTTCCATGTAGTGTATATTAAGCAAACTTTAGCAATATAGTTTTAGTTTGCGCCGATTCTCCAAACATCTAACTCCAAACAATTTCTCATGTATCCTGCTCGTTGATCACATGGTATATAATCTCTTTGATGTAAATGGTAGAGATGTGAACAAAACTCCCATTTTTTCATAAGTTTTTGCTGAGTTTTTCAGTGTGTGTGTCTGCTAGCGAATATAACCAAACCCCAAAGAGTACACCTTATTCACAGATATTTCTTATTTTTCAGGCTATCTTCTGAAAATAAAAAACAATGAATCAACTCAAACCGGATCAGTCGGCAGTTAATCTCACAACTTGCCACATCATCATTGGCTATCGCTGATATCCTCTGTGTCCGCAAATTGTACTTCTGTTGACGTATAAATTGACAAACCAGAATCTGTTGTAGTTGGTTGTTTAATGTGCAAAGTTTTGTACTAATTGCAAGTTTTCAACAACTCGTTTTTCATACTACATCTCAACATGTGCCTGGCTAACCAACAGTTAATTGGCAGTGATAGGCACAATACTAAGTATGCTCAGAAAGGCTCCTAAAAACTGACGTACATTTCGTGTGCACCTCTGGTTCTACCGTACGAATATTTCTTGAATCGTGCAGTAGAATTGTATTCTGTCAAGTTGACAGTGTAGGTGGCTGATACAAACAAGGCGCACAATTATCATGCGTTTCTGTCATCACGTCTGACTCATTAATCATCTGCGTTACCTTAACAACCATTTACTCAAAATGACAAGTACAACCGCAGACCAGTGAAGCGGTTAATTACCACAAAAATTGACAGCCACAAGCTACACATATTGTTAGACGTTCACGTTAAGTACGGAAAATTTATATTACGGTTTTCATATGTGCATAATTGGAATAATTTTCAATACGGAAGAAAACGTGAGCAAGGTGGTTGAATTACTTCCAGGCACATTGTCATTTTAGGATAAAGTAGAATGAATTTCTCGGATCATCGCAGCTTTGTATACAAATGGTACATCTCAAAATTCTCGCTTGTATCCTGTGACAGATAAAAAAACGTGAGAATCAAACTAACGGGAGATTCACCCGGTTCACTAGCTTCCCAAACATAGGGGAAGCAAAAGTCCAGTGAAACCACTGTGTTGAAAAGAATAACACAAGCGATTTTGATGCAACAACAAACGGCTTCACTTCCACCTCGAATTCCTTCTAGTCACAATATTTGCTTTGATTTTGTTTACTGGGCTTAAGTTAGCAATTCATCTAAAATTGTTCGAGATGTGCCAGCATAACCTGGACTAGTATCTGTCTGCTGTTTTCGGATTTTAAAATGATTTAGTCCAATGAGTTGTGATTAAACGGTGCAAATTTTCGAGTTGCGACGTATGTGCAGGACATTTTGCGCAATCCAGCAGCATATACTGCTCAGTTTAAGGAAACAACCGGCTTTCGTGGTTGACATCACTTGTTATGGTCATTGGAAAAGTTCGCCAACTTCCACGAAACTGCCCATATCTAACACTAAGTGAAAAGTTTGACTCAAATAAAGACCTGGTTTCTTTTCGTTTGGTTGCCCCTATAATAGTCACATGGTGTCAGTGTGGAGGTAATTTCTCGTATGTACAACTGCTCTAACCCGTTGTTTACGAATGAACGATTGTTAGAATTTCGTGCGGTGGGGTCAATATAACACAGGTAGGGCTTATTCACAACTTTCCGTTGATCGAAATCATGAATCTGACACATCAACGCTTTAGTATCTGTAAGGTGAGCTGTGGAAGAAACTTTAACAGTTTCAACTAGTAGTATAATTCACAGTTAACTTGGCCGCGCCTCAAAACGCTAAATCTTTGATTTAATCATGGTCCATTGTAGCCACTTTTAATCCTGACCTAGGTTACTCGGTGAATTCGTTAGGTCCCTAGTAGTGTACAGTGTTCAGTCAGTTTGGTAGAGATCTGAAGGAGTCTTACAAGTGATTTTCTCACCGAATGTTTCTTCGCTGGACGTTGGGGACAAACGAACTAAGATTTTGCATGAAAATTTAAGCATGATCGCTGTTCGTGCGCTGTTGATGGTGATCAGGTTAGAGGACCCTAGGCGGTTGTTCTGACTCACTTCACCACCCTAGTCCTCATGAAAGAATTGTAATTGTTACCACGACTTTCAAATGTTGCTAATATCCCTGTTTAAAAAAGTTCATTAGAGGTTCATTTGAACGCTGATTGATTATGTGAGACATTGGTTTCCAAAGGTAAACTTGAGAAGAACTAACAATATTGCGCAAGATGCCCTGCAGGACGACATTTTACTCCAATCTGTATGATTACCTTTGCGAAATTAACAAGCACATTATATAGCAAGGGTTACGTAAGAAAACAAGATCGAGCTAATCTTCGAAACAGCTCATTCTTTCCAGAAGTCTCAAAAAAACTGTTGGAACACGGAAACTGGTAGATGCAGGCATTTTGTATTGGCTCTTCAGTACCAAATTTACAATAACATTAAACGGCTGTTTTTATTTCACACACTTAAGGGGTGGGTGAGATAAATAGTCAATCAGTGGGTTAGAAAAATTCACTTGGTCTAGGGCAAGCTTCATTCGGTTGGTTGCAACAGCCCCAGCAAACCGTAAGAATATTGGACTAGGATGACGTAATGGGATTCCGAATGGACAAGCTGGCTCGATGGCGTGACCAACGGTCAGGATGTTTTGCGATTGTGGACACTGGTTGCTCGTGTGTTTCAACGATATTGCCGTTCTTCGGTAATTCGAATTTCTGCGCACATTTGGGCAAATGTTCCTTCACTCTGGAGATCAAACACCTGTCGGTTCTGCTTATAAAACCTTTTTTTGCAGTTACATGTAAATTGGTAGATACAATGTGAGATGGCACTGACAGGCTGATCTCTTTTGATTGAAGGAACGGACAGTTTCTGACTTCGAGCTAACACACAAAGTTCGGCTGCTTCGAATGTCCGTTCAGTCGAATTCTTTAGACAGCGTCATTGAAATAGAAGATAACACAGGACGGCATGTTCAACGTTTTCCGTAACTGCGCATAATCAATGAGAGCCATTTGCCCGGCGACCAATGAGTATATGTTGAAACAGCAAGAAATTATCAGTCTCAAGCTTGCGCGTTACTTCCAAGTTGGGATGACAACTACTTAAAAGCTACACTAGGTTATCTATTGTCTGTTTGGACCGACTGAATACTAGTGCATCATCAACGTGAGGCAGATCTAATCTTGTCCAAGACAAGTACTCGGGTGACCAGCCTGATCGACTAAACTTAAAAAGTACCTGGCGCCTCTCTTTGTACAACTCAGTAGTGTATATGGATTGGATTGTTTTTGCAGAAGCAGATACGTGAGGAGAACTATGAAACATGTCGGCAATCGCACGTATGAACACATCCCACAGTGATATCACGTAACAACTCCGACAAACCGGACCAACGAACAGCATGAATACAATGGCTGCTTCTTCAATTTACACAACATACCTTCACATTGTGTTTAACAGCATCGTTGATACTATTTCATTAAAACAAATTCGTAGTGCTACATAAATCACATGTTAAACCACTGCTTTCAGAGTTTTGTTCGTGATGTACATTGCTTACTTTAACTAGTTACTCTCTGTCTGAGTAACACGTGCTCATGTGTAATATCAAAAATACTTAACAAGAAAGCGAACTTTATTGTAACTTAAAGGCTACGCAGTGCATATTCACTCAGAGAACGCCACATCAGTAATATTATAAAAGATCTATTTAAATGAACTGCACCTGTTGTCTGGTTAAACACGTGACTCCGTTCTGAACGCTAATCATGTACAAGTATACATGCACATGACGGCAAAAACTATCCACGCAATCATTTTTGGTTTATGCTAGAGCTGTCAGAGTTTCTGTTACTTTCACGTCTTACATTTGGTAGTGTAATACACAAGGGAAACACAACAATCCTGTTTATTAAGAAAAGTCTGGTGATATATGACCGCAAGATTAACCCTTTAGTGCAACCAAATTATAAGTTGCTCATGACCTATCCTCATTTCTTTAGTTGATAAAAGTGGCCAATATCTCGTTTCATGAAGGTGGATTCTATACTTGACAGATCTATGTATACCCGATGGGGTGAGGACCCTGAGAACGCGTTGGCCGAGTCATTACGGTTTTTATAAGGCTTAATCTATTCTCGATAGATGTGGAGTTAAATAACCATCTGCATTACAGATAATTCGCACTCTGCTGCCATCACT
Organism: Paragonimus westermani; assembly: GCA_008508345.1. Classification (NCBI taxonomy): domain Eukaryota; kingdom Metazoa; phylum Platyhelminthes; class Trematoda; order Plagiorchiida; family Troglotrematidae; genus Paragonimus; species Paragonimus westermani. The sequence continues at coordinate 125,494 of QNGE01000527.1, read as the reverse complement.
GTGTTTTGTAGAAACCCAGGAGTGATGTAAAGTGTGTGTTGTGAAATCACCAGCTAAATGCCTAGGTTTTTCCAGTCGCAAAAGCCACCTGTCAACTACGTTTGACGTTTTTCCTGCAATGTCAACTTAAGGAGAAAGTCTCACAGCCCGCTGAGTGCAATTGTCTGGCTGAATCTTGATTCAGTGTTCTTCACTGATATAAGTGAACTCAGTTGCTTTATTAAATTAAATTTTATTTAATTCTATCCACTTTTCTGTTATATTTATGAACCGCCCATAACAAATTTTTGGCGACCAAATCAGAGACAAGGACGCAAAATCGAATATCTTTCTCCCTCTTGTAACAAGTTGTGAACCTACGAACGTCTGTTTTAACCAAACCTTCGACAATATGGGCTTCTTTTGCCCACTCTAAGAATATTGACGATCTCCTCTTCCAAAGTGACTGTTTTGCATTGTCTTCTAAGCGGCAGCTTAAGGCTGATAAGCTGGCACGCTTCCACGATGGTCCGCATTCGGAGCGGCCATACAGATTCACGATGGGTCGCAGAAATTAGTGTACTTATCCGTCACCCTACCCATCTCAGTGTTTGTTTATTAACCGCGTTTAAACTGAAGTTACGATGACTGCGCGTGAGTATTTATTGGTACAATAAACTAAGAAAGCCGGTAAACCGCTGCTATGTTAATAAATGTGACTTACCTTTCAGCCATCTGTTTGACGCAGTATGGGCTGCTAAAATAGTGAACCCTGCCAGCCTCCGGAGAAAGACTTTCAATTATTTATCTGCAGTATTTATAACAGGTTAGTTTTAGAGACATTACACCGGATTTCAAACAACAAAACCATAAGCGAGGCTGACACCTGCTTGTAGCCAAAACTACTTTGTTCTAAGAATGGGGATTTTAAGACAACTTCTCAGATGTGAACCGCTACAAACAAACACCGCATTCATGGTGGACGACTGACGAGCTTAACAAGGTTAAAAGTAAGATGCTACACGGGAATTTCTATTTTTGTAAGGTAGGTACTCGTAAGTGATCAGCAACGGAGTACTGCATCGCTTATGTCGTTTTGATACGTGCCGCATCCTCTGGACTTGTGTGAAGCAGAGTTCGGTCAGCTGAGCCAGATAGAATGATTAAATAATTGGGCACGCACACAGACGCACGTACCATTGCTGAACGTATCTCTGTGCACCCACAAGGGTCTTTGCAAAACGTCCACAATTATTTTTCAGTACATCCGATAAATTTGTCAGTAAACAGTGTAGCCGGTTAGAGCCACACGAGCAGATTGGAGTATGCAAATCTAAAAATTTCTAGAGGCTTATAACAAAAATGCGCGTCTTTACGTTGTTATGTAGGCTGCTCACGTTGATGGATGTCAGATTAAGACTCATCGTCATGGATAAACATTTACTGGCTAGGATCGACGAACAACAGTACACACCGAGCTTCGTGATCACCCGTTAAAAGTGAGTGATGGTCGCAATGTTGGAAAATTAGAATACACCATTTTGAAGTGCTGGTGGGCTGAGTAAAAACCCGCGTTGTTTCTGCAGGTTGACCTATTCAAAAGATTACCTGTGGTCAGGGAAGAGGATATGAAAGAATGCCAGACATCACACGTCCATCGTTTGTATGAGGTGGTTGACGTGTATATGATAGCAGCAAACGCAAAGACATTGAGGTATAGAAGGCATCAACAGTGAACAGGTACACGGTGCAAAATGTCAGGATTGGCTTTGACTGCTGACGCAAAATGACTACGAAGGAAAATAAACCAGAAACTATCAGAAACAATACGATTATGATACAAAAATAACAAAAAATTGGTTATCATTAATTAACTTGTCATTCCAGAGGGAGGCCAAATCGTAACGCGTTAGCGTAATCGGAAAATGAATGAGAATGTTTCCAGATCTTGTCAAAAATGCACGTTAACTAAATTTCATTCAAAACCATCATTACCTCGGATTTATTAGCCCCTACTGTGTCAGTTTGATTTTACTGTAAAGTTTTTTTTTACCACTGTTGGTATTATTAAAGATTGAACAATTTTATCCACATTCAAGTGTTTCAGCTAGTAGAATAGAGTGTACTATTCTGAATACGGAACTCAGCCGTTGTTACTAGTCAGCAAACCATATTGAACGTCCCTCATCTTAGAATAAGTATATTGAGAAGATTTCTTCCAAACCACACTCTTCCATGCGTCGTGCATTTTCCAGTTAGCATTATGCAAGAAAGTTGACTGTTTCAAATGTGAGCTGTTGTTATGTGTGAAAAAATATATCAGCTCGGACTGGATATATCACTGCCTAAAATATCGCAAAAGAGCCTAGCAATCAGCAGATTTAATAGGCATGACTATTCATGCGATCGACTTCCAGGCGAATGATTATTTTATGACATATTTCAAGGGGTTGGCAATTCTCAGCCTTGTAACTCCCAAACAGTATTACCAGACGCAGACCGTAAAAAGTTTCGGGTTTGGTTCCATAACCCAGCAAACTGGTTTATTTGGTAGCCGATAGAATGCATGATATGAGAGACAAGTTAATGTAAGAGCCCAAACCAACTTCATTACTAGACGGCCACTAAACCCATTAGTGAAGGTTGAATTGATTGGAGGGGTTTGAATGGAATCCACTTTACTTGGCAAAATGTAGCTGCACCTGCGTACACATATTACACTGACAGTCAGTAGTTGCTTTGGAGGACACGACAAACACGTACGAATAAATGATACTTGCGACGTTCACACATTTCAGTTCGTTGGGTGAACAGAATTACACCTCAGAGCATTCGCTGATTACAACGTATATATATATACAGCTGATTAGCTGTTGCTATTTCTAGAGTGAAGAACTATCAGTGAAGAAAAATGACGTATAGAAATTATTTTACAACACAGATTTCTACAGTATTTTCATATACACAGACAAAATAACCGAAAAAGCTGAATAAGTGGTTGACAATGTATTTATAAGGAAGAATGTAGTGTAGCACCTTATGTTCACAATATTTTATATTCGATACAGATATTATGTTTAAGCTAGCTATGTTAAATGCTGACTGAGTCAGCGGCGACTAATTTTTTTAGTAGGTGTGTTTTGAAGTATCGGTATAACACTGAAGAGCAGAATGCATATTCCCAAATTTAATAATATATGTCAAGCATACTGAATAGATAAACGGGTTTGTATTTTATTGGTTAACAGGAGCCAAAGGTGAGCAAACTAATATCTGTTCTAAAGGTCGTCAGGTGATGTCGAATATGTAGGAATTAATTGAGAGAATATTTTGTTATACGAAACATACATAAAATTGCTCAGCGCGAAGTATGTTTACGTAAACAGACAAGTATGCTCAGAAATAGTTGTTATTTCTACAATGTAGCTGTTCATTTTTTACTTATCACATATTGAATAACACTAAGGATTTTGAAATAAACTTCGAAACCAGTTCGTATTACTGAAGGGACTACGAAGGTCTGAACAAACAAACAAGAAGGCACAATCCAGTTGCCAGACGAAAACTGCAAGCATTCTAACATTTATTTGGTAACAGTTGGCCATACATGTCACCGTATGTGGGAACTGCAAACCGTAAGCGCCTCGAATGCATCCGCCCTTCTGACAGTTGGTCGATGATGAAGTTGATGCGACTGGAACTGTTTGCGAGGTTACTATTAGCGTTCAGTGTGCGTGCATTAAACACATGGTTTTTAAAAACACGCGTGCACACAGTTGAAGCGCGTTGTCGTAACTCATCCGCAATACATCCCATAATCACTTATGTCACCAGTTAAAATGCCGAAACTAACGAAAGCAATACAACATGAACCAACAACAAAACACGTTTTGAAAATTTTTCATGTTAATTCAAAATATTTTTATTGATTCGTATTAACGACCACATACGGACGGTGAACTGTAGAGGAATTGTCATAAACTACTGAACTGTGGTAACAAATTGGATTTTCCTTGACAAAAAAGTTTGCCAAAATTATCAGCTCTACGTTCTACATAACAGTTCTCGATGAAAATGAACATCGCATGCACAGCTCATAACAGTTGCAAGCATTGTATGAGTGGCCTGACGTCATATCCCAATCCAATCGAGGCAACTAGCAGAAATGAACCTTTCAACTTGTCCAGCAACGAGTAAGCGTTCAAAAATGTTGATCATTTTAGGAAACTAACACAATGTATGCAACAGAATTTTATTAATTGTATGTTGGAAACAACACCAATTCGGCAGCATTGTGGCAGTAGAGGCGCGCTTCAGGTTTCGGTTAAGCTACCAGAGGAATTGACGGCTAACTAATGATATGGGATTCTTTGATAATTCCGTGCAAACGGGAAGCTAAATGAGAAGAAAAACCTTTTTAATTGTTCATTTTCAAAAATTATCCTCCGTGTTTGCAAGTACTACGGAAGAGAGCGCTAACTGCCATTCTAGCGAGTAAGAGAACTTAAGCGTATCCACAGGAACTGAACAGGTGGCTTTGCTGAACAATTGAGAGGGGTTTACTCTAGTTTGTCAGATGAAGCGAGGCAGTTTAATATTCCAGTCTTACAACACCTCCACCGACCTCTACCAGGTTTCGCAAACCAGCCTTTCAAGTGTTTTAATCTACACGAATCTACAAGTAAACTAATTAGTTTGAGAACACGTGATACTGACTTGTAGTTGCCAGTTGCTGCATACCACAGCCACCCGAAAGCAGACTGACTGTTAAAGCCCCTAAGTGAACGGTTATGGATACAAACCGTAATTTTTATTCTGGTACAAATATCCTTACTAAAATAATGAGAACAACACAATAGCGGAAAAGAGTTGTTTCTTGTGTTCGGTTGTCGACGAATCACAAAACAGTGAATACGAAAGCAACACCAAAAATTAGTGAAGAAACCAGTCAGCCAAATGGAAGATTGTGTGTTTACTGAGAGCTTTGCAGTCATGCTTGGAAACTGTGAGTTGTATGACTTAGAATTATTCGCAGATTCGTGTTTAAAAGTGACGCACACTAACGAGTTGCTTGGCATATTGTTTCATTGTTGTTGTTTCGGCCGACTCTTCAAGTTTTCCTGTGTTAACTTTGAACACAGGACTCTCAATGAACTAGAGACTACGGAACGGTTGTCATATAGAATAGGTGATTGTCATCCTGAGCAGGTGGATGGTGGGACGGTTTCGAGTGCAACTGTCGTTCACTAAACATACCCTAATCATTTTGTCCGCAAGAAATATGTTTACCAGTCTTTTAGCCTCTTGCTAAACATTTCTTTAGGAAAAATGAGATTCCAAATGTCGACCGTTATCGAGGCTACCAATATCACGGCAGGCAACCTTGAACCTCTGCACTCAGCACAAGTTGGGGTTGGACACTTACTAAACCTTGGCTCACAGTAAGTTAAAATCATTGTGGAACAAAGTTTCCGTCAAGATTCCCTACCATCACTTTGCTTCTGAAGCGGAATCAGGAAACTGGTTTAATTTTCTAGATCTTAACTTAATTAAGCGCCCAGATAATAGCGTAAAACACTGTGCTTGTCGTAGAGCAACAATGATCGGGCAATCTACAAATTTCAGTAGTTTTTCACCTTCGAAGCATAAAGCTTAATCTCATCTACTGCATGACCAGTGGAGCAGTGAAAATTTGACCTGTAGATGCGATGGATTAGAAAGTGGAAGCGAGTTCTAACGGTTTGCGGGAAAATTGCTGTCCTGATCATTTTATGATCCACGACATGGTTGTAATTGTACACGTACTAAAATTACCATTCTATTCTTCCTTATTTTAAGAGTGGTATTTGCAACAAAGAGTTTTTCAACTGTTAAACTAATCAGACTCTTGGGCATACATTCCCGACAGTAACGTTATGGGGTCATCTCACCAGACTAATTAAGAAGGACAGACTCACTCTCCTGGACTGAGCCGTAACCGTGTTCTTAATCTGCTGTTGTTATGTGGCGGAATGTATAGCTCCTACGACACAGTGTCTGTCAAAATGAATCAAGGCACATTATCCGGCATACCTCGAGACCAGTTCGACCAAGTCCATCAACAATGCGGACGTCGTAGATATAGCGGTTACTGATCTCTGGATTTTACCTGCTCATCATTCGCGTGTTTTCTAAACAGTTTCGGTCAACCATCCCAAATTGGTTAACCGGTGGACACCAGCTTCTGCTGACTCGATCGCCATTCGATTGCGCAATGCGATTTTGTGTCCGTGGTAAAATCCGTGAGAGCCCTTCAGTTGCCATTGCCAAAAGTCATGCCATTGGTCCGCATGCTTATAGGAAATTTAGTCAATTACTCTATGGAGTAATTGTTAGTGGAACTCTAAACCACTCAAAAATGATATTGCTGATTTGCCCTCTGATTAGTTAGCTTTGACAAACTTCGTAACGTCCTATGGGATTCAGTGACTGCTGAACCATTGTCTTGCCTACGTGCTGCTTTGATTTCATTGAACGTATGTATAACTTTGTTCGTCTGGTGAACAATTATCAAAAATTCGGAACAATTGGTTCCCTCGAGCAGTTTGAACAAAGCAGATAGAACACGAAAACTGGTAGATGCAAGCATTTCGTATTAACTCATCAGTACCAAACTTACAATAATATGGGTGGGGTCAGGTTCACGAACAGTTGCTTTTGAACACAGAGGGTTGGTTTGAGTCGATTAATTGCATCTGCTTCAGCAAACCGTAAGAATCTTGGGTTGGAATGGCGAAACAGGATTTTGAATGAACAAGATTGATCGGTAGCATGACCGGTGGTCAAGACGTGTCTAGCAACTGAAGAAACTGGCTGTTTACGCGTTTCAGAAACATTACATTTCTACGGTAACACGGACTTCTGTACCAATTTAGGTAAATGTTCCTTCATTCTGGAGCTCAAGGATCTCTCGGTTCTGCCTGTGCAATTTTCTCCGCAGTTACATGAAAATTGGTAAACACAGTGTAAAGTGTCGCCGATAGGCTGATCTCCTTTGATTGAAGGCACTGGTAGTTTCTGAGTTCAAGCGATTACACGGAGTTCAGCTGCATCAAACTTTCGTTTAATTGAATTTCTTAATCGTTGTGCGGTTTGCTGCTGTAACGCGCAACCGAAACCAGTGGGCGCGCACGGATTGAATTTGAGTTGTGTGACGGGGCGTGCTGCTGTGTTGTCGGTGCCGTTTTAGCTTTCGTTTGTGTAAGTCGTGTGCATGGCTTACTGGGCCTTCGGCTCATGCTTCTTTGTATTGTTCCTCTTTTCAGGACTGTTGTTTGAACCCCTACTTCGGAAGAACGCCGTCCCATTGTGCGTCCCCGTTGCCCGAAGGTTGGTCTGCAAAGTCACAGGCATTCAAAGTAGAGTCGGCTGGCCTGCATGTTACACTGCACGACATAATCAAGGTTTTCTTCCATGATTAAGCGGGATTTCTAACTTAACTGCGTAACTTTTGACCAACGTGCAGCTTGCGGCATGTATTGGCCGAATTTCTTACGCACACAGGTTACAGTTTTCATACTCACTATGTTGTAATTTGTCCGATAACCAACGAAAATCTGCCTTGGTCGACACTGGGCCTTGGCGTGGAAAAGTCATATCAGCTTCTTGTGACCATGACGTTTTGCTTTAACTTCGAATTAAAAACGAATCAGTGGTCACGAAGTATGGACCAAAGATTTATCTCCCCTACAGGGGATCATGCTACACAGCGTTACCCACAAGCACACAAAAGTGAACGTTGGCAGACGATAACTCAGTCTTGCTTAATGCAGCAGCGATCGACAACGGTGCCTAATGATGGTGCGACCGATGTTTTAACTCCGGCCGTAGCATCAATGTGCATTGCTGTCAAGCTTTAGCAGAAGTGAAGCTCCAGTCCCACTCATTTAAAAAATAATACCGGTTTGAAATTACGTCTGAATGAGAAGAGGGCAATCAAAAATGAGTGATGTGTCATTCGTGTTATCCAAAATTTCTTACGACTCACCAGTATATGCTCACGTACTTCACTTACCTGAGGAGATGCCGTCTTATTTTACCTCACAGGAGATTTAAAAACAATCATTTCATTCATGTGAAAATGCCTAAAATACATAGACAATTACCACAGCTTCGTTTTGTCATATTATGTTTTCTCAATACTCGAAATACTGCTGTTACAAGTGGCCTCGCAACATATATCCTCGAAATGATTTCAAACGGAATTTTCCACAAAAACTTTTTGCAAAAATTGTGCTCAGCTGACGGTTCAGGGAATTTTTCTGTCAAACAATTGCAGCTCTCAAAAAACAAAAAAGGTGGTGCATAGCGAACTAATCCAGTGAATCTCACGTGAAAACGGTATGAGGAGAACGGAAGTCATCAGCACTCTTAGCCTACTGATGATAATCAGTAGGTGTGTTTGGTTACATGTTCGTATCATTCGTACTTGCACACAATTTTCACCCAGCCTTTTGGAACTGAAGCAACTGATTGGAAGTTTGATTTCCATTAATGCGCATCCTTTTCACGACTGCAACTTAAACGCTGGCACAGCGCTGTGAAAGCAACCATGTCGATCAATAGGCCATTCTTTTCGTATCGGGCGCGACCAAGTTGTGGTGTAAAATCGCTCAATTATACTCGCTTATGATTTAACGTGGAGGCCAAAACCGCTATCAGGTATGAGTGACGTTTCGTATATAAATCAACGTTGTGCATGAAGTAAGTCGGTCACGCCCACTAGTGTGATTACAGTCGAACAATGGCAGGTATTATGCGTAATTTTCAGTTTCTAATATTTTTTGCACATGCAAATATGGATTTTTTCGTCGCTTCCAGACAAAGCGGGAGATCGACACGTTGTTCAGTTGATTTTAGTTCAAATTTCATAGGCAATTTGCTTATACACCAATTTCTGCCAGCATAAGTCGGGATCTATTCACTTTCAACGCTTTCATCTCAGCTTATTATTGAAGACGTAGTGCGTTAAACAGAGGCAAGTCGGCTCATCTGTATCCTTCTCATTCTCTGCTGTTATGTCATATATTTCCACTGCTTTCTGCATTGCGAAGGTTCATATTTCCATATAAGAAAGAAAGAGAGTCCATCGAAGTTGTCCTGTTTCAGGTCTACAAAATAGCCTGAAAATTTTAACCGAACCTATATCAAAATGCGCTAGGCCTGTGAGATCTTTTTGTACGGTTTCTGTCTGGAAGGCATTGCCTTTCACTTCCGTAGTCGTCAATTTTAGATACAGCAGTCATATTTTACTCCAGTTTACTCCGAATTTTGGGAGGGAGCTTGACGAGGTTAAGGGGTTCAATGCCAAGAGACTGTGGTGACTTTTGAGTGTTAAGTGAAATTTGACTTCCTTTATATACTGGTCACCCTTCCAATGATTGCTACTAACGAAGTTTAACTCTGGAGACATATATAAAGACATTTAGCATTAGGTTTTCTGGCTTTCATGATCAGAACATCTGAAAAAGTTTGATCAAAAATGTGCTGCAAACAGATTAAACAGAGAAGTAGGTCAAACCTTACGAGATTCCCTTACAGGAGGATAATAAAATATATTCCTAAAATTTATACGGTAGCTCAGATACATAACAAGAAGGTTTTTTTCTGCCAGGTGCTTCAAGAGAAGCTGAGTCTAATCCAGTTCCGTTTTCCCGGGTTGCCTCAAATCAGTCGCTGAGATGTAGATGACGGCATGTGCCAAGTCGGTAGGTGATGGAGTTTAACAAACATGGGAGCTATATAAACGAAAAGTGATTTAATTTCATACTTGAAGTTTCATAACCAATCAGTAATACAGCTCCTTCTCGCCCGGGCCTGAATTTGCACTCCGGCTGTCGTGCACATGAGAATGACATTTCAACGAAAATGCCAATAGACTCATAACAACCATAAGCAAATTAACTTATGCAAATGTTTCCTCTGGCCCATTCATTGTGAGAGAAAGGTAAACGGAGTCTGTGCACTTTTGACGAAAACCCCGTGATTAGCTTCATTGAAAGCAACAGTTGAATCAAAATGTTCCTTACAGAATGAATGAGCCGGAAATTTCACCTGATTTCAAATATTGAGATCGAATATGTGTGGTGATTACCAGGAGGTTAGTCGGATCCTTGGAATTCACTCACCGATATAACTGCCAAATATTTAGCACAAATCACTTTGCAGTCAATAACCCACTGCGAGCGCGTCCGAATCACTCCCAAATTGGTTACACGCAAGTATACCGCTACCAATTGCGCTGAAATAACAACTATATTGTTAAATTGCACTTATGTTACTGTGCCATCCTTTGAAGTTGCTAGCGAGCTGAACACATGTTCGATGGGAGCCAGGTGGGAAGTGAACAAAATTTGATTGCATTTCGTATCCTAAATTTGTAATTTAACTGCCATCTGCAGATGACTGGAAGATCAGTTGCACCAATTAGAATATGCAACGTAAATGAGGCCTGAACTGGTGGGTATATACACCTTCCTCAGCCGGCAGTTCTGAGAATTTGCTTAACAAGTGCATTGGTTTCTTCGTTGTCCGCAATTCCTCTGATCAATCTTCATGGCGGTTTTTCACTGTTTGTTCACCGCAAATAGAAACTTGGCGGGTCTCTTAGTACATAAAGAATATGGATGTGCATGTCTTCTACTCTAAAATTCTTCTCAAGGGTGGTTCCAACAAAGATGGAGACACGTCCGTTGGTGCAATAATTATTTTCCTTAAGAAATATTTGCGGAAAGAGAACGTTATCAAATAAGCCTGATGCACTCCTTCTGATATCACTTATTATAAAAAGCCCATTTTTCATTGAAGCCTGTTGACGTCCGAAAGCAACAGTTCTTGTGAGTGATATGGTGAAACTACATTTTTACGGTCTACAACAAAAGAAGTTGAATGAAAATAAAATTTTGATCAGTAGGTCTTTAGGTTACTATTTCATTTCTTAGAGTATAGTAAGTTGTTTTTATATTCTAGATACACACTGTTACTCCGACTCCGAATTTGAAGTGCGAGCGGAAGGGGCTATACCACTTACAGCAAAACTATGTCTGTGGAATCGTCAGTCCGAATCAGTAATTCGTGGTCTCATTTAATCAACCGTGATGACAGACTTGTCAACTAGGCTCATCAGTGCAAGAAAGAAGAAATACTGTGAAATGTTAACATTTTGTTTATTTTCACCAGTTTGAAACTTAAAAAACGCAGACTGTATACGATAAAAAGTTAGAGGTAGACAGATTCCGGACACGCATGCAATCGCACCACATATTAGACTATCAACAACCTAATGAGTTGCGTCGACCACTTCTATGTACATAGCACCTGCTGGAGAGTTCTCTACAACATAGCTCCACTAGAAATCAAAGTCTTTGGGCTCTGATTGCGTAACATTCTGTGACACGGTGAGATAACTGTCGGTCTGCTGTCTCTATAAAAACGTCGTTACAACTGCAAGTTAAATGGTAGGCCACGTGGGATTTAAAATTTTTAGGCAAACTACATTGGCGATTGTACTGAATGTATCCTTTGATGGTTTGAACCAAACGTAATTGGGAAGTCACGTACGTACGGGATAGGGTGGACTGAATTGACTGAAGTGGATTGCTAGGTGACCCCATTTAAATTGCAGAAATGAAAATGCACATTCCTTTTGAACTGTGCGAGTTGGCTCACTGCACTTGTTCATCAAATTCTGAATGTCTGAATTTTTCAGGTAGCTCTATTTGTTATACTTGTTTAGCAAGGTTTCTTGCATGTGAAAAATTAGTATGTAAGTGGAGGCTTACGTAAACAGCGCACTTCTTCGAAAGACATTTTAAGTTTTTTGTAAATGCCGTGATTCAAAAGTTTTAGTTCCATTCAAATTTCTGCCCGCAACTTCGTCGACTGAACAAAATTAGTATGAAGTGAGACTAGCCATTTTGGTCAAATTCCTTGTAGAAACTTTCATATGTACGCATGCATGTATAGATCTGTTTCTTTTACCGTCTCATTAACCGCGGTCTATTGGTTTGTCTTTCTGGCTCAAAAGTTGTTAAAAGACAGTCGGTTCACACTGTGTTCTTCATCGTTAAAGATTTCGCTTTCGGACTGCCAAACTATAGCTAACAAGCTGGTTACCGAATATCTTCACCATCACGCCAATTCATCAAAGGCCTTCGGGTATAGTTGGATATAGACAGTGCAACTGTAACCGAAAGCGGTGCAACGTGAGCTATCTGTTGTGGCGTAGATGAGCGATTGTCATGCTTCTTTGATCGCCGTGGCAGAATGGAACGAAAAACGATGCTTTAAATAATGAATTTAGAACTCTTCCCTAACGAGTCAAGTGACTCCTATCTGACCATGCTCAACTAGTTTGGTTTCTAGCTCATTATCAACCCATCCATTGAAAACAAAAATAGTTTACATGTAAAGCTGATGCATCCATATTGAAAATCAATAGCAACAATGCAATGGTTTCTCCTCCAATTTTCAGGCGTCAACGCATTCCGTTAAATTCACTCTAAAGTGTTATTGCTTTCCACTTTTTAGCGTTTTGCACTGTTCAGGGGGGTTTTGTTTAACCCAAATTATCGTGCTCTGAGAAGGCAAAATAAAACACTGTTTACATTTGTAACGGAAAATGAGAAACATTAATTATAACTGCTTGAATTCAATTTTATGTCATATTTATTGATATTCAGTTTTGCAATCATTTTTGTTGATGGCAATCCTCCATGGAAAAATGTTCAGGAGAATTGGCAGCATAACAGCGTACCTGAAACTTGCGTGACAGTTTAAGGGAAACATATTTTGTTTCACCGTTTGTGACAGCTGAAGGACGACTTGGCCTAAGCCCAACTGCGCAGTTAATTAGTCAACATGTATCGGAAGTCTAGGTTGTTCTACGCAACTCATATTATTGAGTGGCAACTGTGTCTAAAAATCATTGTCCAGTCAACCTCTGTTTTGCAGTTGTCTTACGTATTAAACATTGGTGTTTCAAATGTAATAGTCTGTTTTCATGTATGGTGAACTTTTTTTTGAAAAAACTGTTGAAAAAAACGTGAAAATATTGTAAGAGATTGGCCTAAAATTTGATAAGTATTTGAAAACTGAAGGAAAGTTTTTCAGGTTTATCCTCTAGAGCATAATTCCACTTTGATATGTCCCGTTTGACGCACAATTTGAGCGTAGGGGGCAATACCGTATTATCGTTTGGCTGCGTTAACGCATAAAACCGTATTATTTCATGTTGTTCAACTAAATACTAACAAATAAAACTGTGAACAAGGGAGGAATTTTTATTCTGCTTTTCTTCAACCCCTGCATCATAGATTGAAACACGATATAAACCAGTATTCCGGTGGTGTTTCCAGGGAAAACGCACACTCGTTCACGACATGAGGAAAATAGGTTAACAAGAGTGAATTGCCCTGTATGTGATATCATGAAGTCCGTTGAAGCAGATGAGAATATATATACCAGGATGATTTATAAGATCGGTTAGTGAAGCGTTTACGAAAAGTATAATTCCTATCCCTGTCATCGCGTGAGTATAATCGCGAAGAAACGAAGGAAAACACTTTTTCATTAAGAGTCACCATCAGTAAGATAAAACTCAAACAAATAATGATATTATATGCAAAACTCATATTCGGGATCTCACTCTCTTCGATTCATTCCCAGTAACTCGGTGGACAATGTCAAACACATAATTCTAGCTGACGGATTGATTGTTAAATTACCACCAGTCGTGTTTTTAATACTTTCTTCTGGAAAATGGTGTAATCACGCTGAATAATATTCATATACACTGTGCTTTACGAATACTGTGTGATTTCCAACACAAAAGGCAAATGGGTAAGCCAAATCCTGTCGTAAAACGGAATTTCACCCCTGCTTGTAAAATGTCAACGATATATCACACACGTGAACTGCAGCTTGGGCAATTTCGACAATATATTTAAGCCTATTTGCACTCGTTTCAGCCTTCGGAAGAATCCTTTGTAAGACGGCGAATAATAACTGCATAATTCTTATATTCCGAAGTGAGTTGTTTCATAGGACCGTTTGTATTGTCTTCGGGTAGTGAGCCATTGAATGGTGACTGTTGCTGAGGCTATTGCGCCACCGATCGCCTAGAATAGATTCGTGACGAGGCCACCACGGCCAGTGACGTACACATGATCGAAGTCTTGATCTTGGAAAGCCATTTCATAACAGCTAGTGTTCATGAAATTCGGAAACCTCTCCGTTGGCCTATTATATAACCAGTTTCACCGGTAGTGTTTTGTAATCAGTCGAAAGAACAACACAGTAAAACAGGCCTTATTGTCTAATTTGAACATGTAATCGTCGACATTTACTTGTCAATTTATTTGGTATACTTTCAATTTAGTTTACTATATATGCCTTTGCTAACAGCCGTTCCATTTCTCGTCTCCACAGTGTTCATGAGCTGAGTATTTGTCGCAGTTTTTCAAACTACGTGCATGAAATCTTTTATTTTCAGAGGTGATATTTTTTGTAAAATCACTCACAAGTAAGAAGACGTTTCTATGGTGATAGCTAAGCAATTTCACTGGCTGGACTGTATTCCATTATCAAGAATTGTTATCCGTTTGCGGTGACTAGCTGATTGCAAACATTCGTAAGCTATCCCCCAACAACCAGAGGTAGTGGAAAAATTCTGTATGCACTGAAGTGCAGTTCACTCATCATGATCATAGACAGCAATACATCAGTGGTTCACACTGAGGTGGTCTCATAAAGGTCTCACAAAGTTGATCATCATAAATAAAGGTAACTGTGGTGGAGACCTATTCAATCCATCACTCAGCTAAACCTGAACAGAATAGACAACCTACCGCGGAGGAATCAAACGCCGCTTTGGAATAAAACACTGGGATTGAACAGTTTTGGTGTTATGGCTTCCATTGTTCACCAAATTCTGTAGCGTTCGACATGCCACGGATATCAGCTAACCACAGATTCATCATCGTCATAGACAGCAATACACCAGCAATACACCAATGCTTAACTGCCACACAACCATGAAGAAACAGCAAACCCTGTATAGAAAGAGAGAAGGGAAAAGAAGGGGACTGGTAGGGAGCTAACTAATGAAAATGACCATGTCTATATTCAAACATTCAGCATCAAGGTGCCTACACCTTGCAACCAGACAACCGAGCTGCAAGTGAGAGTAAGGCGTCATCGGCGAAACAGCTTCCTTACGGCAGTGCAGTTCACCAGCCGAATTTAATGACCACACAGTTTGTCAATCGGAAATCTGTAACCCTTCCTACTGTACTTAACTTTATGTGAAACGATACAGCTTTTTCCGATCAATTGACCCGTCTGAAACACCCCATTGTCACAAAATTTGACTGCACCGGAGCCAAAGTTTTCCGTGAATTGTGACAATTGTTTGCTTTTTTATGTTTCAGTTGACTGATACGTCAATTTATGACTTCAGAATAACAACTTCTTGTTGGTTTATGATCACTGATATATTTGCATCTTTCATGATTAATTAAGTTGTCTTTTGTGGGTTGCGTCAAATCGGGTGATAAGCCAAACACAGCCATATCATTTTCAACGTTACAGTTGTAGTCAATTTTGTATCCTTATGAGATTTTGCCCCATGTGATTCGTTGACTTTTCTGACGATAGATTTTTTCCGGAACGTTGAAAAAAACTAGAGTCCTGACAGTCTTTTTCAACAAACTATTTTCACACTCGGAGCTAAACATATATCATCTCTTAGCAGGCGTGTATCAATAAACATGCACTGCGTCACCTAAAGGATATTAGGTATGCTTGTACCCCAATATGAGAGCTGATCAGCTGGATGGATACGCTGTCAGCCTGCACAGTTCCACTTAAGTTTCCCAAAAAGTTTGTTGTTGCTGGGTTGGGTAGTTCCATATGTCATTTCGTATCATATCATTCGTTATGCTTCTTGAAAGTGCCATGCCAAACTTTGTTTTCTCTTCGTGGGGCAGTTTGACTGACAAGTGTTTCGTAATGAGTATGCACTTTGATGAGGATATGGTGATAATTTTTATTGTTTTGTTTAAACAAATTATACTAACCGAATGTCGACGAAGCTTGACCAGCTTTCAACTGAGTAGTAGCCAGATCTGAACCACTTTGAACAAAGCATTGAACCCATCAGAGATCGTTCGCGCGGACAACAGCAACAAACGTTCATAGTAAATACCGGGTCGGATTCCGGATTATTCAATCACCGTAGTTAACTGTGCATGGGAAAACATTCGCCATCGACAATGTTATTGTGCTCAATTTTTAAACAGATGTTATCTAGGTATAATTTTCGGAGAATAACGTGAAATTGGAACCATCAGAACTACTACCAGATCTCCTCATTAGACTCAGTACTTTTCTCCACATAAATAATAAAACGCTTAGGATTTTTGGCACTGTCAAACACATGTCAGTGTATAATGTACAGAAATAAATCAACTTTGACTTGATGGGTACATGGTTGATTGATGACTGATATTTGGTGGGAAATACACAAATTTGCATGCTTCTCGATTTCCACAAAATTTTAAACACCGAATTAGTGGGTATATTGAGGGTACATTCATAAAGTCACAATTGACCAAATAAGTTGGTTCGGTTATATTTTCGACGTATTAGCTTATGTTAACTGCTAGCCAGGAGTGTCGGAGTTTTGTAGTATTTTTGATACTAAAAAAACAATTGATAGCATTTGACTTCAGCGACGAATTGGAAAAAGCATGGATGTACAAGTTCCTAAAATTTGATTGGTTCACTTGATTGTCCAATACACATTGAGCCTGAAGAAATCTCATTAAAATACGGTGTTCGCATTTCATACTGTACCTCAAACACAAAATGTACACATTCGTGAATTGTGACAGATTCTGAATTCCTGTGCTGATTATAATGAAGAACTTGCGGAATTATCTGAAAAAATGTATACAGTTGAAACATCAGATGGACAGACTTTGACCAGGCTGCCTGAACAAGCTGTAATTTATTCAACAATAGTTAACGCCAGTTCTCTACGTACAAAAAACAAACAGAAGTTTATCTTGATTGAACAAAATTAGTGAGTGCTAAAATGAATTTTGTACGCAGAGTCGGTTTTTACGTTGAATTTTTGAGATAATTATGACCAGCAAATTTTGTTTATTAATATTATGCTTCTTGAGAGGAGTTTGCAATGTTTTTTCAGCCATTGTCCATTTAATGATGTTGGAAGACAACTTTTCAAAATCCTCAAAATCAGTGGTGTAGGCCTTAGACTCACGTTTTGGAAGAAAAACCTCATTCAAATAGATCAGCTTCAGAGTGTTTTCCACTCGAATTTATCAACTAAGTAAGACGAGTTTGAAGCCGTTTAGAGGCCACTAGATGCTAATGATTATAACGGCAAGTTGGACCGAATAATTTTAACCACACAATATCAGTGAACACATATTCAACAACACTATAAAATTTTGTTGGTCAAGTAATAACAAGAGAAGTGTGAATTATGAAACAAATTTCCAAAATTTCTTAAACCAAATGGTTCAATGTCAAAAACAGCACAAATTTTTACAAGATTTAACCGCCTGAGAAAAACTTCCAGAACTCATTTCAAGTAAAGCGCTCTTCATTCTTACGGCAGATTACCTTCTACGTCCGTTAGATTATGTTTTTTCATCTCCGTGAGTAAATAACGTAGTTAGTGTTGATGTATCAGGACGTTAGGTCGGTACTAAAATGATTTTCTTCATAAAATATTCATCAGACAAGACCACTGAATGAATTCAAATATGATGAGGTATTTTTTCAAATGTGAGTCAGACGTGCGAGTTACCTGACGTATCTAGTCTAAAATCAAAACGTTTCATTTCAGAACACTTTTTGAAAAATAACGGTTGTAAAACTAACTTTTTACCTGAAAACCACTGTTACAGAAAAAAAGAAAACGACTGATTTGACAATTATTGTTATGCTTCTGCCAGCTTCTTTGTTTACAACTTAAACTCACTCCTTGGTGTGGTATCCACAATTTCTTGAACATCTGGACAACCAGATGAAATAGGAATTTTCGCAGCAAACATGCAAAGCTGCGAAACACTCAGTTTGGAATTGTTGACAGGATATGACCTTGAACTATGTAGCAAAACAATTGAGTGGAGCACAGTCGCGGTAAGGAAGTGTGATTCTTTTTGAAAGGACACTGCTGTTAGTGCTATCCCACTCATATAAAACACCCAGTCACATTGGTTGGACTACAAATCAGTAACCTTAACAAATGGTGTGAACCACCAGCTAGTGGCCACCTCCAAGCTTGGTATAAATAAACTTTGTTGCAACAGCACACTTATGTTGATTAGACAACAGGACAGGCCACAGTGATAAACATATATTAATTCATCAAGACGATATCGAATTGAATGTGTTAATATTGAAGAGTCGAAAATTTTAAAATGCCTTATATCTCGACGTTCAATATTGAAACACAGGGTCGGCTCACATAGGGAATAAGTGGTTGATCTCTGTGTATTGCTGCTCCTCCTTAGAGCCTACCGTTCAAAATTGACGTTCTTTGAAAGCAACTGGTTAAATATGGATGATTTGCGTTTTGAAATTAATATGAATTCCGAAATACCGGACAAAACTGAATCTGAGTTGATGACAATATGCCAGAAAGGTTTGTATAGTTGCAAGTAAACAGTGGAATCATCCAGCGTTCTGGTGGTTGTTTTCGAAGAAAACTGACGAACAGCTCTTTGAGGAGGGAGAGTTTAGGATAAGTCTTGTGATGTACACTTCATGTTCAAGGTTGTCTTCGGCATGAATAGGGTGGTAGAAAACACTGTTCTTTGATTGTTTTGACGCACTCCACAATTGTGATACATTAGTACCCACCAGATATATACTTGATGTACGTGAAACGTTTGATAAACGACACAAACACGGGTTGCACAAATAAAAAAACATCACAATACAGATAAACCACGTGGTTAAATTTGATTTCACCCGAGTTTTTCCAAAAGGTGTAGTATACCATCAAAAGTCTAGTGAAACTAACCTAAATGAAAATTTTCATATGCTTACCAAGCTTGTTCTTCTGTGTATGTCAAAATCGAAAGTGTCATCGTCTAGCTCACTAGATTTACTTGTTTAATTTTTTCAAGTTTACCAGCTGAGCATAATCAGCAGATGAAATAAAACAACGTTTATTCTATTTTCAACTTTTTGAGTTCGCTGCTTGTTTGCTTTTTTTATTCTCGAGATGTGTTCACCCCAAATCACATAATGGTAACCTGGCGTGAGGTGCTCGCGGATCACAGTTACCATGCCGTCAATCGATTACTTACAAAAGGTACGAAAAATAGAGGGTTTTATCATCATGGTTACTGGCATCAAACGATGCTACGATGCAGTTTTTACGAATGAGTTATGAATGCCGCAAAGTTACACTATCTCACAGCTCTGTAGTTGATTCACCAACAAACTGTCATTTACCGAAGAGTTACGTGAGTTCATAAGTTTTCGGTCCGAAAAATTTCTAAGAACTTGGATGCTGTAAGTTCTGAAATATCTGCAGATTGTGTCGTATTACATACATTTTGTTGTGCAGCAAACAACCTCAAAATAGAAAAGTAACTTGGCCTTCTTTTGAGTAACAGTGAAACACTGTGGAATAAGGCGATTTCCTCTTTGGATTCGGTTCTTTCGAGGTCTTTTTATCATCGGTTGGCTACTCGTAAACTAAATTACGATTTCATAAAAAGCATGCTCTAATTATGCGGTACTGAATCTATTAGATCCTTTTTCCAGGTTTGGTGAAGCGTATCCAAAACTGAAATAATCTTTGGTTTAATGACCTTCGAAAATTAAGTTTTATTATCTCTGGTTATGTACATCTCGCAAACGTCCTCAAAATCCTGTCAGTAAAATGGTGTTTTGTTCCAAACCCATCAAATTGTTCAAGATTTTTCATTAAGTAATCAATACTTTTTCTACTTTCTTTCATTGGATTCATTATTTAAAATAGCTCATGTACCTTGCTGTACTTTAAAATTTGCAATTAAAATCAGAGCCAGTTATTGCGTGATCCACATGCTAATGGGTTTGAAACATTACAATTGCTTATGGTGTGATTCAAATCCGGTCGTACCTTGAAATTTGCATATACTACTTCATCTGAAGTTTTGGAGACAATCTACATGGAGGCAGTCTCATGAGCGTTCCTCTTTCAAAAGCGGTCCGAATGTTATTCTCCGTCTTGTTGTTGTTCTGTTTATAACAAACTCATTGATTACATCACTTGTTGTAAACTTCTAACTCGTTTGATCTATCTTTCAAAAATTTGAATTATTTAATTTGGTTTTAGTAAGCATGATGATGCATCACTGAAAACAATTTATTGCGTTATGTCGGCTGTTATTTCTTACGGTAGTTTCATTCAACTCAGCGAACAAAAAATTGTTAGCTCGTTTTCAGCTTTGGTGCCTATGAGTTGGGAAGTAAGATCGCTATACGCAGTCAACTATGACATTATTCAGAATCAACTTTTCTGGATATAATGTTA
The DNA here is from genome assembly GCA_008508345.1 of Paragonimus westermani. NCBI lineage: Eukaryota > Metazoa > Platyhelminthes > Trematoda > Plagiorchiida > Troglotrematidae > Paragonimus > Paragonimus westermani. Next base: position 104,913 of record QNGE01000527.1, on the reverse strand, counting down.
GCTGAACTGTAATCTGTTTCTATTTAGCTGCACTTTGTCAAACTACAAAAATCACCGCGTTTTCCACCTATAAATCATAATCCCAAGAGAATATTTTGTTTAGACTGTACCAAAGCTATTACTTGCATCACCATTCAGTTATTTTTTAAAGCAGATTGTTTTTAATCAGCTAAGTGTTCCGTTAGCTCTTTAGACTTTAGCTACGCATGAGTGCTCGGAATTTTACGTAACGTGCATGAGGGCTATGAATTATGCAAATCGTTTTCAACAGCGCCCTCATACAGCACTTGCACCCTCTCAGTACTCAAAATGATGAGGATAAAAGTGAAATCTTCGCACGCATGCCATTGATGCATTTCGAGCGAAAAAACATTTTGAAAATCATGAGTTATTGGACTGGCAAAAGGCTAAAATATGTGACCAGCGGTTCTAATCAGCAGTAAGGTCATGTAAGTTTCCTGGCAAATACAGAAATTTCCTTGAAGTTCGTTTTTTCGTAGGGCAACCGTCCTTATCACAACGAGCATTACAGGCATAATTGTGACGTAACGAGTAACCTGACTTCACTATCTAACAAGTTTCATCGTAGGTATACTGTAGGTGTTGATGCTTAGGATATATTATGATTGGTCTTATCGCTTTATGTTAATGAAGGCTATTAAAAAAACGTAATGATGTTTGTCCCTGTTTGTAGTATATATTGAGTCGTGGAAAAGCAAAGCGTATTGAATAAACGTATAGCACCGACAAACAATTAGAATTTAAGACAGTTAGCAGACTGCAAAAGTGACTGACTACATTTTTTTATAAACATTTTGTGTAGAACAGCACGGCTATGTACTGATTGAGTTTCTTTCAGCGTCTACACACAGAACGCAACCAGAAAACAATGATTTTGACTCAAAGACACTCGACTGATAAGCCAATTTGGTTGAAGTTTTTAACTGTTCCCAGCACTTAGTAAGGAAAGGCCTTATCTATCTTATCTATCACAAATGCATCATTTTTTCTAACTAATCAACTCATTTAAAACTAAAACCATTGTAACTTGTTCACTTGTATTTCTAAAACATCACGTTTGAAAGGCAACGCCCTAATGTTCCAGTTATCTTTTGATCAGTGTAGGTTTATCGACGTGTATAGCAAACTCTGACTATTGAATAAACCATAAACTACATTCCTTAGTCGAGTTTTTAGCGATTATAAAATTGCCGGTAGGACATTGGAATATTGTTCATTACCTGACCTATATGAATTTCTGATCTTCGTAAGTTCAGACATTTCTGGCTGTCCTACTGACAGCTTTTCGAAAAAACCTCAATTCATCGCTATAATTGGTATCTTTGTGGTTGTAAGGGACTCAATTCTGCTACAACACTAAAAGAAGCAAGGCGTTTTTTATTTGGAAATTTTTTTTTTTAGATGCATTGCAATTTCTGACTTACGGTACTCATTGTTGTTTCATTTTCAAAAGTGATTTTCCAAAAGCGACTTGATAAGCGCCGAATTAAACATTTATCTTTCATTTAAAGATTATTGTAATCACTTTCTTAATGAATGGATTATTCATTTTGAATCATTTTCTTTGAAGCGAGCTGGGAATTTAATCCCTGTGACGTATGCATAATTAATAACCTGCTGATATAAAGAAGTTTCAGTTTGCATTATGAAGTAAAAGACAGAAATGTTGGAAAAATGTTTCTCGGACCAACTAAAAACGCATGCGAGGAAAATTATTTAACTTTCAGTTAGAAATGAATTTCTGAATGCTGATTCCTTTATTTTCAGAGCTTTTCACATAAGATTAGGTACAACTTATGTAATAAGAAGCGTTTACATGTTAAGAAAACCGCTGCAGTTTAAGTGATACAATTTAGCCAAGAAAAATGCATGGGTTGTCCATGTATATACACTATGATTGCCTCATTGCCGTAGAGCACCATTTATGTTTACAGATCTTATATTTTTCCAGAAAAGGTTTCACACTTTTTATATAAATACTATTTATTTTACAAGACTCAAAGTATATTATGGACGTATATCATTCAAGTATATAACATAAAATTCAAACCACTGTGTCTAACAGTGTGATTTCTCAACAGGCCTGTCTTTGGTTAATAAGTTTACTTTGTCACTTTTTCGCCGTTTTCTGACAGTGCAGTAAAACAGTGCAAATTATCGGCTTATTGCTGATATCACACTACAGTAGTGTGTAATTACCATGTCGACATTGAGGATGCGAAGCCACACGCTTTGACGAATCACAACTCCGCTACTCTCATAAATTAATCGCTTGAAAAAGAGACCCAAAGACAGCCGATGGTCACTAATGTATACTTTTCAAAATGATGTTTTTATTTTCGGTGCCTTTGAGGAAAAAGTTAAGATGGAATGCTTTCAAATAATTTGGAAAAAAAACTGTTCAGAAGAGACTTCTGCTTAATCGGAGACTTCTTACCTACTCGGACAGCAGTCATTTACAGATAGATAGATAGATAAATAGATAGAATGTCTGATGCAAAATGACGTGATTTCACGGGTTACTCAGATAGACAAAACTTCTGAAAGAAAATTGTATAAAAATTTGTGGTACAACTTCCAGTACGGTGAATTATAAAGCTCCACGGAATTCTCAGTAGAACTGAGAATGTTAGCAACCTTGAAGCTGCTGCTCTCTGAAGGGGAATCCTTGCTCGCTGTGTGAAGTCATCTTAGAATTGGCTGATTCCTCGAAGTTATTTGGCCACACATTCTTTGGTGAAAAGTGAATTTTAATCAATTGAGTTTAGAAGCAAATTTGTCATTAAATTCTTCTGAGAGGAACACTTTGGTCTGCAACCCTTGATAAAAGGTTTACTGCCTCCGAATTTACCGAAAGTGATTATACGTTATTAGGTTCATGTTCAATCTAGGAATGTTCAGTCAGTTTGAAAGATAGGGTTCTTACTTGCGTTTTGATTGCAGTAGCAATGCAGTAATGTATTGTAAATGAGATTACTTTTGAGTGGATTATGAAACAATGTGTTGCCGCATCTTTGTTCCAAAAGAAACTGGACAACTGTTCAACCTAGATTAAATAGTAAACTAATGAAGGGAAATATAAATTATAACCTATCTAAACAAATAATGTCCTGAACGTTACAGTAATTTTTTCCATGTGGTTGTTTCTTTTGGCGTGTAATCAGTTAAATGATTTCAATATTGAATTCTTCAGATGGTAATTTTTGCAACAGTAACACGACATGTTTTCTGAGCTTCCTTCCTCTTATGCGGTCTCATTCAAGATTTCGTTTCTTTACTAATTGTGAAACCCGTTCATTTTAAGCTAAAACTTATTCCATTTTGCCCTACGTCCTCTAACACCCGCACGTACGATCATGTTAACGTTAATCGTTTGTAACGGACTCTAGTAATACCAAGCGGGGCACACAAGCAGATGCCGTCATTTAAAAAAGGATTATCCTGTTTACTGCGACAGACCATCAGGCACAGTGTGAAATCTAAGTACCTGAACATGTTAACTTTTTAACTGAATCTTCTTCATTTGTCAAATTTCCGCTCTGTATTTTGTAACGTACAGAAGATAACTGCAATCATATCTAATCACATTTTGTGTCCACAAAACATGCGTCCTTACTGGCGAACCCATATATCTGTGAACGCTAAATAACATTACTCGGACCACCAGTTGAAATGCAAGGTGACAGATTACTTTTCATCCCAACATGTAGGGAAAACTGTAGGCCATAGGATGTACGCAATGAAGATTACGAAACAGCTGACGTTACCAGCTCACTGTCCGAGCCGTCACTCGCATCGCACTCTCTGCAGTGACGACTTCTGTTAATTTTAACATGAGGTTGACAATATGCAGAATGAGCGTAGACACCCCTAGGCATTTTAAAACACAGCGCAGAAAATCCGTTTTGAAAAACAGAAATAAATGTCATCAAACATCAAACGTTAGCCGCGGTGGTTCATGTGCCCACAGAGATTGTAACCATAGGAAGAACAAACGGAATGACCCAACTGCGTCGCCTTCATGGTTAAACGTGTCCTCATTTTTGTCTGGTGGCATAAGCCTGCTGAGTTGGCGAACAAGGACTGGGTTAATTGATTCTATCCGAATTGGACAGCTGTCCCATTACGCACGCTAACACATGTTTCTGGGTACACCAACAATGTGTAAATGGCAAATGTTTACTGTTTTGAAGCCGTTGGTGAGATAGATTAACGAAAGTTAGTTTTTATTTTTAATATACGCACGATTCACTTATTTGAAATGCATATGCACTCAAAGGAATACCTCGGTTTTCCTACTCACTGATATGAAAGATTTCCTGAATATTTGCGTGGAGTGGTTTCCTGAAACGGGAATCACTTAGAAGGGTTAACGAAAATGGCGTAATTCATGAGTTAAAACATTGTCAGGATGGATTTTCTTGATGTTTAGGGTTTACCGAACCCAGATTGCGAACTAAAAGTTTTGTACAAAAATATTCTTATTGTTTATTTCCTTTAAATTCTGCGGTCGTGTGTTTTCCCCTTCAATCCCTGAAGTCCGTGAATAGAAACAATCATATTCAGTGAAATTTGCAGTGAACCAACTCTCTAAAATGTCAGAAGTAGCTGGTCACTGATGGTTGATAGCCAAAAATGATTTTTGACGGTAAGTTAACTGTGTTAATAAGATGGCTAATCTTACAGGATGGTTGCAATCGAGGACTTGTCAAGGAAATCTGTTCAAAGGAAACCTGGACTGATCTGAAATGTAAGGTTACCAGTTCAGCTATCCTGAGCCAACCCATTCACTAAAAATGCTTCTGGAAGACAATTTATTCCAAAACAATTTATCGGGTAAACATTTGTTCCGGAGTAGTGTGACAACGATTTGAAGCAGCCTGGAGAAAACAAATATCGCATCATTAGAAGTCATAATTTTATACAATTTTCTTCAGGAAATAAGTTGGTGCGTGGACTCTTAGAAAAACATGGCTTACAGAGTAGTTGGTTGTTGTGCAGCCATGGTTACGTTGAGCTGGAGGACGAACGAAAAATAGATAAGTGAATCGCTCGTCAAGTTGTCTATGCTATGAGTTTCTAAAAGTATATCTACAGCCAGTTTGAACACTGACTTGATCGGTTACGAGAAAGCACAACCAAACGGTGCTGCTTACAACCTGGACGCAGCTTTACTAAACCACTTCATCTCGTAGACATTAAAACGGTAGCAAAGCAATGGCTTTGAAAATGTTCGTGTTTAGTTTTCATAAATTCGGTTACATTTCATACTGTTTTGCAGCCGCAATCTTTCTCTGTAACTGAACTGAGGGAATGATTTGCTGTGGAGCCGACTAAAAACGATGCGTATGTAGATGGTGGTAGTTTCTCAAATATTTCGTTGTACGATCATACCTGTTTTCTCTAGGTAGGATTTACCTCCTAAGTGCAAGTAATATGAACCACAGTCAAAACTGAACCTTTGTGTATACAAGTGACGTACCGTAAATGGTGGTTTAATATTGCACAATTGACAACACAAACTTTTTAATTTGAACCCAGCTTCTGCATTTCGGTGATCTGATAATTGGTCACTGGTCATCGGTTTTGCTCCTGTCATGGACCGTCAGTAGCCTTGCGTGGACGGAATTTAATCCGCAGCACTAATCGTCGTAAAGCGGCAGCGATGAATAATTCACCGTTAATTTCTTACCAGACACGCCATTTTTTAACCAGACCTTCTAGTAAGCGAGCCTGAACAGAGGTATGTCAAATGTTTCGGTAGTTCTGCTCAAAATTCCCAAAATTAGGAGCTCAATAAAATAAGACAAGGATTTGCTGGACTTGCAGAGTAGTACAGTGACCACCGATGAGTAGTCTAGGTTTGGCTGCCGTCGCTTGAAGTTAACTCGGGCTTGATTGTTGTATTACTCTGGTAAGGTTTGATCAAAGTTAAGGAAAAATTTGTTACTCACAACCTAAGGCGATTGGAACCTCAGATAGGTAGTGTACTGCTGATGACGTTATGAACAATACGACTGTCTCAGGAGAATGCCAATCAGAGTTTAGTTTGCCATCATCCAGATTGTACGCCTTACCAAAGGGAGGTAACGAAAACAAACCTAGTGTTTACCGTTTTTCCTAAAGTGAGGTCAAGGATGACTGGTGTGTGGTCAAACAGCTGACTGACTATCTATCCATCAGTTTACATTTTGTTCATATTTGATCTAAAGGATTGTGAAAATGCATATTAGGGCTTCAATTGTAACTGAAGAGTTAGCTGTGACCCGGACTGAACACCAGCTGAAGTAATTAACTGGAACTCACCTATGAAACTTTGCGTTCGGGGAGGGATCGGCAATCCAAATACGAAGGATAGCTCTATGTTCTACACTGAAGTTTTGGAAATAGCAAGCCGCACTCTTGCCGCTTAGTTGGGTTACTGACTGAAAAATCAATTCTATAACACTGTACTTCAAATTTTCAATTCCAACCAATAAGTTTGAATCCTCCAAGATGAATAAGTACCAAATTTTAATCCGACTGCGAAGAACCAGTAAATTTTTTCTAACAAAAGTTTGTAAGGTTAGTGAGATTCGATTCTGAAAAATTCGAAAATACTGAGAGGGACTTTGACAGAGTAGTATACGATTTTAGTTCTTTCAATAACTAATTTACAACACAGAGCCTTATATTCTGATTTCCAAAATTGGCATCACGAGAAACAACCAGTAAATATCACATTAGTTTTTGCGTGCTGATTCGAGTATTTTCGGGACGTTTTCGTTTTTTTAAAGTAGCTTACCAGTTATTTTTTTCTATTGTTGAACTCTCAGTTCCATACCCCTGACAAATGTAAGCTACCTGTATTGCACAATTTTTTTGTAATCCGAAGTAAGCAAGCGATGTTTTAGTGGGACCAACCGGATAAATTACAATACAAGATGCATTATCAGCAAAATGTCGGATAAAAAATTTAATATATGGGAACTTGTTTATCAGTAATCTAACAGAAACCTGGAAAATTTTGCGCAATCAGAAATCACAAAGAGACCTGCAATTTGGTAGAGTGAGAATGATGACGGGATGGAGCCCAGAGTCATGGACCGTGAAATTACATACAGCCCTCCGCTCAATTTCACAGCACATCAATGTGAATTATCGAAATACAGGGCGGATGACAGGCGTCCCGTAGTGTTAATCATTTATAACAGTCCCTATGATGTACCTAAAAGTCTAGTTAACCTCACTTTGAAATATGCCTACATTAAGAAGAAGAAACGGTTGAGCATACTTAACATACAACGCAGACATTATTGCTCTAGTCTACGGATGTGTCATTCTATTTAATAATCACTGGGATGTGTGTTATACGGACATATGTCATTTCGTATAATTTCATCCAGAATAAAATGCGTTTGATGGTTTGTGAATATGAGAGATGAACAGAAAGGACGCAGGGAATAGCAGTAGATGTGCAGGTCTCGGTTGTGAGCACGTTGATTCACATTTGGTATAAACCTATCTCGTAGCTTGTAGAAATGGTACCAGAAGATAGTCGAGAAGTCGGATATAACTGACTCGGTTTTTCACCTGTCTTTTATGAATTGAAACCCACCATTTGGTCGACTCCGGATGGCTCTTTCCCGTATGGAAAAGTTTGAACTGCAATTAAGTTTTCCCTGCAATATAGCTCGCACACTCCGTACTCACTAATAAATTAATTTCGTTGTGTGTTCAAGTATGATGGTAGGTGAACCTATGCATAAGGGATTCTTGAGTAAAGGTTTGGTTTTTGCTCCAATGCCCAAGATTCGCGGACCTTTTACCTATAATCACTAGTTTTGTCTGTTTGAGCATTACTTTTGGTAATGTCGGTCTATATGGTGGCTCTTGTTCGGAATACAGAACATTTTGGACAAATTGTACAAGTCTGTATCGTTGTATGCGTTGATTTAATTGACTGTTGGTTGTAGTGCTTCCAAAAAGAACGTTTCCACCCCACTTCCTGAAAGTCTTGTCATTCACGAAGGGTGGATTTTGGTATGCCCTAAAGAGAACGAATTGTCGTCTGATCACATAAACTTTCTTCGTAGTAAATTAATGGACCACGCGTTGTAAAACATAGTGAATGAGATGTGCACTTTTAAAATATAAATGCGCTGATGCTGACGTGTTCAGATATTGGAGCAAAGAAGTAGTGGACTGAGCATTCCGTTTGACTCACGAAATACCCAAACTTCGATTATGTATAAATCATATTAAAGAAACGCTATATTGCATGATTACATATTTTTCTTCCGCCTTACATGCTCCGATTAAGCTGCAAGTGAAACAGCTCACAAAAATAAGAACCGGTAACGATTTTGTTCCATAAGATTTATCTAACAACAAACGACTGGTCAGACTGCACTCAAGAGACTCAAGCAGACTGTGCTCATTAACTCTGCAGTCCAAATTCAGGGTACCTTCATAGCATACATGCAAACTGCGCATTAGTCTCAATTTTCATCTCATTGCTATTTTCATAAAAATCTAAAAATACTATCTGGAGAAACTTCGGTGAAACAAATTGAAACAAAATTGCCTGTGATCAGCCAGAAAATGACTTCCCTAAGGAACCATTTGTATTCAGTTGTGGACGGTCGATCTTACCGATTCTGTCGATGCATTTACAACGAACTCAATGCACATCTATAAACTTCATCCATAAACGCATGAACAATAAAGTTTGCGAAGTGAATGTGAAGATCAAAATAACTTAGCAGTATTTACCCTCAGAATGGGGTGTTCAATTAACATGAAATAAACGATGTGTCTGTTGAATGAAATTGGCTGGTTTCATTTTAGGATTCGTTCTACAACGAAGCAACCGTTTACCAACTTTGTGTCCAAATGAAAGCAGCTGTTAGACCCCTCAGACGGTGTTAGGTAAACAGCTGAGAATGCCTTGGGTGAGGCCTGAACTAGTTCACAACAATCAGAATTGAATCGTGGAATAAATTGTATGTACGATGTAATTTAGGAAACTACAAATATTTCCGTTAAACAATGTGATCACAAATTTACTAAGAAAATTGAAAATCGCCGTGAGGTTCAAAAAATTTGACGTCAAACTTGTTAGTTGAGTACCAGGGCTGGAAGCCATTAGTAAACAACCTTCTTCTCGCGTGATGCTCCAGTCACTGAGGTATTTTCCTCTTAGTAGCGAATATGACGGCTCTGTTTTGCAGTGTTGTCTTTTCACACATTGTGGATGTATATATGCCGTCTCGCTTATCCTTTATAAACGTGTATAAACGTTTTGTCTTCTTTAAACCGTAACGTGGCTTTTACGTATTTTACAGTCGTTGATCCGTATAAAAGTTAGTGGTCTTGACCGTTTGACTCGTTTGACTCCCCAACAAAACCTTCTACCAGGACTTATGTTCTGCTGTCCTGGTTATGTGTGAACCGAAGCAGCATCGATAGACCGAAAAAGTGATCAAGTGAAACCCTGATGACTTTGTCGTTTGAACCACCTCAGTAGACTTTAAAGCACAAACGGGGGCAGCAGAAAACTTTCAAGCACAGGCTTGTTGAAGAATGTTGAATCAAACCCTGAGTGTTCAGCAGTAAGCTGTTAGTTTATCCAAATCATAGCACTTTGTTGTGGGGATAAAAAGGAACGCAATAGAACAATTTACTCGTGACCCCGCATCGAGCCAAAATTGAACGGGAATTGTGCAGTAAAAATATGAAAGCTTCACGATTCTTACCACGATCGATTTTCATTTTGACCGCCTAATTTTGCCTGTGGGCCTCATAATTTCAAAACGTGGAGGTCCAGATGAGAGTTTGAGCAAAATAGAATAACACCGAGGAATGACTGTCTAGATTGGTAATGTCAAGTTTAAGCGATTGGCGAATCTCAAAATATGAGACAACCAAGATAGAACTGACACCACCTGAAAAATTATCCTTGTTCTATGTAGATGATTGCTTTGACCATGTACGGTAAAGTAAGAACATGCATAATAACTTGGATTGTTGTACAAGGCCTGTGAAGCTTCCTAGCATTAAAAGGAATGACATTGTTCTCGACATAATCCCAATAAAAAACCAAATGCATGAAGTGGTGTCAAAAATGATACAAGAAAGATTGCTGCTGAGCTTAACTACAACGCAAACAACCTTTGAAAAACCTGGTACGAACAAAGCAATACAGGTTCAACCAAGGAAGCCATGTGCTTGTCAACAAGTAATGTATGTAGGTGTTGAGTGGTGGCATTGGCATTCTATCTCGACTTTGGCTGAGTTTTATACCGAATATCGCAGAAATTTAGTCAGACATAAATAACAATCTATGAGCTGGATTGAACGTCATTCAAACGGTCTACTGCTCTACACAGGTAGTCCTGAGTTTGGCGGCGTTAATAGTCACCGAGGCAGTTCAGCTCTTTGCCCATTTCTCAACGCGACACACGGTCGCTATCTAATCACGCTACTACCTACTATCCATGTCGAACGCGATGTTCTCAAACAGAACAAGAGAAGGCGCTTCGTGAAACTGGACCCAGTGGATGATCATTATCAAATGACCGTTTTAGACTTCTTCAGTTAACCCCTTACTATGAGCCAACACAAAGTTACCCTTTAGCACAAAAGTGACCACAAAATCTGCTATCTTCACCCAGTTGTTAAGTTTAGTTGGCAAATGATCCAGATTCTGCGGCTTATCCTATTTATGTCAATGTCGCGGTGCAATTTAGAACAGATGTCAGATACGTTCCTCGCACGTTTGAAGTAGTGTTGTTTTCGCCATCGGTTATAAAAGCAAAACTCAATTAGACAAATTGTTAGATGTGGACAAACCTGTGGACAACTGAATATCCTATCGGGCGTGCACAAAAAAATTACGGCAAGCGTTTCCTGCGTGTAACGAGGTCACTCCATCAACATTTCTTGGGTTAGCAAGTCAATGCATTGCATGTTTTTCCACATTTCACACAATCAGCATGCCTCTCGGTTGCCTACTCAACAAGTCAATTACGAAAGAGTCCCATGATGTCAGCATACCTCATGTCTGCAGCTGACTCATTCGGATCTGTCGCCGAACCGCCCACAGATATCTAGGGACTTCACTGTGTCACTGGTGTTGCAACATGCCATTCTTTGCCAAATGACCTTTAGAAGACTACTACACATGTTGCTGAAACATTCATTCTGGCTAGGAAATAGAAAAACAGACCCACAATGAAGTCTCGTACTGTGAATTTTCATTTACTGCTCTGTGGCTGCGCTTTTAACTGCCGATCAACCATATGCATCTATTTATCTTTTCCTCAAGGAGAATAACTTCATTTTACACAGTGAGCCGGTTACGGAGATGGGTGATGGTCATTTTCACGTACCAGTTCAAAATAACAAACCAATCAACGAACAGTTTCCTTTAAACAAACGATCATTTATACTCATTTAGCTCCCAGATATAACTGTTGGACAGAATATCCATCGCGCACTCCCGATTGCTATCCGCGTATTGTCATAAAATGATTAAAAAGCAGCGGAACACAATTATGATGCCCGGTAGGTAGGTAATTATGAAAATAACGAGGTATCTCAAGAACAAATTAGATAATGAACTGCAACAAAATTTCCACCACTGCTAATTTTTTAGATTCTCAAGAATTTTCTCATGTCTACAGACCTGGTGATAACCCCCGGAAAGCTTCAGTAGCTAGTAACCAGTTGTTTTTTCGCAGGTACCATGTAATCAGCCAAAAGAGCTTTGACATGGATTAACGAATGTATGCAGCAAACGGGTGCTGAATTTAGATGAAGTCATCCGGATTTATTCACGAATCAGGTAGTCGCCAATTAATCTGCCATCTGCGCTCTACAATCCAGATCGGTAGTGCAATTGTAGTGACTACATTTGCTCTTGCATTTGCGAGATCTGTAGACAAATAAACATACCCAGAAGGAATGAGTGAAATGTTCAGCTCTTCCTGCAGTTCAACACCGAATGTGAGCTTATAACGAAAAATATTGGGCAATTGAATATATGTGAACGTTACCGGTTAACTCCAGCTGACAACCTGGGAAATGAGACGGAAGCCGTTGGTGGAGTTTACGTTGAGCAGGATGAGATCATGTTTGTTCGTCGATATGTCTTCAGAGTACTGCCGACTACTTTTTAGATCGATGTTTGGTTGCGTATATCTCATTGTTCTACTGACAATGGTGAACTTAATTCTCTATGACGTGGTTGCTCCGTCAGACGAAACTTGCTAGATTATCTGGCACTATCGACTGACCAAGTATCTCAGAGTTCCACTCGAACCAACACAGGCAAACCCGCAACCGTATTCAAACTATCAACGTTCTTCTTTAGGGCAGACAATATGACTGAAATAGCAACCATTGCTAAACAGATTGAGAATAACACAACGTTTCCTGAGGAAGGCCACCCGAGGTGGTTGAAACGTAGAGTATTACAACTTGCTCGAAACGTTGTGTTATTCTCAATCTGTTTATCAATAACATATTAAACACGACGCCCAAACTATTCAACTTCATTCGTACTACATTTGGTGCGAATATCCTAGCAACCATTGTGTTTACAGTTCTTTTCATACTTAATATCCTACCTCACATTCGGGGAACTGCGCTGTTTACAGTAAGACCACACAGCGACATCTTTCAGTGTTTTGATTGATCCGTCCCTGCACATTATTTCATTTGTGCTTTTCCACCTACCACAACCAACCATGGATGAACGGCCTTCAGAATCACTCACACTGGTCTGTGGGTTTTGTGAATACTGGTTCATAAATTAGAGAGTAGTCGTAACAGTTTGAACACTGGCCTGACTTGCTACTAAAAACTGCTATTTAGTCTTGTGTGTTGCTAATCTGGTTGAATAGGAGTTGAGGCAGACACGGCACAGAATGAAGTAATTGTCAACGTTAACCCCATTGGCTTTCGATTGATCTTTGAACATACTCTAAAAGTGTAACCAATAAAACGTATGTTGTATTGTGCCACCTATCACAAAGGCGATAATTTTCTTCTCTGAAATAAGAGAATATTTCTTCACTCAATTTGTAGGCCCTGACTATACTGCCATGTGCATTTTGGATTATTTGAAATCAGTCACAAAAATGATGATAGGTGAACTTCGTTAGCTAGATGCGTCTCGCTGTTTTATTTGGAATTTTTTCTTGATTAGTTGAATATGTGGGAATTTTGTCAATAGACTCTGGCTACTTTTGTGAGTTAACAACCATTAAACGAAATGAGCATTTCAGCCTGCAAAGTTCTCACATGGCTGTTCGTACACCGAAAACTTGATCTTGAATGCTGTGAATACTATGTGAATTTTCCCAGAGGATTTGCTTACAAAAGGCATTACAAGTAATACTGCAAGAAATACAACCCCACTACAAGAAAACGTAAACAAGTAGGCCCGTTTATCAAAAAAATAAACCTGTGTTCCAAACATTAGTTTGATTACTTGCTTCTTGTCAGATATTTGAAAAACTGTTGTTAAAAATTCTTCTTTTTGTTTCAAACCGAAGTTGGAAACTGCAAGTAGTTTATAACTATTCCTTCGGATTGACGTGTTGTGAATACGTAAACCGTTTAGTTGCGTCACGTGATAACTCACAATCGTAATGAATTTGAACCTGATTTATTCAGAAGCAATAACCCTTAAAGGATTTACTGTCATCTCAATTTTGGGAGAGTATATTTCGTTATCATGCATACTTGTCCAGTAATAGACAGGTGACATGTAGCGCTGTCATGAATTTCATAAACCATACACACATGCCTAAGATAACAAAAACGCTTTAAAAGCCTAATCTTATGTTTGCTGCTTGTTGTTGATTATATGAACATTCAGTTTACAGAGAGACAATACAAATAAATAGAATCATTCTGTATAATTAATTTCAGCTTCTTCGGAGCAATAGAATCATATACTGTTTCTGTATTTCTCCCTCTGGAGTACGCGGTAAACACCGTGCTGTAGTTTTTTATTGTATGATGTGATGATTTGTATTCTTTCGGCAGGTTAATGTTTAAGGAAGGAAACTGCATCTTTGTTTAATAGTTTTTGTTGGGCAAGTCTGTCAATAAGCGTCAAAATCACTTGATCGCATAAATGAGACTATCCATGCGGTTAGAAACAGTAAGTCAGAATAAGCCACGTCCAAGTAGTTTTTAATCATAAACACATAACTGTCCTGTTAGAATAACCTTTCTTTGGACCGCACTGTACAAATATGGAATTTCCTCGGTTCGTCTCAGAAAAAACTTTGAGAAGGTGTTTTGTAGATAATTGCTCTCAGTGACCACCAGCGAGTGGATGAATACCGTCGCGCATACTTCATGCTATTTTGCCTGCCATATAATCAGTTGACACTAGCTTGACAGTTTCACTTCTCACCGCATAATGTCTTAGTATCCGGACTATCAGTCTAGAGCTCATACGTGAGTATTAATTTCGATTTGACAGTGCGTCAGACGCTAATGATACCTAACGAAGACTTAAGCAGCTCTTTACCACGTTGCTGATGAGCACCGTGACCAACTGCTTCCAGAAGTTGACTTTTATTAAAGTTTCGATAATCTCGCACCGTCAGTGACAAACACAGCAAATCTTACATTCTACCATTGTTATGTCAACAGCTTAACATTTGTGCAGCAAGAAGACGTCTGTTTCTGTTTGCTTGCAACTAGGCAATCTTCTGGTTTTCAGGCTACCCCTCCTACTTACCACTCGAGGTAAATATCGCATTTTAATAAACCACAAACTGTCCGGTTCAAGTCATTTCTCAGCTACCTGACGTTAATCCTAAAGTCATCATCTACGGTCGCTGTGAAAGCAGGTTATTGAAAAGGCCATTAAAAAATATATATGCAGGGTCGACTTGCAAATTGGGATAAGTAGAGAAGTGAATCTTCTTTTATAGGCTTAAAATTCAAGCACTGATATTCAGCAGGTTGAAGAGGTCTGAAGTCATCAAGTATGTGGTGAAGCAAAACTATTATAAGATGTTTCTGGACACAATATTCATGGTTTCACAGATTCTGTTAACGGTAATTATAGCTTCAACAGATCTTTTTACAATTATTGAAGCACAAGATTGGAAAATCGCCGGCTGAACTGTTCAGTTCCTAAGTCTGGCTACGCATGAAGTGTAAAATGACGACTGATTATATTCATCCAAATGCTAAACACTTTGTACTACCATTTGTCTTTAAAATGGATTGTCCCAGAATAAAGACTTCCAAGTTTATAAATTACTGTATCTCATGGAAAATTCACTTCGGATTCATTCGCTGAAAATTGATAGTAATTTATTGGTGAGCTGCGTGTTCACGCATAATGTTTAAATCTGTTTTTCTTTGTGACATTTAAAAAATAGAAACTATTGGCAAATGTTTAGCAGTGAAGCCTCTTGAAACAGACGCTATCCCCGGATATTGTGATCAATTAGGAAATTTACTGACACGTACCAGGTGTATTGTTGGCAATACTGGTACTGTGTGATTAGTGTTATGAAATGTGTACTCACTTTTATCACCGAACGGAGGAGAAAATTTTTCACACAAATTCCACTTTATTTGCCGAACCTTTAAGTAGTCTTTAGGTATTTGCTCTCCCTTAAATTTAAAATCCGTTCACTGCATTATCTTACACTTTCGCACTTGTTTTAGTGAAGTATGTTTCGACTTATCACATTTACTCATCTGTGGTACCAAATGAATTAATATGAAACATGTGGAAATATGTATGGGAATGCCAGTGACGTTGATTAGCTTAGAAAAGTACAACAGGTTTCACTCACTCATTTTAGACTTGGTGGTCTTCTTTCTCGCTACTTCCACTAAGTTATATAAGGACTTAAAAATCAGATTTATTCAAACCGGCATATTTCTTGTGGTTAGCACTGGTTAACAACGCAATGACTACATCATTTAGGTGACCGACTGAGTGGTCAGCGACATAAACTAGTATCCAGTAGTCTGAGTTTTTCGCTTCAAAATGATTAAAAATCCACCTTTTACAATGGGCAGTAGTGTGTTAGTAAGATCATCCTAATTTCATGTTCAAGTTGAGCACGATAATGTGCTGCACTCTATGATATTTGCCGCGCACGACAAAACATCTCGTTCAAAATTCCTGAGAGAATCGTTCATCAGCATGTTCACGTCGCCTACTTGATACAAGAAGGGGTAAAGCGTTGAGACCTGAAAATGAAACTTACGTTATAGACATCAGTGAACGTATAATTCATTGGTTTTGTTTGACCGTCAAGATATTTGGAGGATAATAAGCTTGATGATGTTTGCCAGGTTATGTATTTAAGTTTCAGACGTCTTGGATAGTTTGTTTACAAACCTCATGGATAATGGTCTACAACAACCACTGGTTTCTTTCAATGGTTAATTTGCGTTTGGCAATTAACTAGCCCACTGTTGCTTGGTAATTTGCGGTCGATAATGCTGCGTTTGTACGCGGTGTTGATGTATCGACAAGGTTAATTTTTTTAATAATTCATGGCAGTCAACATGTGTTTGCAGGTGTTTAGTTCCGCTGCTTGATCACAGATTTCTGACGGTCACTTCCAATATACCTCTTTTGCGCAGTAGGACAATCCGCTTCGGTGATTGCTTTGTAGGTTACACGTCTCTTGTCTTTAGCGGCACATCCAGGTCCAGTCATTTTGTGGAAACAACGCTTTATTTGTTGTGAAGCCTTTCCCATTTATTCTGCTAACCGCTGCACTGCTCCACAAAAAGGTGTCTGGATGCATGTTGAATGAGGAATTTGAATGCTAAGCAGACTTTATCTCTAGGTTTGTTCTTGTTAGACTGGAATTTCAGAGGACTGTCGGCCAAACAATACATCTAAGAAAGCCAAGCTTGTTGCCCTGCAAATCTGACTAGTTTGTATGAATCACGTAGCACTGAAACTTTTACTTCTTACAGATGGTCAGTTCCCCAAAATATTCTTCTGCCGCTTGGCTTTCATCGGATCGCTTTTCTACAGCGTGTTTGAATATTATGGTTACTCATCAGAGCTAGTGACACCACTGATCTACAGCTGGTGCTTTATGCTCTTATTGCTCATTTTGTTTGTCGTCTTTTCTGATTTATTTCCACCCACCCCAAACATTTTATCACTTTTTACTCGCTCCGATGTCTTTGGTTTTATGGTTTGTATTTATTCGGTGAAATCCACTGTTCTTGTTTATAAAGTTGCCGAACTTTCATCTACAAAATGTTCGTTGCATCGATGTAGCGCTAGACTGATCTGTCAGTCTTTGACCAGACAGCGAAACTGTTTCCGGACACAGTCAAAGCTGCTAAGTACTGCGTTCGCTTCGAAGCAAACCATCAGTTTTCGACAACGTGAGACGCTGCAAACTTGCACATTGTGTTTAGTACATACTATGTCTCATATTATGTTTCATCTGTAAGCAATCCGCAACGGGCAATTATATGAAATAGTTTCTTATTGATTAACTAGTATTAGTGTGAAATTGAACTGAATCTGAACAGATGAATGTCTACTAACTTATTCAGTTCGAACGCCAAGAAATTTTTATTACCGTTTGGTGCCATATAATTTTTGTCAGACTTTAACAATCTAAAACGGGAGTGAAACTCTGCACACACAGTGATGTCTGTGAACAAAACTGTTAAAATTAATCTAGGTACTGTTTTAACTTATTAGTTTACGGTTTTCCTTAGGGCAAGCAGCATTATGAATTGGCGTATGGTTTATTTTGATGAAAATATTCAGCAACTTTTGGAAAAGAAGTTTCCGAAAACCGGTTTTTGTTTTACCCTCTGGAGCATAAGTAATTCATAAATGTCTTTATTTTTTTCTAACTGGGAGGGCAACTGATAAACATTTTGCTCACCACACATTCGAGGCTGGTTTATAGTGGTGGATTTCAAGAGTCAGAGACGATTTTTGGCGGTCAAGAGTTACTTTTGTTCTGAGATTTCTGCTTATAGTTTATTTATAACCAAGCAGCATTACTCTGTTTGCTATCTTGTATTTTCATTCGAAAAAAGTAACTTCGGCCACTTGCTTGGATTTCCACTCAGTGGTTTTTGACCGTCTGTGTTCGAGTAGTAGATGCACTGTGAGATGGGTAGACAGAATTCATGGTCGAATTCTGATAGAATCAGGCTACTTAAGCATTTAGAACGGCTTCCTTTAACCAGTTCAACTAAAAGAAGCCGGCTTCACAAGAAATGTGTTCTTTTGCTTTGTGTTTACTTTTTGTTCAAATCCAGATTTTCCGACTGTTCACAGAGTGAGTTTTTTTCACAAAAACATCTGACTGATCACACCTGCTGAAAATTAGCTTCCAATATGTTAAAACTGGTATCTTTTCAGCTGTTAACGGCATATGAATTTGCACCGTAAAGCTGTGTGAATGGAACCCACAAACATCCTCTGTAGTATCTTCACCTCCTTAAAGCAATAACACTACTTTGTAATATCGGAAACACATTTCCACCCTATATGTCACACAAAGTTACGCTGTATATATTCGATGGTAGCAATAGAATAACTTACCTGAAAAATATGCAGTCACTTATGGTTTATTAAAAATGTCAACAAACACAAGTCGTTAGAAGCGGTTTATATTCATGTGGAGCAAGCCACTACCGAATAGTTTGAATGATTTTTAAGTAGGTACTCGGCCGTACCTTCTTGTTACAAAAAGGAAAATATTCTCTTGTAGTGCTGGTCATCTTTTGGTGAGGCAATTCCATATTTTATCCCACTGCATCAGATTAAACCTACAATTGAAACAAACTTCAATCCGTTGCAAGAAAATGTACATACAGTTGGGTTCTGTTGGGGAAAAAATGTTTAGCCGAATTTCGATGACGTCCAGAAGCTTCAAACTGAATCTTTGGCTAACAGATCTTACTTACGTACACAACACGGCGAAGACATAAATGTGAATCACACTTAGTGTGAAATAAAACCAAATAAGAAACTCGCATACCACCTCAGCTCTAAATCTGTTCTGCTGTTGTCAGTTTCTCATAATTTTCACTAAAATATTTGTTAATGTGCTGATTATTTCGTTGCCCAGCTAGCTTTACTTCGCCAAACATTATGAGTTATGGCTTTGAAATCAACGTTCGCGTTTAACACTCCTAGTAGGGGCTTTTATGTCAAAATATGTTGTGAATGTGCTTGCTCAGGTTTTGCTCGTATATCGCCTGTGATTCTGTTTAGTCAGATAAAAGCGTTTGAATTATTTTTTTCGTCGTTCAGCAAATCAGGCTGATTGCGGCCAACTTCTTTCGACAGAGTCAACTTCAGCGTGACAGGTTCACCGTAAACTCTCTTCTTTTTTTATGAAATTGGCAAAGCTTAACATTTCTGAAATTTGACTTCAACACAATGCTGAATGGTCCAACGAGACCAGATTTTGGACAGGCAACTGCACAAGCTTCTTAAATGCTGGGATAATGCACAAACCGTTTAAAAACTTGCGCCATTTTTATGTGCAAAAACATTTCGGTCCGTCCAACACGGTTACAGTTCATAAATTACTGTGTTCTAAAGAGTATGCGCGCATTGACAAGCGCTCACACACATACGTCTGAGGCGTGGACTAAATTTTGGCCATTTTTCTCACGTACAATAGTTCTCTTCGAAATTCACCAACTCCGTTGTTCAGCACCAAGTCCAACAGTTCGTAAACACCAGAGATAAAAGCTAAAACATGTTCTCATCAGACTGACATCCTTACGAGAAAAAGGGTCGTAAATAAGTGAACAACGCGTTTATTACTTTCAGCTGAAAGTGATAGATAACTGTTTTGCCAGCCTCACTAATCGAGCAGACTGAGGGGAAATTTGTGGCTTTGATTAAACAAAAAACAGAAAAATTCCGTCTCGGTTTTATCAGGAAATTGCTAGCTTGAAAAGTATATGTAAGTAAGCAGTTAATATCGTTGGGTTTGCCAGGTATGCAGCGGAAGGTACACCATTATGTAAGTAGCCTACTTTACAATAATGCTTCTTTGAAACCTTCAGTCGTTTGGCCAGTCCATTTACGGTTGCAAAGTAGTACACATTTGTCTTATGGAATGATTATTACAAAAGCAACTGTAAGCAGCCATTAATTGGTTAGGAGTTGCTAACCAAATTCATTCTTCAACGGGATTGTGTTTTACTCCATCAGTTTGCGGACTCACAAAATGGAACAGTATCAGTGTGAATCGTTAACTAAACCGATAAAACTATTAACTGGGCACACAACGCTGAACATATCTCTGTCAGTTACTTGAGAAAGTTGGCATTCGCAAACAAATTATTCCGCGTGCTTAAGTATGTTTATCTTTTCAATTCTCAGTGTTTTACTGTTGGCTTCGTAAACAATACCCTATTTAACTGTGCACGTTACTGCCCACGAAACCGCATATTTATGTGCGCCGTATTGAATAATAAGTTGTTAATTTAATTTGAGTGCTTACTTCTGGAGACACTTAAGTAAATAGAAATTATTGAAGATCGATTGTTTGGTTTCGTTCACCGAGCTGAACAATCAAAAACTGTCCAATGGATTTTTTTTTGACTACTTTCGAAAAACAAACGAATTTAGTGAATCAGGTGGAACCGTGCTGCCCTCAGTTGCCTTTCGCATTACTTTGTTAGATCGACATTATCGAATTTGGGCATTGCTTAATATTCGCTGATTAAAAACATTTGCTACAGATCGAGCACAGTCCTCAAACGACTGATTTTGATCAATTATCAAGACTTGTCAAACCTTTCGTGAAATCCATCTGATATATCGTATTTACATTGTTTCTACTGAAGGTCTAATTTACAACTTTGTTTTTGTAAACCTTTTTCTTACCAATTTCTCTGCACTATTGTGTGTCGTTACACTTTCACGGTGAACATCCAGCAAGTCTGACTGAACATTTTCAATAATGAAATTCCGATGAGAACAAAAGACTTCAGACCGAACACTCCACACATACGATCATAGTCTTTGCATTCAGATAAGCCATTTTGTAGACCCAATTGTTAAGAGATCACTATACTTGAGTTTGTTTCAAATTGAAGGTCATCGGTTCTGTAACATTTTGTTGCCGATTTGATACACTTCCAGCCGAAATTTGCCTGATAGCTTTCATGATTGTTCAGTGTGACTGTCGAAAACCATTCCATGGATTTCACATCAAACACGACTGAACAATGTCGTATTGTTGAAATTGAGATACGTTATGGGTAATTGGCTTGGTCCTGTAGTGAAAAGAGTACATAGTTGACTGGATTCAGCTGTAGTTTTTCAAGTGCAAAAACCTGCCTTCAGATTTCTACAGCAAACTGTCTGAAACAATCAAATAAGCAGCTGCTTATTGATAAGCAAACTAAACTTTTGCATTTCTCGTATCAGTAAGGGTGGGCAATATCCTCCTCTGTGAGTGCCTCTCAAAAACTCATAAATATATATATGAAGACTGCGCTACTTAGTAGTCCTCTCATTTTCCAACTTCTGTGCATTGAATACCTGTGTATTAGTTTTTCGCAAATAAATACATTCCGGAGATGTCAAACGGTCAGTCAATATTTTCATCTCAACAATAGAATTTCAAATGCTTTACTAAGGAACCATCTGGGAAATCTCAAGTAAACATTCCAATGGGATGGAGATTTTCTGTATAAACAAATGTTTTTTAGTTGAAGTAGTTAACAACAAAAGTTGTTTCCAACGGTGAAATACTAGTCTTTTTAAGATAAATATGTCAACCACTCATCTAGCTGTCTGATTTTAACAACATAGAAACATATACGTTGAAATGTTACCTCTTTAACCCAGACGTATTCAGGTGGAACAAACAGACCTAAGGCCTAGTGCGAGTCGACTAGGATGCACATCTCCAGGATTGAACATGTCTGTAATTTGAACGTGCACACTGGGTTTTCAAAGAACGGGATTGTGAGTGATACATTCCAGAGGGATAAGGTTTTGCATTACATGCCGGTTTCCAACGAGATAGCAGACAATTATGTATTCATAGTTCTGTTGCAGTTCAGACAAATAGCAAACAATACACGTGTAGCCAAATACGAAGATTGATTCTGAGTTTGTCCGAGTGAAAATAAAAAACTGTTCCCAAAGTTAACCTGTCATTTGAAAACGAGTACCTTGTAGGGTCGCCTAACATTGAAAGGAAGCCGTTAGCCAAATTAAATTTTAACTGTCTGGTTCAAAAGAAGTAATCTTGTCTTTTATGGCGTAACAGTACTAATTTATTTATTAGATGTAACTGAACAAACTTGACTGGTGTCACTAGAACATTCACCCATATTTTTGTAGAAGCTAGAGTGACAACTTCAAACGTGCATCCGTAAATTTTTATCTACTCTGTTCATCAAATTGGTGCTCACTGTACATACAGGTCCACATATTGTATATTTTTATTGACGCTCAGTATCATTCGTACCAAAATGATTAATCAATAACAGTAAGAATTGGTTTGTTTCTAACTTGGTGGTCCGTTTGCAGCTTACATGTTGAAACAACATTGTTCACGTTAGAGGGTATTTAGGAAAACCAAAGACATTGTACTTAAAGCAGTTAACCATATATTGAATTTTTTTCATCATGTATGAAGACAAAAAGGGAGGAGAACGGATTTGTTTGTACTGTTGGCTCGTTAGTCCACTTGGTATACAAACGACAGTAATAGGGTTGATTAAACAAGTGGGTCAGCAAGAAAGATCTACACATTGCTTGCTATTGACAATTACTGAATATTTTCGGTTAAATTGTGCATCCGCATGAAGTTTGCAGCGTGAAGACGTAAGAGTCAAACGGTCGAATATTAATGATTTCGGCAGATGCGAACACTCATAAGTCCTCATTGTAGATCCACTTTTATACACTACATAGTGATCTGAAAAGCATATTTCTTCCGAAATATTCGAAGTCAATCAACTCTGTAATGACCACCCACGTAACGATTTTGATTATGCTACCCTCTCAGGGATGCCCAGGAACTGTGGATTACAATCACGACATGGGCAGGCAAGTTACACGCGAAATCTGACTGAAGAACGCGGGAGTTTGCCTTAGGGTTGTGATATTTTAAAATGGGTTGAAGTTAGACTCAAGTGCAAACGAACTGCAAATTAAATTTTTTGACATTCTCTACTTACCTGTGATAACGTAATGCATCGTATCTCCTTAAACAAAAGATCAATGAAAAGTAAATTTTGTTTATTCCAGCCACTGTTTATCTTTTCACTGTATTTTAATTAACCTGTGGAAGGTAACTGAAAGCTGATTTTCTTCGGTAACGTTAGGTTCACATTTAACGTCTACATTTGGTCACAGCTGAACGACAAGCCGTAGCTGTGTGATCATTGTTAGACTACGTGACACTGGATGCTGAAACGGTCAGTCGTGGTTGGACTGACTTCTTGAACATAGCATCAAGTTCGTGTGATGTGTCTGTCTTTGCAATTAGCTGATCAGTCGCCTAAGTTAAATAACACACAACAATTCAAATGTCATCGTAATTATTTATACCACGTTCAGTAACCAGCAACTGGGTGTTCCCAGGAGGAATATTGGTGAGTGAAACTAGGTGTCACTAATTGGCTGAGCACGAACTAAAGGCCGACTCAAAATGACTTATCGACCTTGAATTTGAGTTATCTCAGCTTTCCATCTCGTTATTTGAATGTTTAGTATTCAGTATTGGAGAATAGACTAGGTATCGTCGATCATAACCGTAAGTTCCTTAATTTAATGCAAAGATTATGAGAACGTTCAGTGTTGCTCAAACAACGAGTTCGCCGTTTTATGAGAAAAGGTAACTAGTAACCAGTGGCGGAGTTTAGACGTCTTTGATCCTCAAGCAAACAAACCGGTTAACAGATCCGCATATCAAATATCATGTCTCAGTTAACGTCCACTTAATTCCCCCCTAAATACAGGGGTTCTTATCAAAGGATTATCACGTATTCTTTTGGGCTTTTTATGGAAGCACTATTTAACTCGAATTTGACTGCTTAATCATTGGGGGGGGGTGAGAGAAGTTAAGATTTTTCTGGGGTTGGACTAAGATTACTCAATTACCACTTGCTTATTGTAAAGTCTTTCCACTGCCTAGAAATCACTGGCAGAGTGTATACTTGTTTGAGATAAGATGTGAACCCGTTGAAGGTTTATCGATATACTGTTTCGTTTTAGCGCAGAGTGTAAACGTTTATGTTGCCCATAGGTCACATGGTTGCTTGGGTAAGACACGACAAACATTTTGTCAACTGCACTGGCACTTATTTCAATCAAGGTTTATCAGTCTCAACCACGTCGCCAGCGTCTTTTGTTAGGCAGTGTTTTTGTCCTTGATATTCACCTGAACAGTTGAATGTTTATCAAGTGAATATTAATCACTTATACAAAAGTGATGTGTCCTAGCAGACGGCAAACTTGATACAGCGATAATTGTTAACGGTATTCAGTTTATATATGTACACGGATTCGAAAGCTGAAACTAGCTGTTCGTTTGACCAAATTACAAGACATCTACTCGTAAATATTTCGGATATTTAACTGTCGCAACAAATATATGAAAGTTAGGCACGTGGTTCCTTAATTTACTGTACCGAAATAATACCTCCTAAAAGCTGTCCGTTATAATCGTCCTGAATTCATATGCGCTGGTCAATTGTGAGTGATATTCGATCTATACCAACCGACTACTCAATATTTAACAATGGAATGTACGTGTGTAATATAGGTCAGCTTGGAAGTGTGTTTATTTTCTTCGCATACAATTTTTAGGGCGTTGGGAATTCAACCATTGTCTAGATTTTCAATGCACTCCCTTTTATTCAATCACTACTCAACTGAGCTTTGGGGGATACACGTCGTTATGGAATAAGCTGGTGGCTGATACTGTATGTTTATGAGTAGAAGCTCTTAGTAGCTGATTAACTGCTGCTACGTGTATCGTCGTGTTTCACAAACATCATATTCATATTGATACTAGTTTCAAGAGTTCTGTCAAGCTCTTTCTTCTACTGACTGAGTGACTGACTGACTACGTGACCTCTGATGATAAGAAGATGAAAAACGATGTTGAGTGGCGCTTCGTGCAGAATACCCTTTTAGTCTAATTAGCATTTTGATTGTAGCTGGAAAATCCTTTAGCATTTACGGAATCATGTACCAGGGCTATGGTGATTGACAGAAACGATCATTAGTAGACCGTATGTGATCACAGCGGGTAACGAGATTTCGAATGACATTTGGCGTCTACTACAGCTTGTCGTCTCAGGTTCAATCTTCATGTATGCATGTGTGAAGAAGCTTAACAATCAATTCAACCAGGACGAATTGCTGATAGTTCAACTAGGTATCATGATTCAGCAGTGCTCATCAAAAATCAACATGAGGTGGCAAAGTGCACAAAATAGTCACATTAACATAATTTTCAGGTAAGTGAAAGGTAATAGCTATCAAAAATATCTGTTTGATAGCTGCAGACCAAAACAGTGTTAACAATGCACGAAACAGTTTGTGAGGTATTTGTCACTCAAAATTTGTCAGTTTTTCCATTATCGATAGTCGTTTACATCCAAATCTGTGCAAATTTCATATTTCCACTCACAATCTATGACGTACGTGTAAAGTCTGTTGGGATGTTTCGTCAACCTGATGAACCTGTGCAATGCATCTCTGGGCATGATGGAAATTTCTCTGAGACGGTAAAATAGGTACTCATAAATAGCTTTGGTCGAATATCCGTGTATTTTAATGCAATGCATCAAACGATATCATAATTTCCCCAGTTCTTCGCGTCATCCTCTGATCTTGTACGTGAAACCAAAGCAGAGGTCCCAGAAGCTTCCTTATTCAGACAGTATGAAGCGCAACACCAGTGAACATGCACAAATGGGAAACCGATGACAACCAAAAATGTGTCACTTCATCAAATTTGAACAGTCAGCTTCGAATCAAAAAATTAACGTGCGCGATGCCCTGGTTATGTCAGAACAATTGTCTTGAAAAACCGAAAACACTGATGCAGTCTACTACATATGACAAAACATTCGACGAATAGTCTTCCTGATTTACTTTTCATGACTCTCAATTTTTGCATTTTTCAATTTTTTAATGGAGCCAGTACAGAGTTAAAATATCTAGAGCTGTTAGGGCTTCGATATATTGGGATTAAATTGTAAAGGTGTTATACATATGTAAGCGTCATATAGAGTTTTTTCAAACCGTTCTGGGTATCAACCAAAATGACAACTTGAGAAGTTTCCCACCTATTCTAGGTTGAAAACATATATTGCCGTTCAAATGCTCATAGTTTCACAAAGTTTATCGTGAAAAAGGTGTTCAAAATGCGTTCAAGATTTGAAAAACCGTTCACTGCTCCTCAATGACTGTAACAATATTGTTAATCTTAAGTTGTCAAATCATGTTGGTGACCGAGTGAACGACTGAAAAGCTGCATGACGGCAAATTTTTATTTTAAGTAAAAAGTGTGTGACGGTTGAAATTCAATTTTGTATAATCAAATTGTGGCTGCGTTTAACAAACCAAACAGTTAGTTGGACATAAAGTTGGTTTTCCAGTCTGAAGTGCATCATATATCGGACGTTCTTTATAGTGATTTTATCCCGAAGTTATGGTACCGAGATACGTGTGATCGAGAATTTCCACCAAACATTATCAACATAAGTTGTTGAGTATCGAGTTGGGTTGCGCGCATTTTTTTCTAGGAGTCCCATTCAACCGTATTCACCTTAACGCATGCTACACCCGAATTCAAATGGGTAGCCTAGGGATTCGGCTTCGAATCCCACCGTTTGTTATACTGGCTGAACTGGACCGCCGTTAATCACTGAATGTGACTTTGTAAATTTCAAACTAAACACCACTCGTGTCCGTTCGCAGTCATTGTATTCTTATTCCAGCCAGCTTCTTCCGAATAGAAACACTAGGCTAGAGGTTCGGTCTTGTTAAAGCCAGTCAGTAGTGCATATTCTTGCTACGGCCGAGACTAAAAATTCAACCACACCTCTGTGAAACAAGAATGCTGACACCGTGCCACTGACCTCGGATTAGGTACAACCGAATCATAATATGTGAACACCCAGCCAAATTCGCTTGTGAGTGATGTTCGTATTGCCCAGCAGTCTCTATAGCAGACAGTTACTCTCTGTTGACTCCATTTGATAACCGTACGATTAGGACCTTTATGATCCTATCAAATCTAGTGTGCGTTATTTTGAAACGGATTTTTCATATGGAAAGAAAAGTAAGCAGCAATGAAGTAGGAACCACATTTATTGTTTTGGCCTTGAACTGTGCATCTGGTGACTCACCTGACCTTTGTTGGAAAACGTTGTCTAGAGACCAACAGGCATACAGTGAAACTTGAAGACTGTCGTTTGCCTGTTCAACAATCTGGAGATAAAATCAGTGATGAACTTGAAAATTGAAAGTTGTAGTGAAGGTGTTTTGTTGATGCTATTTGTTTATTAGTTCTGAGTAACACCGTTGGTTGTTGAGGTATGAATAAATGGGGCATAAATGAGACATAAATAAATGAACTTCCGGTGCAGTGACGGTTCCTTTGCTTTCATTAGCTTCACTGGTTTAATTCGAAAGTGTTCTTTCATTTATTCATCTTGATTTCTCGTGATCATTTACTTATCATTCCCTATAGTACAGAAAATGAATATTACTCGTTGACACTGCTGTTAGTAGAGATAGTAACCTAATCACTCAGTATATTCTTTAAATTTGTTGCACTTACGGTGCGGATGCAATCTACCCAGGCAGCTAGTGGCTGCGATATTTAAAGACCGTAAGATAGTCTTATGTAAATATGACCTCAACGTTCACTGGTAATCTTTCCTTCATGAGGGCGCTACCAGGAACTATGGAAATCTGCGACTATTACTGCTTCCATACTGAAGGGATACTTTGGAACTGCAGTCTGACGTACCCTCTTCTTCCCCTTCGAAAGGATCAAAAGTAAGGCACGTTTGGAGCCATTTAAGTCCTGTGCAGAGGGCATTTTTGTGGATAGTTCAATCCTCGTGGGGTAAGTCGGCCTCAAGAATTTGTCTATTCAGCGTGGAAGACACACAGAGACCGTGATGAGCGCTCAAAACATGTGGATTGGTTAACATATGCAAGAACGTAGTTTTCTCCCAATCTGAGCTGTTTATACGTTCACTAGCTTCACTGTGGATGACAAAGTTGAGATAGTTGATGGATCTTTCAGTGTGTGCTTCAGCTTGTCACATCTGTGAAAGTGTCTTGGTCGGGTACAGTGGAAAGAGACACCAGGTGGACGTTAAGTCGTCATGAAAATTAACTGTTAACCAAAATTCTGCATTTAGCACTGTTTTTCTCCGATTAGTTTGTGCCAAACTGATCAATCGTATCAAAGAAATAGAAGTGACTCGATTAGAAAACAGTCAAGTTACACAGATTGCTGAGGTCACCCTGCTTATCGTGTATGCAAGCAGAAAGCTTGTCACAACAATCACTGGAATAAGTGTTTGACAGCGTCTATCAACTTCTGCTAGATAAACAGGTATTCATGTGTTCACCGATCGTGAAAACTGTGACTGACGTATGGAGTAAATTAGAATGAGATGTCTCACTCAGCAACCACTTTTGATCTTCTGTGCATTCATTTCGGGAAGGTAGTCAGTTCAAGATTTCACGAAAATATTCTCTATTGTAATCCCATTCTTCGGTTAACACTATCATGTACATTATTCTATGACTGAACCCTTTAGAAAGATATTATTATAGCGACCGTTGGAAGACAATAACGAGAGAAGCACGGTCTATTCAGTTACTGTTCCAATCCTGACAGAAGCACCGAACATTTTTACAACAAGCGCAAGGGTAGGATTCTCTATACCAAACATCGAGGCCTATTGGTAAACAGCGGTTAGAAACTACCACTACGAAACATCAGCTCAAATCAGTAAAATACTATCAGGCGAAGTAATGGAGTGCAACCGCGATTCTCGAAACTGATGTATGATAAAATCTGGGTGTAATCCAAATGTCAAAAACTAGAACACCTCAGATTGTGTCATTGAAACAAGTGTAGCAGCGCCAACAAAGCGCACGCAATCACGAGTTTTCGGCTGTTGACGATTTTCTTCTTGCAGTTAAGACGAAGTAGATAAATGAAGGTATATCACAGCTACTTCCAAGCAAACACCGATTAACTACGTGGCCTGATTGGCTTTCTTTCTACACAAACCGTTTTGTGACGTGAAACATCCTTTCTGATCGACAAATTTTATTCAAAAGACATCCGTCTCCTTTGTGGATGAAAGATTTTAACCGGAAGAAATAATGTATACTCGCAACAAATGAATCAATCGTCCAAAACTATAACAGGGATAAAACAGCCAGAGAGGGATAATGCTCTGTTTTAGACAGATGTTGCTCCGTTGATACTCAGACAACACAGTTTTTGGGTGACTAACAAACAGGGCAATCCTATCGTTGCATTTCCACCAACACTAACCCGAAAACGTTCACATGAAGTGAGACAAACATACTTCATGGTTTCAGTGGTTCCCAAAGGAATGACAACCGTGATATAACAAGCATTGTGTTTTGACAATACCTCATTAACCTGTCTCGGATGAGTCACACTTAGTGACGGTAATAATCATACTTTTCATAATGGAGTACAGATGAAAATGACAATCAGGAAACACTGTTTTCTTGCGGTTCGGATTTTATGAAATGTCCAATGTTATGGATAAGAATCAACCCATGGAGAGATTTGGGCAACCTCATCGTTATTCATAAGCTTCAGTGCGTGCGCGTTTGATTGTGGTATTTCGGTCGTGTCCAACGTGAAGACCATGAGAACGTGGGTCGAAGTTCCACTTCCAATTTTTCATGAGGACATTCACTACGGATGAACTCTAACAAGAACAACAGTTGAAAGCAGTCCTTTTTGAGGCAACCTGACTGGAAATACACGTGGGTGCATTGAATTTGACTAGTTATGACCGACAGTCAAGTTGTGTCAACCAACTTCTGTTCATTCATCAGTTTTACTGATACTTTTTGTTCGGAGGGGGGCGCCTATTTTCGACCTGCTTTCAACAGTTTTATACACGATAAGTAACACGTTCAACATTTGTAGATGAGTCTTAATTTTTACACAGCTTTGATTGATATTTGGCTTAAGAGTTTTGAAGGTTGGATATGTCAGAATTATTGCCCTACTAGAATGTAGCACACCAATCCAAACCGTTATGTGTGTTATGTTTCCGTTCTACTATCATTGTAAGTAACGTTGAATCAATTCACTTCGTTAGAAAACTGGCATCGGCAACCTAATTTTAATTACAGTATTTCAAAAACAATAAAGTAATCACTGATAAACACTGAAAAGTTGATTGAAATTCACTCATAGGTGAGTACAGCCTTCGCAGCCCAAATGATTTTTCAGTTATTTCCTTTAAAAATAGCCCGTTTTTGTAATAACATATCGGTGGTATGTGTATTTGCTACTTGCCAAAAAGGGCTTGCCAAAAAATTCTTGGAACTTTTGAAGTTACGGTTACGGTCCATTCGTTTTGAACGTATCAATCGATACCTGTGAGATTCTGTTATTTTTGATTCCTTTTTTATGCCTGATCGGGTAATACACCCAAATGTTCTCTACAGGATATAATTTCCGTCACATATGGTTCGGTAACAATTTCACAAACAGATAAGTTGCTGCAGTATCAATGCAAGCTATCTGGAAATGATGTAGAGGAGTCCATTAGGCTTGACTAATGTAGCACATTGCAGGGAGCACTGGAATATATGATTTAAAGCTATGCACAAATCATATGCAGCATCCGTTAACTTTTGTGCATCCATCTACCACAAAACCATCACACAACTGTGCATTATTTCGGTGTCATTTGATTGATATGCCTTATTGTATCTGAGTTTAGGCTGTCACACACGCGTTCCAATGCAATGCAGTTTACCGAAAAACACAGCGCGTTCGGTTTTGCAAGCTTATGAGTACAAACTGTCCAAAATTAATAAAATAATCAATCATCTACTCTTCTGGCAGTTAATTGCAAAACAATTCTGTACACTATTTAGGGCAGCAATTAAGTCCATATGTATAATTCTTCGATTTCACTGACATCACATATTAGCATGTGGGTTAAGGCCAGCAAACGACAAAAATATATTGGAGCCTTGTTTCATTTGGAAAACGTAAAGTGAACCTGACTGACTAGGTGAAATAGAATGTCACATTAAACCACTACCCAAAGTTATTCCTCCAGTGTACTGATCCAAGTTGACCAGTACTAGTCAACGAGCTTCCTGATCAATAGCTTCTGCAGCACAGAGTAGGCCATAATTCAACTGTTTTAGAAATCATTCCTAACAAAATATAACCAGAAACGCCTGTGATTTGACAGCATAATTGGTTTACATAAAGTAACTAAGGTAAGTTTTGAATTAAAAGAATTACTCCACCCACCACATGAAAATAAATGTATGCGTGAGTAGGACAAAGACGTAATCGTGAGCGAATAAGTTCTCAATGATGGTCTGCCCCGAGAAGATGGCCGGTTACTTGGTGAGTAATACCGCTTGATTTCTCGTATGGTTGGTCATCAATTTGCAGAAGTCCATCGTTAGCAAGTGTGGTGCTGACATCCTGTGAGACTTCATGAACCAAAAGCAGGTTGCTCCGATCATCGTTTGTAAAGGTCTGCGAAACCGCGTCAACTCCTGTAAAGTTGCTTGATCTGATAAATTGCAAAACATGTGATACGATGGTATTTTCGAGTAATCTTTTGGTGCTCACACGAATCACTGTAACGTAGGGGAATATACAACAATTTGTTATCTTTCTACCTCAATCAATTTGTTTATAAGTTGGCCCAAGATACGTGAAGTCAGTAAGCAAACCTGATGATCAAAACATCCTTTGTTTGTCACGCGATCTTCTACGCTGACGTTGGGGCGTTAGTTATGTATGACGCATTCGTTTGAATTGGGGAAGACTGATTAGAATATCATTTGCGACTGCACTCTACGTTGATGGACAGCGTGTCAAAGCATCGGCAGTATAAATCAGCGTGATTTTGGCAGCCAAACCGTGGACAACCAAATGAACGAATGTTTAGATGATTAGGTGAATAGCATGAAGCTGCTTATTTCTGGCTCAAAAGTGAACGTAGAATTGTCTCCTTGAGTTACTTTGTTACGTCTTACTCAGATGTTCAGTAACCTAGATTCCTTTCACTGGAAAAGAGAATGGAATTGACTGTACCAACAAATTGAGTTTCTTATTTGATTTTGTTACTGTACATGGCTGTTTATAAATAGCGTTAGCTTTCTGAAACTTATTTCCACATGTAACGCCTATACCGTAGACTAGATGCTGTGACAGCATATAGTCCTATATGGCCCTGTAAACATGATACTTCCATCTTAATGATAATTCGACAAATTGGGAGTTTGATTAGAGTTAACCTGTGTGTATTTGTGAGAAGCATTTCGCGTCGTGTGGACTAGCAGTCGTATCACACAAGACCTTGAGAAAACTCACAAAACTTCCGCTTGAAGGAGGGCTGTGCTTTGCAAACGGTACTTAACCACAGCTGAATTTCAGCCAAGAAACACGGAAGACCACAATATTTTTTGGTTCACAGTTCGCTAGAGTAGACTGGTGTAGAACAACAGATACACCCTAACTTGTGCACTATTGTTGACAATATCCTGGTTGCTGTTTGTTCTCACTGTAATGAGGAGTGGAGAACCGGCTTTTCTCTTGAACCTTCGTGGGCAGTGATTCAAGCCAAACAGATTAGAAAAATAGCGCCTTTTACGTACATTTTGACAGTACTGACTGTGTGATTGATCACAGTGTGACCCATCATTTGTATTCCTTCCCAAACTACGGACAGTAGTGTAATGAGTACAGAGGGAATTCCATTGATCGTAATCAAAATTCCAATTGCATTACCATAATATGCATAAATGCCATTTTTGTTAATCTGTATTATAACACTTGTTTACCCCTGTTGTACATCATGATTTGGACTTGAATTGAGCATCAAAGGTACTGCATAAAGTTGCTCGCGAAGCAGACAGCACGAAGTACGTTGCGTTATCCGAGTAAAACGCACTTAAGACAGTTCGCCCTCATAGTTGACACAGGCAACGAAATTCCGGACATGACGGAAGGGTGACTTCAAAGCCCAGTTTGACTCAGGTTTAAATAAAGATATGCCAGTTACAATGAATCCAGTTGAGTTGACGTACTAATGTAGCGAAAAGGCGTCCAAATCGCCAGTCACATGCAACGCGTGCCCTCTCGTTTATGAGCCCTAATTCCAACCCGCAACACCCCCCGGTTTCCGTTCGCACGTCGTGTGCACTTCTGACCGGTTTACGTGTGTGATCGGCGTCTTCTATCGGGGGGGGGGGTTCTGCCTGCCATTCCTCGTCTGTTTGTCCGATTTCGTTGCGCGATGGCTCGTCCGGCTGCTCGTGCTGTCCGCCATCCACCCAATGTTGGCCTTGACCATATTCCAATATCGTGTTGAGATGTTTCTCTAAATGTTGGAGAAACCACGCCTCCGATCTGGCCGTCTGTCGTATTTCGCCTGCCCCGCCTCGCCTGTTGGTCCGATCCAGTCGAGCGATGACCCATCCGGTCGCGCACGTTGTTCTTGATTCGATCCCGACAGGCTATTGAACGTATCTCCCCCGCGTTGAGGTATTCAGCCGAGCGTTCGAAAACTCGCACCTCCGACCTGACAATCCACCACACTAAGAAGTGCAGTTAACCTGGCGTTTGTGGGTGGCAACTAACGGATTGACAACCCGAGGTTACGAACTAATCGATGTGAGGATGCGGAATTGTCTTAACCAGAAGTACTCAAAGAACCTCTGCAAACAGTAGGTAACACAAGATCAGACAAACCGGTCTAGTTCATCAAAGAGTTTCATCTAATCTCTCCAAAGTGAAAATTCCAATTACGTTCTGATTAGTGAATTGTATTGGCCTCCATTGAATGCAGTCTACCTCTGATTGCCATTTTGCACTGGTCACGGCAGCAATGGCTCTGAATGGTGTTCAAGACTGTTCTTGATATGCACCTTCAGACCAACATACTTTGACCGTTTCACTGTCATCTGAGCTCACTAAGTAGAGGTAGGTTGGATGTGGGATCGGAACGGAGGTCTTTCTTGTTGTGGGTAGATTTTATGCGATCAGTAACCAGTTGCTCCGATAGAAAAGAAGCAAATCATTAGTGGTAGAAGTAACTCTACGTTGTGTTATGTGGAAAACATCAAAAAGAACATTTTCCACGGTTTCAAAGCCCTTAGTATTTGCATATGTTTACATATGATGCTCGTTATTTGGATGGACGGAAGAATTTGGACAGCTCGCCTTCTGGATGTGCTTCATGCACTGATCGGTGAATGTGCTGTATAGTTTGTTAACAGTGGACAACGAATCATTCAATCAACAGAAATGGATATTTTATAGTTGGCTTAATCTCATATAAGAAAGTAAGTGATGTAACGAAAAAGAAAGTGTTTACAAGTGAGTTTGCACTACAACCCAGTTATCACAACACTTCGTATACTTGTTGAAGGAAGAACTCGGTTAAGGAATAAACGAGCAAGTTGAGGGGAATGGGAAAGTTTTCCTAAACTAGAGTTCATGTTGATGTTGGCACTATCAGTGTGTTAACGAGTACCTCAGATTTGTTCCGATTATTTCGCCAATAGTAAATCAGTCATAATTTAATAAACGTTGGATTAGCCATATGGCAACTTAATGAATGTTTCAAAGTGTCAGCTGGAGAAGTAGAGCTTCCATTTTGACTCACTGTTTAAGGACGTGAAGAGGCTGTTACCTGACTTCATCAAGTGATTTCAGTGGATATGCAAGCCAAGTAGCAGAAGCCACAGTTATCCCTATATAACCTGGTTAAATTTACATACGTTCCACTGCGGCACATAATAATTCGGACGAAGACCTACACGCGGGTTTCGCTCTCACTATGGCTTATCAGAAAAACATACATCACTACTCAAATTTAAACTCCATTTCACGTGAGCAGAAGGCGTCAATGTTTAATTGCACACTATTGCTGCCGTTATAAGCGCGATCGACTAATCATACATTAAAGCTTAACCACATTTGCTTGTGAACAATATTCGGACCGTTCGTTTATCTTTATAGATAACACAGAAATTGTTCTGTTAACTTTAATCGTTAACCCCCCCCCAATAGTAAACCTGATATCCGACGTCCCATATAACTTGTCAAAGCTTCCAGAATTTTACTGGGTACTCGAGGTTTGTGTGAACTGAGTACACCTCGAGCCTGCCAGTAGATTTCGTATCTAGATTAACATTTCTGTCAGTCGCCTTCAGACCCAAACATTAGAGTAAAAGCTTGCTTTTAGTCAAGGCTAAGCGGCGACGCATTTCTTTGCCAGGAAAACTTTCAAATCTGGTTCACTTGGAGGGATTATAGGCGATTTATTTTCAGATCATAATAATCAGTGTTCTCGATGCATCATCTGGAAAACTATCAAATTGAGTTTCAATGTCAACACTCATTTTTCCGAGTTGCTTTTCTGCAGGCATATTGTTCTACTCACCGATGTATTAATCAACCTACGAATGATGAATTCATTTCTCGAGTAGACGGATGTTGTAAGAGCAGCACTGTTAAAAAGTTCTCCCGAACAACCTGCTGTATCACATCACTTTCTGGGTAAAAATGGGATCTATATCAGTCACTCTTTTTATAGTGTAGTCCAAGATTTGCAAGTAAAGTATTAAGTTCGGATACGTTTATGTATATTGATAGCCAAAACGCCTTTTTAAAGTCGCTCCCGTTGATAGGTATTGATACAGATCTCTGGCAGTTGTGTAGAAATGATGTGCAAATAACGGTGTCTGCAGCAGATTTACTAACTCCAATAGCAGCCGTCGCTTGACCCAGTCAAGCTTCAGTACCATGGGCCAACACAACTGAGTGGCGCGTATCCGTCCCAAAGTGTACCACCAATTTCGTTGCAAAGAAATTCGCATCTCAACGACCTGGAGGTCTGTACAGAATGAAAATGTCATCGCTTACGTCCTGGCACTTTTCACTTGGACGAACAGTTATGATGCCAAACGGTTTGTAAATTTCAAGAGAAAGCGAACTGAACAACACAAATTTAACGCAAAAACATGTGACGGATGCGTGAATAGTTCTTTTTATTGAACACTGGAAGATGTTGCCGGGGAAACGTGTACATATAACCCATGAAACGGAATTCTAAGATTGGCTAAAAAAAATCCTCGGCACAGATTTGTTCACATCTGTATGCTGCTGATTACATAACACTAAAACTCGTTTATTTGGTGTTCTTTTTTATGAAATGACTCCCTAAACTCTCAATCCCCTTTGGTGTGGGGAGGTTTTTTAAAGAACGATTAAAATATCTGTTTTTTGGAGACTAATTTGTGTGCACCTTAGATGCTTGCAACATAGTGACTGTTTATCCACTCTCGTTTGATTGTGTCTGTGGAAGATTTTTGACCTCACATTAGCGTGTTCGTAAGCATTCTTTGACTATAAACAATCATCTCGTTTGTATGATTTTAGACCGGGATTTTGAAGCTATTCTGATATCCTAGAGAAGTCTTTGGGATAGAATTTTTCACAAACTGTCCATGGGGTTGGGTGAGTTATTGACACTCAAAATCGTTTGGTCGTGAACATTTTTCTGATAATACACGGTGTTTGGTAACAACGATGACATACGAAGATGGTTGGCGGTGTGTTATCCTTAAAGTGGTACTCACTACATAAAGTACGCAGAAATCTTGACACCAGACTATGTTGACAGGCATTTCGTAATTAGCAGATCATTACTGAGATTATTCCGATGACAGTGGAGAATGCACACACCATGCGGACTAACAACAGATTGTCAATACTATACGTAATCAGAAGATGTTATACCCATGTTTACCGGAAAACAATAACAAAGTTGAGGCTTTCAGAGAAGCCTCGTCTTTCTCTGATCCATTTTGCATCTGTATAGTACACTGACTTTTAAGGCTTGTGTAATCAAAAGGTGTACGGATTGTCAGCACTACAACTGTTGATTACACCGTTTAACTGTGAACGGATCATGTCATGGACCATATCCATCAGGCAGGCTTGAGAAGCTTTCCGTTCGTAAAGCTTGGATATAATTATAGCTGTGTATATTTAGCAGAAGACTTTTCCACAATGTAACTGCAGGTGATTTAAACGACAAGCTTCGTAATTATTCACTAAACAAAAGAGAAGGGTGGGACTTTGATGTAGTACAATAAAAAATTTCCTTTCAACTTTTATACGCATGTCACGGTTTCCGTGAAAATTTTAATTAACCGTCATTTTGGGCAGTTTTTTGAAACGGCTACATCAAAAACTCGTTTTGAATGACAACAGTTGTGCATGTGATAATATCCAGTGACTGATCATTTTGTCACGTGGTGGAGGCGCCAAACTGAAACACATTATACTCACACCTTTAAGTATTTTAACAAAAGTTAAAAAATACTCTTTAACAAAAATATGGTTGAGAGTAGATTATCTATAAATGAGCTAATACGTTGTAGCATCCAGTATTTGTCACGAACGTGAATATGGACAGCAGACGATTGATGTGCTTGGAATGATTTTGCTACTGTTTAACGGGTACAGTGAACAATATTTTCATGTGACAACAGAGCAAAGCTAAACGGATCAGTGAAGAAATCTACGTTTAAAACCATGAAGAATATGAGACTTTTAGTGATAGCGAAAAGCTTGCAGATCATATTTTTAATACATAAAATTTGTTTAGATTTTCGGTTAACCACAGTTTTACCAATGTCACATTGAACTAAAAACGCGAACCGGAATGTTGTCTTATCAGAGTGAAGTGCCAACATCAGTGACGGGGACTTCTTCCATTGTTGTTCCTCCTTACCTGCCAACGTTTGTCTAGAAAATATGTATTGAATACACTCGTCAACATGGAACAATTTACCCGAGTGTAAGTCCTGCGATATCATTCCAGTGGTTGGTCGAATAGAACAAGCAGCCATGGATTCATCGATCAAGCTGTACAACATTTATAAAACAGTGAACTTAATGAGTCTTATTGCCATTCTGGTTGAGTTCAAATATTTCCTTCACATAATCGAGTTTGTAGTTGCCTCGTCTTCCACTTCTTCCGTGGATAGACTGATAGAATGTCGGATGAACGACCAAACAATAGAGCTAAACTTCGACTACTTGTAAAAAGCCATACCAGTATAAGTGTCATGGCTGTTCCTCTTGCTGAATGTTTTGGTTGCGTTCAAATGCCTGACAAAAAGCACGTTTACGGTGAAAGCGATAAGGAATACAGAAATTTGTATTAATTTGGAATTAGCCAGCTCCAATTTGTACGAGTTCAGAAACATGGCAACTCACTTCATCAGTAAATTGAAACTTTCGGTCCCTCTAATTTCTGAGTACAGTGGAAGTATACTGTTCTGTCTACCATCAGTGTAGCTATAGCCGTGGCAGAATACTCAGACAAACAACTCTCAGTGGTTCTCTGTGGGCGTTGCCTCAGCGAAATCGATTGACAGTGGTTGAGGCACGCTCAGGCAAGTGCTTGACGCATCATCTTAGGCCGATTGACAACGGAAAAGCAAACTGTCAACATGTTTTGCACGGCAATGAGTCAGCAAACAGCGCGCCCTCCACAAAAAAGTCCACATGGTTAAACGTGTGCGCGGGCGACAGGCAGAAGCGAATCTAACAGGAAAAGCTGTCTATCATGCCCGTAATTGATTGTAATTTGGTTGTAAGTTACTGTCAGTGTAATTGTGATGCGTCTGTGGCGGTTAAGATGCGGCAAATTCATTCTACTTGTTCTCCCACCCGGAACTGCAGTAGTGCTACTAATCTGGGAGTAGTCATGCTGATACAAGTAACATTTTTCACAGCCAGTCCAATCCATTTCACGTATCAACTCTCCCGATTGACAAATCATACCCACAATCACCTAGTCCATGTAAACCCCCTATAATGTAGTGACATTGTAAAGATGTGCGATAAGTTTTCCCTCACAAGAGTGTTACTTTTAGGACAATCAGCTGGCATTTTAGGTTGAACATGCTTCCGAAAATAACTCAACCCCGTGGTATTTTATATTTCTTACACTTTATGTCTCATGAAGTTTCCATTAAAAGAAAATTAAAGAGAGCACATCTGTTGTATTTCACACAACTGGAGATTCACAGGATGAGACAATTCACTTTGCCTTGAAAGCCAAGTAAGACATCTCGCTGTACACTCCGAGGTCAATGTTGCCATTTTGTTCTTATTATTAATTAACACTAATTAAGATCCAGTTCTGCGAGGTAAGCCAACAACTTACTCAAACGGCCTAAGAAATGTCAGTTTATATTAAGACCGGGAAAATTCTGTGTGCTGTTCGTACAGACATGCGTACATTTTTACTGACTGAATTACCGCAATCATGGGATAGACAATCAAATCCACTTCTGGATGCGCTGAATACACCGAAGATTATCTTCCTACTTAACTCACCCGACTACAATTTGCTAGTGTTGCCTCTACAAATGTTCACTTATTTTTCCTTACTCGTTTTCAGTGCTAATGTATCGTTTATATTACTTCTGATTACCCTTCTTGGATTGTATGTCATACTGTGGACGCTGTCGTGTTCCGAGTGTATTGGTTGGAGTTCAAACAAAAGATATCGCTGTTTTGAGTCAGTCTGATAGGAGTGAACTTTGGTTTGCTTTACTCGTTGGCTATACAAGTCCTAATCATTTCTATTTAAATAGCCATGAAAGCGCATCCTATGTAAGATCAGACAGTTGTTTAAGTCTATAGTTGTATGCATTTTTGCCCACACAGTTCCTGTTTTTTAATACCTTGCACATTATCTTTGAGAAGAGTGGTCTTATTTTTTTCCACAGTCTTGTACAGCATCGCAAACTTATAGACTGGTAATTATGTTACTTTTGAGTATTTCACATGACCGCCATGTTCTCTGGTCACATAACTACTCGTGTGAAGTGAGTAAAACAAATTGTTGTCTAGGTCCAATCGAATGTAAATTCGACAGAGAGCACGTTTGATTTCTCAACACTACCAGATTCATAACTTATTTACTGCACACAGTATATTCGTGATTTGGACCGTATAAAGCTATGCGCTGTGATTTTATGCGATGTTTGAAAGGTGGTCTACGGAACCCTTATTTGCATCGATTGCCAGCCCACGGAAATCTGTTTGAATCTTGTCCAAGTGATTAATCTCTGGCTGAAACGCCGCAAGCCAAATCTCTGACATCTGAAAAATAGAGAAATGTTCCACGATTGGTAGTGGGATTGCGCGGGTACATAACGTGGGCTTTGTTGTATTAGTTATATTTTAATTGATATACAGTTGCTCAATGCGGACACTGCAAATGGAACAGCAGTTTGATGATAAGAGAGTCAATGAACGAGCGATCGGGGGACTGGCAGCACTGAAGGTATTTAAATAAACGAGAACACGTCAAAATTGAAACAATTGGCTTTTGCAAATTTTCTCCGGCATTGGAGCCCACGTTAGTACCCTGAACATCCTCAGTGATAGTTTTACCGGCAGTATGATCATAACACCAGAGGCATCATCGGATTGGGTGTTCTCAGCGAAAGCAAGAAGAGAGCCCACAGCCCCAGGATAACGTCTTACCGATACTAATATCCAACTTACCTTCATGGGTTACACATCAAAAACAGACTCTTTAAGTAGACTAGAGCCTCAGATAGCTAGCGAAGCGTCATCTTATCAGGGTCAGTCGGTCGGCTTCAAGGTATCTAAACGACATCTGTCAACTACTTTTGGAAAATAAGGCCGGTCGATATTCTCTTATCAAAACTGATTGCCAGCACAACAAATTCTGCTCTACTCAAACGCAAGATAGATAAAACAACTGAATGAACATAGGGATCAGTTGACTGAACGTTCGATCAACTAATTTGGGCTTGTTGCTCTCTCTGGTGATTGTCTACGCCTACTTTGGTTAACCACTATTCCATCGTATTTTGGCGTATTCTTTGGTTTTGCGACCATAGATGAACAGTTAAAGATAATTTGCCGCACTCAGCCAGAGAGACAAAATTACTGGGTTGGTAATAGCATGCTTACTTTACTAGTTGGTTAGATGGGTCGTTTTGCTGACTGCATGGTCTCTGAATGTCTAACTGAACATTGCCTCTTCTGGGTAGTTAAGTGCACCGAGTCAGATTGTTGTTGTCGTCCTATGAACGTCAATATTATTCTCTGGATGGTCGTCTGCCAGCCGTTTTCTGGAAAAGGATTTCGTTGTTCTTCAACCAATCGTTGCTACAAATTTATCGGGCGCGGTTAAACAAAGTACAAACTAGGTAGTGTTCACAACTTACTGGAGGAAAACTTGAAAACCGTAAGCGTTGCTCATTCCAGAGTACTTTATGGAGAAATACACTATCACGAGACCTGTATGCTTGTCCTGTTGTAGCAATGACCGACACGAATAATCTTTCCTCCATTCCACTTCAAAGTTGGTTGAGAAATAAGAACGAAACGTATTCATATGGGCCGAAAGATATTTGAGCTTGTCTCACTAAACGGAAACCAAAATGTTATCAGTATACTGCTTGCGGAAAGCCGTAGCGTCCAAACTATAGAATGTCATTCAACCACTGCTGTAGAAAACCCCCACCAGTACTGAGGGTAACGAGTTCCTTATTGCCACATAGTCAATCTGTTTGTATGCAGTGCCCTGAAAATAAAATAACACTGTTTCGCACATAAAGACTGACGTACAAAGGTATTCCGTAGGAGGACAAGCAGAAACGTTATGCGGCGGAACAAGGTTGCATAAAAAGTCATCAACATGATGAAGTAAAATATTCGTGAATACGGAAATGACATTAACAAAAGAAATAGTCTTTGTACCCACAGAGGTTCATTACTCTGCTCCAGTGCACA
Organism: Paragonimus westermani; assembly: GCA_008508345.1. Lineage (NCBI taxonomy): Eukaryota > Metazoa > Platyhelminthes > Trematoda > Plagiorchiida > Troglotrematidae > Paragonimus > Paragonimus westermani. The sequence continues at coordinate 62,788 of QNGE01000527.1, read as the reverse complement.
GGAATCACTCAGGCAGCGAGGCATGAAAGCGTGACGAACAGAGCAGTGGAGGTTGACCAATCATCGAGTGAGCTTAGGGTAGGCAAAACTACCCACAGATCAAATAGAATTTACTGAAACAAAATATTTTCCATAGTCCTGTTGGATGTGGCGCTTGTGCTTCTGTTGATTCTGATTGGTCATACTGATTCATTTCGTGCGGTAGCGGTAGTTGTATTTTTCTGGGGTTTGTTTTTCAGGTCAGGTGATCGTTATCACCTAGGTCGCCTTTGTGAATTTTGTTTTATTGTAAACATACCGTGTGTGCTTTGTCCATGTCAATTGCGCTTTCTACTGGCATTATTCCAGAACATTTACACGAGACTAGACAAACAATGTCGTCCGTTCTACTCGAGTGTGTACCGGCCCCACTGGATTCACGTATCACTTAGCGACGTTCGCATGTTGGTTTCAACCCCGATGTATTTAAAAAGCTTGATATAGTGTGTCGTTGATGAAACGAAACACGTCACGTGACATAAATACACCCTCTTGGTAAAATAGATGAAAAGGGCTAAGGGCTTCAAACCGGCCCTTTTCTATCGGTTGAGGTCAAACAAAGCCAAAAATCACGAAGGCCTCCGCTGGACAAATCAGTGATGTGATGCCACCAAACGCTGTTGCTGAACGTGAAATTGAAACTAATTCATGTATTATAAAGCGCGCCAAATCGCGTAAAATAATCCTGTGATCTGCCACGCGTGAGTACCACGGTACTTGGGGATATCTGGTGTTTTTACAGTAGTTCAGTGGATGTGGCTTTCACATAAAAACAATCTGTTAAGTTAACTGGAATTCGCGGCTTCCATATTTTCAAAGAGCTCAACCTTTTATTATTGAATGATTGCAAGGTGGTTCGGTTTTACTTTTTCTAATTCACTGTACAAAATATTCTGGTCTACATGAAACGAATTAGTCTTTACATTTCTCCCTCTCCTCTTATTCCAACAATCTGTTTCGCCATGGCCAACGTTAATCCACAAAAATTCGTTGGAGAATAAGTCACAAAGAAAGTTTGGCACTCTCTGGCAGTCTTCTTTACTACTAGGTTCAAATGAATTTTTTACCACGTATCCTAATATCCGAACAAGACTAAATATTTTGTCCTATTTAATATAGCAACTCCTCACTGATTTTGTCCAAACAAAATGCAGAAACCGACATGTAAAATGTGAAATGTGTATGTCGACAACTTCAGGAAGCCAGAAACTCTGCTACCACATGAATACTTAGCGATTTGTTAGGCAACCGAGTTTGTTTAGTATCCAAAGTAGGCTTCTAAACGATCACTTTTTGCCTCAGAACGACAGATATGACCGTGGAAACGTCAGACCAAGTTCCACTGGGAAAGAGGTGTCAAATATTTTAATAGCAGCCAGCAAATTTTCCAATGTTACCAAGTCTTGTAAATGTTATTCAGTGTCCAACCGAGGACAACAGTAATTAATATGGGAGAGTAAGAAATGGCGTCACTAGTTAAGGGACAAGAAGTTACTTTCTACTAAAGGGGTAGTGCATTCTTCGTGAACAAATATGACATTTTTTAGCCATAAAGTTTCCGTAACCATATTGGTATTAGGGAGGATGTAGAAAACCATCATGGAAAATGTGTCCCGAGGCTTAATCGACTAATACTTCGGCTCCGTAATGTTCCAAGCCAGTAGATAAACCATTTACACCCCATATTAGCTCGTACTGATTGATATCAAACAGTTCCCGCCGTTTATATGTGAATCGAACTGAACACACATAGTAGATGCTCGAAGCAGAAAGTGTCAACGAGGTGGGTTGAATTACGTACGTATATGAACTTCAATAACTACTCAGGGGTTATTCGGTCTAAGTGAATTGAGCAGTAAAATGTAGAGCAGAAAAGTAGTAGGATTCGAATGAGACCTTGTGATTACCAGTACTTTTCTCTCCGAAATTTGGTGTCGTTAACACGTTACTTTGAATCCATTACATCAAGCGTTTTAGAAATAACTGTTCAATGAACTTACATTTTGAAAACGTTCGAGAAGCTTTCACGGCAACAATCAACTCACAATATTTCCGGGAGATCGATTAGTTTTAGTAACTATAGCGTACGTGTTGTTATGCAAGCAATGTTGACCGCTTAGCTGTTTTTATCTCGACAGCAATCGAGTTTTTGTAACACAAATGTTTTTCTTCTCAGTATCACGCTATTCTTCCATTTGTTTACTTACTGGAAACAAAACAAGCGAGTACTTCCGCCGTCTGTGTATTAATTCTGCTCATCTAGAACATTCTAAAAATGCTTCTGGTGAATTCTGTTTTACTAAGTTCGCCTTAATTATTGCGCGCAGAACACAACCGGATTCGTTCTGAAAATCAGTTTCGGAATTCAAAACACCGGATGCTCACATTGTTATTGCATATTTTATTCATAGCTTATTATACTAATAGAATTGTCCCAAATATTTCATGCATGGTGTTCAGACCATATTGAAAATATTTCAGTATATGGCACTCACGACAATGTACCAATAGAAAAAGAGGACAAAACCCTTCGTACTGATTTTTCAGTGTCCATCAAATGTGATCCACAGTAAATATATAAGCGTGTAATCAAAACTGTGGGAAACGTATCGCGAGATATTGACATCTCAGTTTACCTACACCAATCTCTAACGTAAAATCCGTAACTTTCACACATACTACACACAGCAACAAGTGAAACACAGCGCACTACAAGTGTATAAAAGATTGAACTTAGTTGGTCAGTTCGATCGTATGTTGCTGTTACGCTAAGGTTGCATAAAATGTACTGGTCTTACATCAGTGATGAACGAGAGTAACTCGAAACGCGAACATCTCGCAAAACATGCTTTCTCTCCATTCTCACTGAACAACTAACCAGAACTCAGAGTTTTAAATATATATGTATGTATATAAATGACGAGTAGAGGTTAGATACTAACCAAATAACGACGGAACCAGTATGGTGGATACAGGTATCATGTAGTCAGTTTAATGAAATTTCACAAGGTACACAAACTTACTTTCCTGTGTGGCCATTTCCCTGGAATGGCTAGACGTGAATGCATAAAAGCGTTCATGTGTATCGATCGATAAACTGTTATCAGATTGTGTCCACACATTCATTCATCATCTTCCCTTTAACACATTTGTATAAAGATTTGCAACAATGTACTTCAGGGCAGCAGCCGGTGTCCTTAGCTGTTTAGCCTGTCATCGTCGAGCATCCTCCGATGTGGTATGAATGCGAATAGAAGTCCCACCCACTCCAAAAGAATGGATATCGTCTACAATACGTTTCCGCTTTAAATCAGATGCACTGATAAGGGTCGAAATTGCATCGAAGTATTCGTTTCATGGCATTAACGAAGTAGTTGTAAAATCTCATTGTCAACGTCATCCGTGGTCAGGCGCTTTACCATATTCGAAAAACATGGCGGAGATTTAAACCAACAACCTGCCTGGTTTTGATTCAATTTATATATTAGCGGGCTTTCAGTCGGTCAGTCAAAAGGTGGCCCTTTGACAAAAGTCGGTTCTATTTGCTTTCTTTGAACAGCTTTGTATGTACAGTCTTCCAAGATCATCAGTGCAATGGGCACAAAAAACTTAATCAAAATTTTGTCTAGCTTCTTCTGCTTTGTTGATGTGAAAAACTTCGTGTTGAGGTAATAGAAAAAACAAGATTGTCTATCGCCAATTCAGAGCCAAAAATAGTTCTGGCTGTGGAATTCAATGGGCTTTAATACATTGGATTTTTCCTTTCAGTATTGTACACAGCGAATAGCATACGCCTGATGTAGTCGCATTAAAAAGTAACCGTACAATTTCATTTGTTGTAGACGAGCAAGGAGAGTGCCAGTCGCAATCTATTCTAAGGTTCCGACCAGTGAAACACTTTCTCATTTGCCCAAACTTTGCAGTCAACCCTATAACGATAAAAAGCTGGTCGCTTACACTCGTAGCTAGCTCATGATACGATTTTAATCATTCAATAACCTTGGTAAGAAATATTGAAGCACGTTATCACGTGGTGTGGTGACGTGCTGACATAGGAACAAGAGAAGTAATGTGAGACGGAACAGACTACCTTGATTGCAATGGTTGTTATCCACCTACTGGATACCACATCTGTGAATGTCATTACCACATTGATCTATGGCAATTACATAATCAACAGAAATGTTGCATGTCGTCAAACCTGAAACAAACACTCTGAAGGTGGAAAAGTATCATTTACAAATATGTCACGACATGTGTAAAACTTTGTTGCCAGAAGCCCACCATTTAGTTCACTGTGTGTGGGTCTGTATTTAATTTTCTTGTGGTAGATACTTCCATCGATAAGGTGTTTTTTGTTACGATTGGAATAGCTTGCCTCACTTTGGAGAGTTTCTAGACGCTCAAGTTATGAGGTAATTGATCTGAAGTCATTCAGATCACTAGCTCTTGTTAATTGTGATTATCCTCCAGATCGGACAGTATGCCAAGGTCAAAATTTCAAAATGTCGATAGACTCTGTGTTTTCGTTAAAAGTGCAGACAGAAATACTACAGCCTTGTGACTTTCATCGACTGGCAAAACGGAATCCGAGTTTGTCAAGTCTTCGGCTGACTTGAAACAAAACCCGTGGTAAAAAGTAGGACGATCGATGCTCACTGGTTGCATTTTTGCACAATCACTTCATTACGTATCCATGAATATTTCTTAATCGAAACAAATATGAGCAGGACACCTAGCGACTTTGAAATGCTCATCAACACTATCGAACGTAAGTAGTAATCAATCGTCCGACTGATGTGTAATAAAAATTATTTTCATATTTTACCCCCTTTAGACACCCATTACCGCAGAATCGATCAGACAATCCTCTCATGATGCTTGCGGCGTTTGGTCGCAAACACAAAACAAAGCCGGGAAACAAATCGCATTGTTTAACTACGCAAATGCCGCTTGCACAACCCGAAACGCCAAACACCTGTTCAGATGACCAAATGGCTGGAGAGAGTGAACAGCACAAACGTGTTCTCAGGTCCAGTCTTTTGAATGGTTTCTCGTCAGACAAAACGAAGCGCAGATCGTGCAGTGCTTCACCACAACCAAACTTAAATGGACGTAGAGTACCTGGTGCTTCCGTAACATTTCAGTCAACCCTACCAACGGAAGTGTGGCTGGCATCGCCGAGCCCGTCGCCACCCTTGCCAGATCATAAGAAACAGTCACCGAATAGTCGGATGGCGTGTTCGATTTCAGACGACTGGGTGGTAAGAGAGACTTGCTCAGTAGAAGACACAAAGCAAACGCGAACTAAAATCAAAAAAGTCATACGTCGGTCAACCAAAACCGATTTCAAAAGCTGGCTTTCAGATATGGAGCTAGACGATACTAGTGACGAGACCAACCCGTCTGGGGTGAGTCAGCATTCTCTGAGTAGCTGCTCAAGCACTGACGAATCGCTACCTGGTTTAGGTAGGCGGATCAAGAGACAGACCAGCAGCAGTAACACAACCGTTACCACGGACAGTAGTTCTAGTCTAGACCTTCAGCTAGTACGTAAAGGAAACGAGACCCAATCGGGTGTCTGTACAAAATCCAGAGCTTATTCCAATGGTCAGAAAAGCCTGCGAGTTCGAAAATGTAACTCTGAGAAAAAGCGACGAGCAACTTTGCCTATCACCCAATCGATAAACCGGAGCAGTAGCAGCAGCAGCAGCAGTACAAGTAGTGATGATGAACTGAGTGCACTTGGATGGGACGAAAAAACAATAGCAGCATTGACAAGCCGTGGAAAAAATAGAAAACACTGTAAACTGCGACTATCTGACACACTTGCCGATATGGTTGTTAAAACAGAGTCAAAATCAACACCCTGTCCAAACCACACAAAAGATGTAGTTGCTGAACGAGTTGTCAATTCATTGCAATTGGTGCAACAAACTTCGTTTGACAACAAAAATCAACCTTCCCCGGAACCTGCTTTAAGTCATCCACATTCATGTGTTCTGGCTCGCCGTACAAATAGATCAGGAGGGGAACTGGTTGACTATACCGGCCCTTTACGTAGACAACCTCGAACATACCAAAACAATATTGTGGACACTGGATTTGCTCAGGGTCTTCACACGGATTTATTGGCAGTAATAACAACCAACTACAAGCCGACACCACAGTGGGAACAAGAGTACAAAGTCCTCATTGTACGTGAGGGTGAATACGTGTGTGTTCTCAGTCAACCGATGCCCAGCAGACGAAACGTTGGTCCCGCGAACTGCAAACAACCGCATAACGTACACAACAAACATACGAAAAATGACATAGTGGCTAAACAGAGCACAAATGAGACAAACACCTGGCTTTATGTACGTCGATGGTGCGTGGACCATTTGGTTGCTACCGGACCACCTGGATTTGTTCCTCATCACTACTGTCGTCTTCTGACCAGCACTGAGATTGTGGCGTTGTGGCAGCGCAGTCAGTCGGTGCGTGCCTCGCGCTGTCACAATCTGATACCGACAACGATGACTTCTCACAATTGTCAAGTCCATTCCCCGGTTGTCCCATGTTCAAAACGTTCTAAAGTTCCTGATGACGTAGCCCTGAAAGTGAAGCATATGGATATTCGTGAAGTATCATTCACTCAAAAAAGCTTAAACAAACTGTTTTGTGACTCAAACTCCCCTACTCCTTCGTTGCATCCACTCGTTCACAGCGGCACAACGCTTTATGAATTTCAACCAATGCATTTGGGTCTGTCTATCACAGATCACTCCACACTTCCACCACCTCCACCGGGATTTGGTTCGGGTGGATCGTTTGGCTCCGAGATTGAGGATCGAGATTCCGGTAGAGGTCCGAGCTCCGGATCTGAATGGGGTAGCGGACGTGGTGGCAGTTCCACTGTCACATTGGACCGATCGACTATAGACAAAACATTCAGTGACATTGGACTACAGCGTAAACTAGCACAAACGGATGAACGTTTACGGAACACGAAAAGCGCTGAAGAATCACAATTACGCTGGTATGCAAACGAAGGCTCGTTGTTTTCCAGTGAACTCAGCTCCGCTCGTGTTGACGAATTATGCTCACGAGATTCTGCCTTACAAAGTCCCAGTACGACTCTCAATGATCCAACGCGGCAAGTTCAGGCAAAAGCTGGAGAATATCAAACACACTCGGAACATGATTCGACAACAATCACACTCACAACGCGTACAGGTTGTACGCCTGTGTTGGAGATGCGACCAGGAGCGACACCAATATTGTATGCCAGAAGTTTTGAGAATTCGACTACCACGACGAACGGGAACGAAAGTCTGGTTACTAGTACGACAACAACGTGTACCACAATAATTGATTCTAAAGTGGACCATGAGTCACGGATAAGACATCAGGACCAGGTCTCAAATACGGACCCAGGACAATGGGAGCCGTATAAAACAGTCATTCACGTGAATGAGAATACATTAGAAAAATTCACACTCGTGTAAATATTGCAACCGGATATACATTGCCATAACATTACTAACTGATGAACATATGAACGTAGTAGCTTAAGTGGGCTTAACCAAAGAGCAATAAACGGCATCGAAGCTGTTAATATCCATTTGCAAGGAACATGTAATATAGTCTGTAAGCTTAACATTCAACTGACGTACTTATACTCATGCTTGCAAATGTAACATTTTCATACTGTACAAAACTCACCCTTTTCGTTGATTCACTGAGCAATAAATCAAGGCTGATTACGTTAGTGTTTTCAGTGATCCTGTAGGATTTCTGTCGTTGAAAAGCGGTGCACGAAACATTTAACTTATTTACCACTTGGCACTGTTACAGCCAAGGTTGAAATCAATCCATCAAGCTGGTTAGTCTAGAAAAAATTATACGGTTGTTTGACTGCATAACTCTACAGCTGTGCAATTGTAAATATAAGGCAAAGTGCTGTTTACGGAAATAATCAAATAGGTTTGCGTACTTGTATCGGAAAGTAGGGTCATTTAGTAAATTGAACACGATACCCGGGATGCGAACTTTACGCTTTTGGGGAGTAACAAACGACGGATATCCTTCATCGGACAGGAATTAGAAATTAGGTGCAAGTCCTCGTCAGGGCCGGTTTGTAAAATGGAAATTAGAGATAGTTGAGCTAATTTACCCCATTTTTGACGGCTTGGACTTGTGGGCAAGATAAGACGGTGTTGTGCTGAATGAAATCACTGTCTTAAGGCATCGCTTCTTCCAGGTAATCCGTGGACCAAATTGTTCCGTACTAAGTTTACCCATGTACCACTCACCCAATGAGAGATCGCCGGAATGTGCCAGTATTTTTGTTGCATCAGTTGGAAAGGATGATGTTGGAGAAGATATTCCCATAAAGAGAGCCACATGCTGTTCAAGTTCAGGTATCTCTCAAAAGGGTTGATTATATAAAGCGTACATACGGTATCGTGTAATGAAATCAGCAAGAAAGTGAACTAACATGGGAGTTGTAAAAAGTAGGCGGAAAGAAAACTATATATGGAGTAAAAATTGTTCCTTTTAGACTCATGATTGGAGAGAGTGAGAACTTGATGAGCCTGAACACTCTGAAAACTTGCTGTGACATTATAATTACAGTGGGTCTGATAATCACGAGATTATCATGTGACTGACAAATGGCACTCACAACTTTGTTTGTTTTGCATTAGTGAAACCCGATAATTTTCTAACATAGAAATGGAAGTCAAATATGAATTGAGTTGTCTCTGATGTATTGTGAATCTAGAAGTGTTTTGTGATTATCACAGTGATATCGCACCATTCACCATATGAAAGGCAGTATCACAACTTGAGTGTTTGTACAAGTGACTTATGTATACACGGATTTGGATTTCAATAGTTTAAGCAACTGATAAAATGCGACATTTCACATATTCCGCCTGTGATATCAGCAAATCGGCTTGAAAGCAACCTCCACGTTGGTTCTGTGGTCAGACTCACCCACTGGATTGAAATTGTGCCAGTTGTCGTTGATATGACAAATGATGCGACATCACGACAACCTCGTTGGTATTCGCTACATGCTTTTTAGCTCTCAGTACATCAGGGATCACCCAATTCTCCAGTGCTTACTATTTTCATCATTACCATGTATTTGGTCTGAAGACGACAATCCGGAAACGAATTTGTTTGCCGCTCTCTGACGTCTGACGAACTCTGGATACATTTGTACAACCGAAACTTTTGCCTATTTTACCATGCATACTAATTTGGGACATACTGACTTCGCCCATCCTACTATACAGTCCAATTTACTAAATGAATGCGGCCGATTGAGTAACGATTAATCAGTGTTATTGTAACTATTTCTACCGTTCAGAAGGAATAAAACCGGTGATGACACTGAGCGGATTTGCTTGTTAGTGAGTCATCTTTTTTCCTACTAGTTGCCTTCATTTGTCTAAGGCGAAGACCAGTGCGCGACTTTTTTTGTCATTCCAAACAAAAACAGTCTACCTATTTGTCTGTACCGTCAATGCACTCTAGGACCTCCGTTAGAAAATATACTACCTACTGCAACGAAGATAAACGTGTGGTCCAGTCAAACGAGGTCCAATCCACCGTTAAAAACATCAAGCACATATGTGGACTTTTGTTGGGAAAATTTGGTGCTTACACTAGATCAACTAGACCACTTAGCTCAAACCAAACATTTGTCTACTGAAACCGGTACCCACACAGCAATCGTCAGCTGACCTAAACGACCAGTATGAGTGTAATGGTAGACAAAGCACGAGTGTACATTCATTGGTTTGATATGCGTACATACACCACGACAATCGGCGCCAGCGGAAACGTACGCACACCTGCCAATCAAGGCAACCTCAAGATACAACTTGTTTAACGGCATGAGTAAACCGGCCATACATCCCCAGACCGGAAAAGAGATGATTCAACTTGAACTGTCCGTACAAAACAGCCAAAGAACATGGTTAAGCTGACCTAATTCCGAATGGAAATGAAATAGAAGTGTACCTGCCAATGCCCACTTCTTTCAAAGACTGTTGCTCAAAATCCGTTTTGCATAGTTACCTTTCCTGATTTTTTTTCATGAAAAACCGGAACATCGGACTTACGGTACGTAAATACTTTTGAGAACGACTCGCGTTCTACCACCATACAGGTATGATATGCTACATGGTCAGCTTACTAAACTCATGGCTAATTCGATTCACGTGTGTGCGTTTCGGTGCAGTCTGAGACTCGAAACAACATTTTGACATTGAACTTATTCTACTGATTTCTCATCTTCGCCCCATCTCCGTATACGATTCCTAAAACCGGCTAAAATATCACGTTATCTCGTTGGTTGAACTGACGCGTCCAAAATTGCTTTGAATGTCACGATCATTGGAACTAACCGGCGGAATCGCATCCGACTTACTGACTTGTCCCATCTGTTTTACTGTCCGTCAACAATCCCATCTAAGACATAACCAATACGGAGCTGGCTGTGAGCGGACAATTTCAGCATTCCCGTGTGAACCGACCCTGGCCAAATATAGCTTAGTTCCATGACAGGTAAATTTTTGGCCATATATAATATATTCATCAAATGAACTGGAAAAGCGTGCATATCCATATGCATACGGGGAGAGAAGAAAAGGACATTCGTCGTCTGAACTTAAAATGTGTTTATGTCGAAAAACACATTGGTATTTTGCAGATGAGACCATCCGTGTGGTTTTCCGTCACCAGTTTCAGGGCAATTACAGTAAATGTGTCAAACGAGGGGATATCAGGGTATTTGGGTGATCAGCAAAATGTATACACTTGAAATCATTGGCCACACCTGGAAACACAATAGAAGAACAGCGTACGCAATAGGAGACAATGTAAAAATGAATTAAAGTTGCGTCAGGGGATGTACCGAAGATTGGATAAAAAAGTCAGGTGAACAATCGCTGTGGACACTGATCAATTTAAATTGGCAATATTAGTAGTGCCAGAAAGATTACATCCTGACGTCGCAAACAAACAGGACAATGTGCATAGTGATATTGCTCAAGATACTTTTTGGTTTGTTATTCGTAAGAAAATATAAATTGTAAGATTTCCGTAAGTGACGGTCGATCATCATCATCATCAAAAAAAGCCATGAGCTGACCAAAAGGTACTGTGGCTCGGGCCGCCTCAACAGTGACGTAGAATATCCTAAAAGGAAAGAGTACTACGAAGGACAAAAAAGATTGAAGAAAACTAAATGGAAGAACTAGAAATGGTATGGATACAGGTACGCCATTGACTGCAACACATCGCCATCTCGGATAGCGTCTCTAACCAGCGGTTTGAGTGGTCACGATGACCTCATCCAGGCAGGCGATGCCTGTCCACTTTGCTCAATGGAGCAGTCAAGGTATTCATATTTCGTAACCACGTTTTTGCTTGACTAACACGCGGTTTTACCCAACTGTTAGTGGCCTCAATATATAATGCCCGGTACGGTAAACGCTCAGCTGGCATACGGAGCACGTGACCCAACCATCGCAAGCTGTGCAACGTAACTACTTGACCAATTGATCGCGCATCCCGAGCGTTCCGGAATACGTGTCGGCAAACTGCCACATTGCTCACGCGATCAGTCCACTTAATGTGAGCCAATTGACGAAGACAACGATGGTCAAACACATGAAGCCTGTTGATATTTTCCTTGTGAACAGACCACGTTTCAGAACCATACAGAAAAATGAAACGCACACAGGCGTTATATACCCTTCCTTTCAGCGACAACCGAACGTCTTCTCGACGCCACAGATGACGCAGTTTGGCAAAGGCAACTCGTGCCTTTTCTATCCTAGCTGATATCTCATCAGCAATATTACAGGCTGACGAGATAGTGCTACCTAAGTATGTGAAACTGTCCACAGTCTCAAGCGGATTACCTGCAGTGAAGAAAGTAGGGGTGGAAATGCCCCAGTCTTGAAGCAGCACTGCACTTTGAAGGTGTGAAGCGCATTCCATACAGACCAGCCCGGTCACTCACCTTGTTCAGCATGGTCTGCATGTTTTCGACAGAGGGGCTAAGTAAGACAATGTCGTTCGCGTACTCCAGATCGGTCAATCTAGCGCCAGGAAGAAGCTCAACACCAAGCCCACGGGATTCGTGGAGCACACCCTCCAGAATGCCGTCCATGACAAAATTGAACAGGAAGGGGGAAATCGGACACCCCTGACGAACACTACTAGAAGTGATGAACGCTCGAGACAGTTGTCCAGTTTAATTCGTGACAGATGAATCAATCGAACACATTAGCCAATCAGCATGATAGCACAGCCGTTCGTGGTCATCCCATTATTCCATCACAAACCGTACTATACTTAACGTGGTATTTTAGCAACTCCGTGGATAGCAAAACACACGTTTGAAAGTAGCGTATGCCACTACATGTCACTTGAAAGTAGAACGCAGACGAGATGACGTGAGCAACAATGGCCAGATTAACAACAAGAATCCAAATCTGATTCCGATTATAACTAGTTGCGGAAATACAGCCAGTTACTCGTTTGCAGGAACACTTGGGTACAAAAAGATAACGCGATTTTGTGCACTATCAAAACGAATGTGTAGACATCGCTGATTATCATCCTGTACTATAGCGTATGAAAGCTCTAATCAAAGAGATGGAGGATTTTCAATCGCTGACCAAGGTGTATGATAAACTCACAACTAATAGGTTTCAATAGCGCTCATGAAATGTTGTTTCCAAGACGATTGCAAGTTCGAATCTGAGAGTACTGGTTAACAGTTTGAAAAGTGACTTCAGAAACAAACGATATGTGCCATTACTGTAGGCGTATAGTACAAACTGTTAAGTTTATCAAATCAAACCAAACCGAAAAACGTTATATTGAAGTGTAAATGGTCTACTGACGCAGGACCCCTATCTCTGCCAGTACAAGTAGAAGTTAACAAACAGTTAGTTTATGAATGTACACAACAGGTCGCATTAGGATAGCAGATAAGAGGCGGGTCGGTGACCGCATAGATTGACGGTATGTCAACAACCAATTAACACTATATTCGCATGATAAGTTATTACTGTTCATTGACATCTACGTGAATAAAAGATGTGACAGGACAGCTTGACAGTTTTTGTTTCGTAAGAACACTTGGACTGATCAGTACTTGCACTTTAACAGCTCCATGCAAGGCAGATATAAACATGGTCTAGTATGAACACTATTCGACGGGGGCTAAACGCATTTGTTCTACAGATATACTGTAAGTTAAAATGAGCAATCTGTAGAAAGTGTTCAAAATAAGCGACTATCTTTCTCGGTTTACAAAGAAATTCTACCACTCAGCTCAACAGGATCAAGTATAACTAGACGCTCCCAGAAAGATGGTGGCGCTGAACCTTCCCTTTAAAATGGATGACTCGAGATCACTGGTACAGAACTATCTTCAGACAGCTATTACGCGGGTCTTAAACACCTATAAGTTATGTGCACTTTACAGAATTGTCCACATCCCAACACTCCAGTCAAACAGCCGGTATCTCCATCCGGCAAATCACACCTCATCTATCAACATCACTGTAAGTTTTGGGTCACCGACACCGATACAAACGGGCGTCCACTGGATACCAGAATTAGGAAACACATCCCGAGTTGGATCAGATGTCAGACAACGTAACCGGCGTCAATCACCGCCATCACAGTCTGACTCCACAAGCAGCTTATGCCAACTGTCATTCGAAATTTGCCGTTGAAACATCAACCTGGTGAGGCCAATAGCTTTAAGTACCCAACACAACCACCTACCCGCTCCTGCTCTGATATACTGAGGCGGTTACTACCAGAAAGGATAGATCTGTTCTCATTGCCCTAACAGTCGCAGCAAACAGATCGAGATCCGTTAGAAGCTGGAGATCAGTCAAAGTACCCCAAAGGGGACAAATGTGATTGACCAAATCTCACGAGAGACCTACCAGTTACAAGACTGTCCATCGAGAGTACCATTAACTGTACGTAGTTCGCCATCGGCCCTCATACCTCCGAATAACGTGTGATTGCCCAAATCGCATAGCATATCTTTGGTATCACTTTTATCCTGTAACACTCAGGTCTTCTCGGATCAACCTTTTGGTTTGAACCCCTGCAGGTTTCCTTCACCCAGTGCATCAAAACAATAGCGATGCTCTCGGTAAAACGTGGGCTGTACAATCAGCATAATCAATCTATCCAATTTTAGTCTTCTATATCTCTGGTTCACGTGAATTGGCCGTTTGGGATACGTCATAACAGTGTGAAACGATGATAGGCGATAAGTCATCTTAATTGGTGCGAGATGAATTTCGAGCCCTTACTGTGGATGATATGAGCAAACAAGTGCAACAAAGTACGTCTAAGTCAACCAAGTAGCATCAAGCAGTCCAGATGTCGTCTCAGTGTCCAAGAACTGCTTTAAACATGAATATATTTTTCACACAACACTGAATTCTGAACACAGTAAAATAAGTTTTAACGTAGTAGTTTATCCTTCTCTGATAGCTTTTTTCATCTACAACCATCATTGTTATTAAATGGTCACTGTATTTTAGCTAGTTGTGTTATCTGGCCTGCAACTGCCGTGTTCCGGTCAGCGACTATCGCATTTTAGCAACCAGTCATTTACAACTTATGGCTACTGTTTGCTCACCAATTCAAGTAAGGTCTCGCGATTGTGTAGCGGGTGGGAAAATGAAATACACATTTGCTGGCGTCAACCGTACAATCCGTAAGGACAGTGCTGGAAGGGAAGGGGAACATACGCAATGTTTGCTGCGAACTTCGGCTAGAAGGCAACGCAACATATAAGAATGATTCGGCTGGCTTTCATCCGAATCTATGACTTTCGCATAGCACCCAGGAATTATATTACGGTTTCAGCCGGATGCTTAAATACCCCAGTCGGTCGCTTATCTTCAAACGATTTACGGGGCCAGTTCCGACTCAGCCATTTTTGTTCAAACAACAGAGACAAAGGTTGTGTTCGGACCGTCACAGTGCCCTGTCACTCGAAAAAGAATCGGTCAGTCACCTAGCGACCACTATTCTCGTCACAGACCTAGGCCCAAGTTGACCACAACGTAGTTCTGTACATACGGAGAGGCTGCGTGGCCCGACTCTGATCACGTGTTGTTTTGTAACAGTGTTTATGCGATTCAGTAGTGTCTCAAAGAGCAAGCCCAAACCGCCAGATGTAAACAAGATATCCGTGCCTGCTGTACTGATCAATCACTAAATTGCGTTTGCAGTTTCGCAACCATCTTCTGCTCGTCGGGTAACTTAGACCTCCACTAAGCACACCTACAAGAAGTCGTTCGTTCTGCTAGCTGTGACACTCAGCGTACAGTCGGTCACTGGGTTTCCGCGCACTCTCTCGAGACCCTCGGAGCACCTCCGTTAAGATTAGTCGACAACTAAAACCATAAGGTCTACCTCCTTCTAAAGTACAACCACAAAACGCTTGCGAATGGATCGTAAAACCTGGTGGTTAAAGTGCGTAATTAAGAAGAGCAAGCTGCGGTATCCTAAAATTCCAAGAATCCAATCCATCTTCTCGGGTGGTACCACTACCAACAAGTGATTGAAGCATCACGGATATAACGTGCGTTCTGTGTTCTCATAATGTAAAATGCTCCTTGAAAACTACTAGCAGCCCCTCTGCTCTTCCTGGATGACAACAGTTCAGAAGCAGTCGAAAGTATCGTCAGGTGTCCTATACCAGCTAGCATTGGTGTCCGGAAAGAAGGCTGGCGTGCTGCTTACGCCCGATTAGCAGTCCCTTACCTGAATCACCTCAGGAGTCGACGTGGGGCCGTCGCGGGTGGAGTGTGTAAAGCAACTGCGTAAGCAGTACTGTTCTGCGGTTGCGAAACATTACCGGTTCGTATGTATGCTGTTCTTAGGTTAGTTGTTCCCATCAACCATTGTTCGCGAAGCACTGTTCGTGAGAGGTGGCAACACGACGTGGGCAATGACTAAGCTCATCGACGCGTGCTGATAACATGACCTTTACTTACGCAAACCAGTTTCACTACACCAGTGAAGGTGGCTCGCATTTTTCGCAAATTTCCACTCAGTACTCATGGTACTATGTCATGTCAGCAAACAGCACGATAAACAAACCATGACTTGATGTGGGGACGCGAAGAGACCGTCATATAGCTTGGTTTCCGTCGGCTCTATGTGAATCGCCGGCTGAGACCCCAAAGAGTCTAGGTGGTTGGCTAGACAATGAAGATTATGGCTGCAAGCAGTAATCAGTGGTGAGTGTTGTTTGTTGTCGTAACCGTCCTGCTGTGTATACCCAGACTTCTTTCAATAAATAACAAAACCAGCAAAAACGATAACGATTCGAGATAGCGTGTAACGCAGAACAAGGGTTTTTGTTCTGGTTATCACGGCACTTCGTGCCCTGTGGTTTACACCCTATATTTGCCCGTCTATCCTTTTTGTCAAATGTTCGTTCCATGGCTTTGAAGTGACACTCAATGTGTTCACAGACTCGTGCACTAAATTTAATATCGTTCGCATTCGACTAATTCAGTTTGTCATATATTCATCTTCGCATATGTACACACACAGACTGAGCCAACACTCAAGTCTGGTTATTCGTATCGTCCTTTAACATATCAGAAATCAAATTAGTGCTCATGATTTGTACTTTAACAGCTTAACGCCAATAAATCTATATGAAAAAATACCCCCACGATGCGGTCGTACTTATTATTATCGTATTTTGAAAACAAAAAAACCGCAACCATCGAACCAAATGAGGACGCGCCGATAGTACCAATGCATAAGTTTAACTAGAAAGTACAAACATGGCAAGCAGGAGCTGACCATATATATGCGCAAGAAAGAGAAGAAAAGGGGCTCCAGGCAACCGCACATAATGAGTGCAAAATCATGGAAAATTGCGCCACTTTTTACAGGTCACAGAATGCCGCGAATTACTTGACGTGACGATGGTTGGTTCAAAATTACGACAAGCCAGAAGACCTGTGTTGTCCCTGACATCCTTGCATTGAATGTGACGTTCATCCACGTCAATCGTGGAACAGTTACGGGAAGATGAGCACGAGTGGTCAGAATGAAGGTTTAGGGCGAAGGATGAGCTTGCCTGAATTGTCACAAGTCATGTTGTACTCGGCCAATATGAGACGACTGCGATAGGCAATTATGCTGGGCAGGATGACCTTTTTGTGAGCACCCATTAAGAACAGCACGGTCAGAGTGGCAACACTGAAAACGAACTGTGGGTGTCGCTTGAGCGAATTCACAAAGCCGACTTGGTAAGTGGTGGAGTCCGTGAGCCAAAGATAGGCGGTAGTCAGGAAAACCAGAGTGGCCATGACTAGAATAATGCGCCACAGACGAGCCTTCGGGTGGAGCCCATTGATAATTTCTCGGAGACGTCTTTCGAAAGCCTTCAGATCTTCGGTCGGCTCTGGTGGAGTAAAGTTGACTGCTTGCTGAAATACAGAGGAAAACGTACAAAATGAACCGGTCACAGTGATAAACAATGGCAACAGAGTATGTATGAAAAGATTAGGCATGTTTTGCCCTCAGATTAGTAGTGTTGTGTCCGCAAAAGATGCTTGGCCAACAAGTTGGTTTATTGCGCAAACTTCCGTATAGGTCATGTCAAAAACTAAACCACAAACGTGTACACTCATTTGCACGACGGACATGCACTCACATACATTGGGTGACAGTACGTGGTCATTCGCCTTGGTGAAAGTTCTCACATATCATGTACACACTGTTTCGATAGTCTCTTCTTGTCCGTCGTGTTCGGGGCTTGTCCTTTTGCTCCTGAATGTCCCCTGTGGGTAATACACTACTTGTGAGTAGTATACTACTCACAACGAAACTGTCTGTTATACAACAGTAGTTCCGTTTCAGGTACCTATTGCTCCATTTTAAGCCAACGGGTTCTACATGTCTGCAGTCAGCTGTATTGATCAACAGACTACGGGGAGATTTTGTGCCATGATGTTTGATGAAAAAACCGAGCCTGTCGAAATTGAGTTGAACCGCATGAACGAACGAAGACTACCGTTTTGTCATGCAAAGCATGGCAGTCGTACGGTCAAGAAATATTCGACAGAAAGGTAAGCAATGTGACTGGCGCGATGAACGATGTGTATGCGCGCACAGGCAAGCAAATGTGGATGAAACAAGCTGGAACATCTAGTGCAACTAGACATACGGAAGTTCAGGGTCGGAGCCGTTGCATAAGGATTATCCCGACAAATAAAGAGGCCAACCCGAACATCATGGCTTCTCCACCAATTTCCCGTTTGTGTTTAATCAAACTCTTAAACTCATAAAGAGGCTAGAAAGTAGGTAATCCACTAACAGACAGGTGCTTATCCTTGACAGTGTACCAGTTCATAACAGAACCGTTGGGATTGTGTGTGCCATATGCCGCTGTGTGCTCCTAATGCTGCATCTAGGTTTATGAAATTTAACAGAAATACAAACAGTTTATATACCAGTTACTTCTAGGCATATAGAACCCATTGGCTTAAAATAGAAAAACAAGGCTGAGATCAAGCCAAAAAACGGACGGATAACAGGAAAGGTTTATAATTCATGTCAAAAAAATTAGACAGCACGAGATAGCTCAATACCGACAGGAAATTCAGTAAACAATGCGTTTATCCAAGATTTGCATAGAAAGAATAGTGGATACAGGCGGCGTACAAGTAGTTTGAATAATCTCCCAGTTACATTGTAACGTATTCACTCAGTGTTGCAAGGTCACGACTGCTCTCAAACAGACATTACCAGACAAACCAGCGGACTTAGTAATATCGCAAAACAATTCGAAGAAATGCCTTTCTCACGACCGCCTTTAAAGGAAACAAGCAGTTAAATACAGACACGATACCCGTTAAGATGGATGCAAAAAATCATTTACATTTATAGCATAAATTCAAAACATGGGATACCTCTGCATCCTTGGAACAATGGTCAAACACACATATCGAGTTGATATCACGCAATCGATTGGCAAGGGCCTCAGATTTCCTAGGTACAACCACACTGTACGTTTCAAAAGTTAGGTTTTAGGCCATTACGCCAAAAGATGCCCGGCGTCATTGCACACAAGGTCGTACTTGTGGAACTGAATGCGTAGAATGCTCGATTCCACCAGTATACAACAGCACACATAATGGGGAAGCAACACTTGTTTTCCGACCCAAAAAGAGAGCAGCCGGAAAAAATAGCATTGCATGTGCCCAACAGACGATAGTGACAAGTGCACTGCCACATGCACTCCGAAAGTTATCAGTACTTACTTACGGAATAGCTTTCATTACCGATAACAATAATTTTCATCATTAATAATAATAATAGAAGTTACACCTCAGTAATAACACATCATTATCACCATTATCATCAAAAGCATAAATACATCACCAGCTGACACCGACAACACACTGACACATAAACATGGAAAGGACAAGCCTTACTTCAAAGTTAAAACAAATGGAAGTGATGGGATACGCTTTTATAAACCTTAGGTCCAAACTCAAACAAGATGCCTTAAACTTGCAAACAACCCAACTGTGAGAATAGGACAGTATCCGTAGGGCAGCATACTTGCAGCCTGTATTATTTCGCTTCATTCACTGTTGAGATTTCGCAGACAACTCAGCCAAATGGCAGCATTCAGACGACCGACTCCGATTGACCACCATCGCTCCAAACGTCTATCACAGACGCCCATAACCAAGATAGCCCAAGTCCGGGAGACGAACCCGAGCCGCAGAGACCGGCTCACTGGCGTCTGCTTCCATTCCAGTATTTTAAGTCATCATCAATCGTCTGTGGCCTCACCAGAGTGCTTGGCGTAATAAATACTCAGGTGGCATCCTTAATACATGAGCCAACCAACCAAGTATGTATATACACAATGCCATTGGAACAAGTGGTAGATGAAATAACGACAGTTCTTAAACACCCCCCGGCTTTTACCTTCACCTAATAACATCTCTCTTGCTGCATAAAACGAGACTATCTTCACTCGAGGAGTCTTTTAGGTATCTGAGGAGGATAAGGAACCCCAGTAGCAAATGAGGATGAGGGACTTGAATGAACACACTGAATCGAACCTGTATTGGACGTTCTTATGGTCCTTTAGACAAAGCGAACGACGCCACTTTGTAGTAGAAATTCGTGTGCATTAAAAATAAATGCATATATTATTTTCCTATACACAGAAGCCTTGCAATTGCCACTGACCGAAAAGATTGTTTTGACGTGCCACTAAAGATAGACAAAATGGTCAGGCAAGACTACACGGCAGTAAAATGGGTGCGTACAGTTCTGCTAAAGGGTACTTTACCACCCATACGGGACCAGAACAGTTGACAGTACAACTTGCAAAAGAGTAACGCGGTTTGCCTTGTTATCAGGATGAATACGAAACGGGGAATAAGGTGGCCAACTGACGCGCTCTATTCAGAAAGTATGTGGACAGAAATCTCAAATGACTTATCAACAAGCCCGTGGTAGTCAAGTGTTAACGACAGCTATTATTAACCTAACGGTTGCTGTTTCGAGCCTGGACAGCTGCCACATTATCTTCAACAAAGAGGACAGCAAAAACAACGACAATAACAACAGGAACGCTCCACAGTTGATAATACTGATTAGCTGCCATATAAAAGGTCCTAGATTAGGAAGGAATGGAATGGAGTTCCTAAAACCCCGGCCTAAACTCACACGACCAGCAACAAGGTACCCATAAGTTGTGAACAAACAGCAAAGTTCCAGGTGACTTCTGCAGAACTGTCAGCTTCATTGCAACCTTCATTGCTCCGCTTCATTAATGGCTATTATTTCACGGACAATCCAGCGAAGCAACGCTCGCATAAGTGAACTCGACTGAATTTCGTATCCATTAAGGTTTTAGTCGGCAATAAGTGCCCAGCAATGCAAATGTCGGAGAACTGATGTAAGGGCACCAGCACAAGAATCCAACAACAACAAATTACTTTAAAACGTGACGCTAAAGTCCATAGAAAATAATGGTTCACAGCCGCCATATCTTGAACGCTGATGAAGTGTCCTGAGAATTCTTATCAACTAATAAACTGGCAACATCCACGTCACCGGTTACAAAGATCCTTGAATATGATAATGCACTGCAACTGTTTTCGTACCAAAATCAACAAGCTTGATGACCCCTTAAAATCGTCCTTGATAGTTGTTTATTTATTCGTACAGTATTATCACTTCTTGTGCTACTGTTATGAACCAACGTGGTTCGAACCATGACGTATATGGATACGGCTTAAAACTTGACATTTATGTAAGTGATCGCCATCACTACCGCTGGTGATAGCAACAATGTGACAATAGAAGTACATAAGTGGATAAGGAGAAACCCGAGTGGTTGCCCGCTCCGAACGTCTCAAACCACAGACGAGCCGTTTGTTAGTCGTGAACAGCACGTCAATCAGTTCTGGTATAGAGAAAGAGCACTCAGTAAAGCAAACGATTAGTCGGCATAGTTGGAGTCAGTGCAACAGTGTTGATGGAATATTGGGGAGAATAGCAAAGGCACGTGCTGCCCCTGTCAACCGGCGCAATCTGTGGTACCTAGATGGCATCCAGTTGTCACTGAGAGGAGGTGTACATGTGTACATTCCTTTTGTTTTAACTTATGGCTCATAAACATGGCCTCCTTAGGGAGAAAAATGGACAGACTTACGTTGTGTGGCCATCGCTATTTCCGTCTGTTAGCACACATCAAGCAGGACGAACGCGTGACCAACGTGATTCTTCGCCAGCGCGTATCTTCTAGTGCTTGCGATACGCGACCAGCTGGTCAACTGATCAGGTTTCAGTCTGCGATGACTGGGTAACGTAATCCGCGTGCCAGCTCGGCGTTAACCACACAGAACGTTATATAAAGAGACCATCAACAACGCGGTTAGACCGCCTGGTATTCAAGTGACGACCCGATCACGAAACGTGAAAACCTTAATTACTCCGTTGAGTAAATTTAAGAGGCACCGCCCACCGGAGTAGGGACGCAGTGACCACTCAAATCGCTAAGTAAAATAGCTATTCCAGAGGGCATCGCGCCACCATCAGTTGTGTTTTTGCATTCACAGTGCTGTCTAGTTTCGCTTCTGTCCAGTTATATGTATCTTGACTGCTTTTTCTCTGGGACATTCCGCATTAGTGTTGCGGTGATGGGCAGTTCAAACGTTTTGGCTAAGCTCATGACCACCATGAATGAAAGAATGAGGGGATGAACTCGCTTGACCTGCATCTTCACATTTTGACATTCCAACCTTATCGTTACTTCCCTGCTGGTGCCACTTGATGCAAAGGGCTGAATGCACACATTGATGGTAGAATATGTGAAGATTGAAATCTTTTGCTGTGAGCTACCATATATCGAAAGTAGGTGGTAGTATAACTTTCACTGTTGTTTAACACATGCGCAGTAACAGTTAAGGAGGCTTTCCTCTGTTGCTGGAGGGTCAAATCTGCCAAAATCATTTCTAACCATTGAAATAGTGGCCCCTATACTTTTCAACTCTGGTTACGCGTCTTTTTTTATCATTATGTACAGACAGCTATCAAACATGCGAAGCGAAACACAATAAAAGGACGTCACTCTGTATAGAAAGGAACTCATTAAAGAGTGGACGACCAGTGATTCTCAGAAGACAAACTCACTAGTGTTTATCTCCTTGAAAAAGATTAAACTCCACTGGAAAATGTCCAACGAGCTTCGACAACAGTCACCATTAAACCTTCGAAACGTTATTATAAACCTCAAAATCTGAAAGTCCTGGTCTTTACACACTGGGATACCGAAGACTTCGTCGAGAACCAATTCTTATCTACTTTCGCTCGAATGTCACTGCGAAAAGGATTGACCACGTGGTTCAAGGTGAGATATAAATCGCTCTTGATGCGCCCAGGCACAGACTGTGTGCTCCAATGAAGGTTGAAAGCAAAATCATCATTATCATAGACAGCAATACATCAGTGGTTCACACCAATGCTTAACTGCCACACAACCATGAAGAAAAAGCAAACTCTATATACAGGAGAGAAGGAAAAAAGAAGGGGACGGGAAGGGACCTAACTACTGAAAATGACTACGTCCATATTCAAACATTCAGCATCAAGGTGCCTACACCCTGCAAACAAACAAACAACCGAGCTGCAAGTGAGAGCAAGACGTCATCAGCGAGACAGCTTCCTTACGGCTTTCCCTGCCCCGCGTCACTAAATGCACTCACTTCACAGACAACTCGGACAAACAACGACAACATTCACGCCACTGAGCTCGATTAGCC
>QNGE01000527.1:0-30840 GCA_008508345.1 Paragonimus westermani | reverse complement strand
GACCATCGTTGTCTCCGCCACTTGGCCCACATTAAGTGGACTGATCGCGTGAGCAATGTGGCAGTTCGCCGACACGTATTCCGGAACGCTCGGGATGCGCGATCAATTGGTCAAGTAGTTACGTTGCACAGGTTGCGATGGTTGGGTCACGTGCTCTGTATGCCATCTGAGCGTTTACCGTACCGGGCATTATATATTGAGGCCACTAACAGTTGGGTAAAACCGCGTGTTAGTCAAGCAAAAACGTGGTCACGAAATATGAATACCTTGACTGCTCTATTGAGCAAAGTGGGCAGGCATCGCCTGCCTGGATGGGGTCCTCGTGACCACTCAAACCGCTGGTTAGAGACGCTATCCGAGATGGCGATGTGTCGCAGTCAATGGCGCACCTGTATCCGCACCACTTCTAGTTTTCTCCGCTTAGTTTTCTTTTTGTATTTGTAGACCTTTTTAGTAACGTTTCCTTTTGGGATATTCCACGGCACTGTTGAGGTGAGCGGCTCATGGCTGTTATGATGATGATCTCCGATAACTTCAAGGCCAGAGCACCGGACTTTCAGCAATGACATTCGTGTACAGTGGGTGGTTCGGTGAATTTCCAGGACGCTGATGAACATGTTACGCAAGCACTTTATTGTGTTCGTAAGGTCACACCTCAAACATTGCGTTCAGGTAGGCCGGCCGTTTAATGTGCGAAAAAGTAGAACTGGTGTTGGTAGTGTATGTGAGCGCGCGACCGATGCGTGCTTAGAATGGCCCAACATACCCATTGTAGTTTGACTCACTCACTCTCTCTCCTGATAACGACTGAGAGAGGATCTGAGTCACGTACACCGCACACTAACCCGCCACGTTGTCCCAAACACCCTCGGGCTTTGAAAGTCAACACGGTTACAGTCTCTCTGTGAATATCCCTTGAAGCTAAGCAAACATCAGTCGAATTATATGAGAATATAATTTCGCCACTCTCAAGGAATCACCGGAATTCGCTCCTGGGGTGCTTGCGCAACCTATCGGCAGTTACGGGTGTAAGGTTGACACCATAAGGGTGCATTTTGCTTTGTTTTCATGTACCCAATTTATTTGACCGCCTAATTCATGTTACCAGCGTATTGTTTGCTATCCATAGAACTGTTCAGTTACATTGGTCGTCCTTTCCGATCGCTTCTAATCCGACTGGCCTGGAGCACTGTTTGATTCGCAATACGGCAATTTCATCCCGTGAGTAGTATAATGGAAACTACTAAGTTGATCGAGTGGGTAACATTCGGTTAGTCCGCAGCTGGATTCATAAGTATAAACTTGGCATTTCGGACTGTACTTCATGATCCGGTTTCAACGACGAACATCCGTACGAACAACCACGGCGTATATTTTTGACACTTCGTCTCCACATGAATATGAACATGGAGGTAGAAAGTGAATCGAAGCCAGAGGTCGGAATAGCAAAATCGTACCCCGTACGTTATACCAGCTCACAAGCTCTGACCTTCACACCATTACGAGAAAAATGAACACCATTCACAAAAACAACTCGTAAACCCAAGACCTAACAGTCAAGCAAGCGGGCTTGTCCAATTAAGTGCTTGAGCATCTATAACCTATACCTATGATTATGATATAAACGAGATTATAGCCATTCCAACAGTGACGGAGCAGAATAATACCAAACAATTGTTCATGCACCCACCAGTCGCCGAGGTCAGGACACGAGTACTGTGTACCTCTTTGACCGTCTTTGACAGGTCCCGGCACTTTAAATAAGCTCTTTGTTATTCAGAGGGCGTCTCCCTGAAAGCCCATCGCGAGACGAGTCGGCAAATTGCTCAGTACCAACGACTACGATTCACAAGACAATTCCAAAGGAACGGCACCCGACAGGCAGAAATTAGCGATCATCCGTCTTCATGAGGCAGGTGAACCCTTTATGACTATCATTGCTCCATAGACTTGCTGTTGAGTACCTCAGAAGTACGGGAAGCAATCAACCACGACTCACTTTGTAAGCATACTTTCTCTCATAACTTGACAGTGTGACAAGGTTTCGTTGGGGACGCCCGTGCATCATGAATCTCCTGTAAACGACGAAATGAGGGACTAAAGCAGCTGACCATCGTGATGGTGTCAGTCGTATACCTTGGCAGAGAAAAAGCATTTAACCACCGGAATCACAGTGTCCTGCTTGGCAAACTCTACCTTCGTGAGATGTAAGATAAGTTTCCGTAGTGGATGGTAGCTTATCTCATCAATCAGAGGAAAGGAGTGCACATAACCTCAGTCCCCAAGTTGCAAGACGAGCCACAACGGTGTTCTTTAAGGCTGCATTCTTGGTTTATTCTTTTCTCTTATCTTGAGTGCTTCCCCCCCCCCCGAATTCACCCTATTTGTCGCTGTTTACTGACATCCAAACTTAGCGCGTCACAGGCACTTCAACAGACCCGGCTACCTCAGAGAATGACCTGAACAGTCTGTACGAATAGCCTCGAGCAAACAAACTTGACCTTAATATAAGAAAGCTCGGTTACGTACGTACGGTACAATATTGCAGGTGGCTTAAACTACACCTCTTTGATTCTTACAGCAATGCATCATCAGTTCACAGCTGGACATAACAGTCATACAATCACGGGGAGAACAAATCGCAACCAGGAATCAGAAAGTGGTGGGAAAGGACCACGAAATTCTTTAGTAAGCATGGCCTGTGAGGATGCCCTAAGAAAACATCCCCTCAATGTATACATCCAGCACATTTGACTGGAGTAACACCACAAGTTTCTCTAACTGCGAGCCTGTAAATCGTGGGATGCCTTTTCTGGCCTCGTTTCCGCTGACTATTGTTGTTTTCAAGGGTCGCATTCATAATCACTTGCAACTTCAGCTCGGACACTGCGTGTGTTCTTGGTGTTTTAGGTAACGTCACCGACTTGAGGTTCTACGTCCAAAGATACAGAACCCTCAAAAACCTCTGCTCACTAATTCCGTCAATGACCTACTGGTCTATCGAAAATTGCAGAGAGGTGTAATAATTAAAGACCACCACATCGGTTAGTGCATGGCGGACAAACCACTAGTAATCGATTCACTCATGACGGCGGATTCCTTTGGTCTGAGTAACCACGGTTGTAAACGAAGTTGTCTGCAACGCTCCTCTCTGGACGCCTTCGGATACCCCACGGCACGACTGCCGATCCGGTAGTAACGTAAGAATGGATAACTACCTCGGGAACATGCTGGAGTTATACAGTTCCGCCGACGCATCTGGAGACGAACATTAGTGGCATATAGAGGTTAACTTGCAGGAACCCAGTTCGCTGGTTGTATTTCTTTTTATTCCTGCCACCCACGCACGGAAAGCCATTGACGTATATTCCGAGTGGAAAGTATCAACCGGGCGTAGTTTGGATACAATCGATCTTGTAATCGCTTGTAAGGAGAGATAAGTTGGCCCGCCAAATTGTAACTGTAACTAGATATAAAGGGAACTCAAAATTTTGTCTTGGTTAGCAATGTAAAAGCTCACGCGCGGGCGGGCATACAATCCATTAATAATCGGCAGTTTCTAACTACCTCCAACATAGAAATCGTGGAGGCGCTGTGTCCAGTAAGCAACGGTTTCCAGGGAAATCCACAGTACGGTCCATTGTAACCAGTCGTCAGCCATCACAACCTCTTTCTAAGAAAACGAATGTGGCGAGTTCGTAACCAACTCCCCTTGTACGAATCGTTGAGGGGAAACGGTAGTAATAATGCAGTCCTGAAAAGATTGCGCGGGAAAGTCAGTCATTCTGTTGTTACGCTAGGTCTACTATTTCGGGAAGACGATCGTAGCTCTACAGGCATGGAAATGCGCGATGGTCAAAGAAGACCCTAGGAGAGAGGCGGTTAACAATCACTCCATAGTAAAAACATTCATCACTTCCAAAGTAATGGGAAGCTTCTTCGGTAACGGCATTCGAGAACGTCTTGAAAATAGTAGGCCATTATAAAGGCGTAGCACGGACTAGAACGATGATGATCTGGTGTCCCAAGGTCACCGTAAGCAATGAAAGAAGGTGTTCGAGAAAGATGGGTGTTATTCTTCTAGACATAAGGACAGCCTTCAGTCGAATCGATCACTTAACTCTGCTGAAAGACTACAGCCCCTGGGAAAATTTGGACAAGTATATGTATCCCCGGGACTACTTAGACTAGCAAATGTCTAAGGTCAAAATCGAAGACCTCAGTTTCCGTGAGCACCCAGGTTCTCATCATCATCATCATCATCAAAAACAGCCATGAGCCTGACCAAAAGGTACTGTGGCTCGGGCCGCCGCTCACCTCAACAGTGACGTGGAATATCCTAAAAGGAAAGAGTACTACGAAGGACAAAAAAGATTGAAGAAGACTAAATGGAAGAACTAGAAATGGTATGGATACAGGTACGCCATTGACTGCGACACACCGCCATCTCGGATAGCGTCTCTAACCAACGGTTTGAGTGATCACGAGGACCCCAGCCAGGCAGGCGATGCCTGCCCACTTTGCTCAATGGAGCAGTCAAAGTCTTCATATTTCCTGACCACGTTGTTGCTTGACCACCACGCGGTTTAACCCAATCGCTAGTGCCCTCAGTATATAATGCCCGGTACGGTAAACGCTCAGCTGGCATACGGAGAACGTGACCCAGCCATCGCAAGCTGTGCAACGTAACTAGTTGACCAATTGATCGCGCATCCCGAACGTTCCTGAATACGCGCCGGCGAACTGCCGCATTGCTCACACGATCAGCCCACTTAATGTGGGCCACCCAGGTTCTACGAACTCAGGGAGGTGTACGCTCAGACCCACGTTGCCCCATCTGCTCAACAACGATTTGTCTGCTGTCATCCGCCCAAGTAAATTAATCTGAAGTCTAGTGGCTCATCCAATAGGAACAGGGCCAGTATCCACTGAAAGATAACCTAAATGCTTTGCACAACTGGCCTGTCGCGAACTGTTCATCACCCAATGGCTCGGAATGCGGTGAACATTGGTGGCAGGTGCCCGTCTAAGGGCGTTTTAGTTCAATCTATTTGACTACTTATAAGTAGTATATAAAGCAAGTGCTAACAACCCGTGTTACATGAAGCGTCGGAGTACCACCCACTTCCACAATCAACATTGGACTCCTCAGATGAGCACCACGTTGTCAGGCAGAGTGAACATTCAACGAGGGGCAATTTCAGCAATAGTCACTGTCAGTCAAATGGTCCAGGTTAAATGGGAGGCGGAAAAGAATGTCATTTGATGTAAACAAAAAGTTCCAATGTCAACAGAACACTGTTTTCATACACAATGCACCACAGTAAAACCACGTCGATATTGGCACTATATTCCTGCAAATCCGCCTTACAAAAAATGATTCTTATTCAAAAGTAGTAATCGTCTTTTCCGTAAATATTCTTTCAGGGCGTCCAACTGTCGTTGAACAGAAGGATATATAATGCTTGTACGTGTTTCATTTTCCTCCGTGGTTCAGAAACATTGCCTGATTGTGACGAAGATAGAAGCACATTTGATATGTTTAATCGCAGTCGTTATCGTCAGTTAGGCCACATCAAGGTGGACAGTAGCGTGAGCAATACGACTGTGTACCAACGCGGATTTCACTCGGAGTACGTGATCGGTCGGTCAACTGATCAGACTGCACAACTCTCAATGACAGGGTTACGTACTCCGTGTGTCAGTCGAACGTTTTGCGCGCCGCCCGTACTCAGTGAGACTCACAACAGTTCGACAAAACCGCGAAATGTTCAACCAACGACGTGGTCAAGAGCTACGAAGTAAGCCCTGATTATTTCCTTCAGTAAAGTGGGCAGGTGTTGTCTACCCAGTTAAGATCCTCGTAATCACTCAAACCATTGGTTAGAGACGTAATCCGAGATAACAATATAAGGCAGTGAATAGCGTGTCGCCACCCATAAAGTTTCGAGCTTTTGTGCCTGGTTTGGCTTCCCAGTTTTTTGGCCTTCTTGATGGGCTTTTTCTTCTATTTCACATCACGGTTGTGGTGAGCGGTGGCTTGAATCACAGAAGCTCCTAGTCAGGTTTATGGCGTTGATTGAAGGTATGATTCATACACGAAGTTTTACTGGAGACGGTCTCGCAGAATTTAACCCTTTTTACTGTCTCAAGAGTGAAGTAAGGACAAAAATACTGAAAGGTGGAATTACAAAATGGACACAATAATGTGATAAAAAACTACACAATAATGGCTGATAGTGACTAGTAAAAGACCTCTTTTGTAAAGTGCTCCAGTAAGCCAGTTTTAGAGGACCCATTGCCAGTGTTCACTATTTCAATTTCGTGGTGTTTAAATTTTAACCACAGTGGCAGCTTGAGAAGAGGATTTCTGGGAAGAAGCATCAAGTTCAAGTGTAACTCCTAAAATTATCTCCTGTGGTTAAACCCTGGAATGCACATTCCTAGAAATAAGCAAGAGTGGGATATGACCAACCTAATTTAATCGGGTTGTATGTGTACATGTATACGTAATTCCAGTTGCGGACCAACCAAAAGCTGCCGATATAAAAAGAAAGTTTACTACAGTTCAGTTCAGTTAGGTTCACAGGACTTGAGGCTACCAGTCAGCCGACACCTAATTTCTTGTAAAAAAGGGCCTTACCTTAGTGGGACGAACGGAGAAGTCCCCATTCGGTAACGCTTCAACGTTGAAGATGGTAATGAGAAACGCGAAGTCCATTTAGGATTGTCCCAGTATATACCGTAAGAACACTCATGATCACGTCCTCGTAGGGACTCTACCCGGTATCTGGGTACACGAGATGGCCAGTTCAACGCTACCGGGTGCTTTCCCATGCTGCGGTTTGTGGAGCCGCCTTCCACATAGAGATTAACTGTGAAGTAAGTGGGGCTTTCCCGGCGAATAAGCAACCGGGGACGATGGGTGGTAGTACAAAAACAGCGCGGTGAATTCACCGTTGGTAGCTGTGCTACATACGTTCCTCAGACTGTTGCGCTGCTTCAATCGCGACTTGAGATAAACTGGGCATTCTAGATGGATGGACTCCATTCGAAAAGTGTATGAACCGAAAGGCTACTAATCACCGGCCCCTAATGGACTGCGAACTCCGTGTCTCGCCTAGGTGCCTTGCGGGTTCGGCTTCCTTTAAATCAGAGGCTTCGGGTGGGGTCCTTCAAGTGGCGGCCGCCTTTGCTTACATGTCCCAGTTTACCGGACGATACCAATTTGTTGTATTTCTCCTATTTTATTACATAAGTCTATTTGGTGACACCCCGATCTCGTTTTTGGACGCTCCAGAGACTTGCCTCATTTACTGCTCGTGACGGACATCACAACCAGAATAATGGCTATGCTTAACAGACAAGTGTGTCAGAAACCAAAGTTGATTTGTCTTAAGTGAACAAGCTCCTGATCACCCTTCGAACACCATTTAAAATTGCCATTTTTAATGGTCGAACGGTTATGCGATGAGGTTGGCTGACAACTTCTGCGCGTACTCTGGAGACGCTCACCATCGATACTTGTTGTCTTACTGAAACACAGCTTCGGGATTTTAGTTCAGTGTCATAGCTCCAATCTCCGTCAGTCGCCTCACTATACTCAAACAATTTGAGCTTGCCTAGGGACCCTGTGACTCAACCCACTGTCAAAGCCGCTGTTGGAATCACCCTGAGCGAATAAGCAGAGAGGACGCTGCTTGGCTAGATACTTGTCAACGACCCCTTTTGCACTGTCAGACCCGAAGATTGTTGTTGTGGCATATGCTCTCCTTCACAAAGTCAAAGATGATTTTTTGTCATCAGCTCATTAACCTTCTGCATATCGCGCGGCTCTCGGACATTGTAATATTAGCTAGAAATTTGAACGTTAGCAAGCGTGAGGTAGATTGTCAACACTCTTACGGTGCTCATGGAACAGACGACTGAGCGCTTGTTGCGGCTCAATGCTGATAAAGGCCTGCTTCTAGCAAGTACTAATCTTCAACGGTCTAGAGGTCAGTGCACCGCCAGGCGACCTCCACTTTCAAGTCAGCTGTGGACAGGGACTGATCACATAGCCGTCAGCTATCGGCAGCTTGGCAGTTTCCAAGATTGCAAGTCAATCTGAAGCAACTATGTAGATTCCTATCACGCCCTGGTATGTGCAAAGTTTGTTCCGTGCCTTGGTGGGAGGTCAGTTTGTTGCCAACTACAAATTGAAATATGTGAACCGGTAGTGATACAAGAGCTCTACATTTAAGGGAGTGTGATTGTCTCTAGTCTATGTCCCCAAAAAACCAGACGAACTTGAGGCACATTGTGCACATATACGACATGCAGTGTGTAAATGTAGTACTGCCCAGTGCGGTACTACTTCTCGTCTATCTGTTAAATGCTGGGTTTATGAAATTGTTTGAACTCCCCGACGCTCGCCGTAATATTCCATCCAGCAGTGTGTAACTGGGCACATAAAGCTACTCGCTTCGAACTGCGAAAGCAACCGCGAGATGAACGCGAAGTCTGGTAGACAAAACGGGCTATTGAGACAGAAACGGCCGCTACCGGGAACTTTCGAAAGCTCTTATATCTTGTTAGGGTGCTTTAACTAGATGTAAGATTTGCACTAACTTTAGGGTAAAACTTACCGGAAGAACACGATTCCGTCGCCACAAATTGCATACCATTAACCCTTACTGCGATGTCCACCGCCACGACATTCAACTGTTCTCTTCAAGCGCCCACGTGGTCACAAGATCAACTGTTTTCTATAAATACAGACCAATTTCTTACGCAAATCTGCAAATCGTCTGGTGCCTAAGCACCCTGTGTATTAGAAGTCTGTTCTGTCCATGTTCTCATTGGTTCTTATCGTTTGCTGTTTAGAACCAATCAGAAATGGATTCTATTCGTGTTATTCGTTCCCGTTGTCCATAACATTTAATCGCTATAAAACACCTCTTCCGAGCAACTGGTAGCAGGAAGTTGGGTGTGGGTGACGTAACATGTGAAAGCAATGACGTGTATGTTCAGTATTTGCAGCGACACTTCCTATTCAAGGGTAGGTTTACCGGTAGCTCACTCCTTAGACTTCGACCTTGAAAAAAGGGTTCCCACTCGACACAGAGTTCTTTGTTGGATCTGCTGAAGTTCGTCTGGTACACTGGTCGTCTTTGTTTGGCAAGATGTGAAACGATGAATTCGTTGAGCTGTGTTTAGCTCGTTTGTAGAAATGTCACCCTAAATTTTACTTTATTAGTCTCTGCTGTGTGCAGTAAACGACCATGATGAAATTTGTACCAAAACTGCACATTATTCGCTTCCTTCCATTAAATCGTCGCTTTGGTTAGGCGCCTAATCGTTTGACCCGAAACCGAGAAATGAGAAGAGACGCAGTGACACAGTTCGCCTGGAGGGTGAGAGAAACTAAGTCACACAGGATCTGAATTTATAGGACGAAACGGTTACAAGAAATGGCCGACAGTCACAGAGCAAATCAAATGAAACAGGCATATGTGGCAGTCAAGGCATCAGAACAAACCATGGCATAGGGTGCATTGGAAAGCAACGTGAGACAACACTGTCCAGATAACGCACATGCGTTCGACCGCTCGGCTGAAATCTGATTGGTTGAATGAGAACATACCACCACCCACGACCATACTATGTGAGCTGGGCCGGCCAATGGAAGTGGCATGACGTGTCCAAGTTGTTTCTTTGGGAGATGCACCTCCTAACACTCCCCTTCCATGACTATCATTAATTATCCTTCTTGCTGTTGTTTGACACGCACTCATCTTCATCTGCACCCGATTGTTTTCATGAGCTTATTTCCAGTCGACTGGTGGTAACTGGCGGACTTGTGTTTAGTTACTCTATTCTGAAAACCTTCCTGTTGGATCGCTCATGTATCGGACTACTCCACAGTCAGGGTGAGGAGGCACCTCTATTGCAATTTTATCCAACAGTTCAGTATGAATTCCGATCTTTTCGATCGTGTTTTCTAACGTTATTTTGTTCCGCGTATTTGTGTGGTTGACACCTAGTAGGGAACTCTTTCTTTTTGGTAGAACTTGGTGTTACGATGGAAGAGCCGCTTAACCGAAGCCATATAGGCGGCAGGCAAGTCAATGCAGGCAACTTTATTGAGATCGATTAGAAGTGAATGTGCACTTCTCACAAAGTTAAGTTGGATATGTTTACTTGCAACCGTTCACGGATATTACAAATGTGCACTTGCTCACAAGAACGTAACCTCAACGGTGGTTCATGTAGACATCTTTAGACAGCTGCATGTTATCCATTAACTGATAACAGTGGTCTGGTGTCCGAACGGAAAGTGAGAGTCAGTTCAGCAACAAAGTGTGAGGAAGAAAGACCGTAGGCAGGTTTCTTTGAAAGAATCGGTGCTTTGTCTGGTTGGCGCTGTTTCAAGCAAGAAACATCGGGTTAACGTGGCTTGCCCTCGAATTTAACTACGCCCACCTTATCATTGCTTTCATTCGCAACAGACAGAGATTGATCAGGCAAACAACGCCTAACCCGTGTTAATGACGGAGAACAGCAGACGCACAGAATGAAAACAGGAATATGTTCTTAGTAAAGGATTCGCTAATTAGAATCCAGCCGAAGCACTCAGCTTGAGACGATTCCCGATGGGCTCGAGATTGTCCCCGGTAAGTAATAATCCAAACAGCTTCGTGAGCACAATTCTTTTGTGGTTGTGACTGCGGCTTGTTCATAAACTCATGTGCGTAAGAGATTTACTAGCCACAGTCAGGAAATCAAGCAGACCCATCAGGGAGCGCGGGTAACGCGAACTCTGATCTTAATTTCCTCGCTATCATTGTCCATTCATATTTTTGCCATTTTGGTGCCCAGTGCATCAAAAAATTTTTATACGATCACTGCTGTTTGTTGTCGAATAGCATAACTCATTGCCTAGTGTGTTATTCGTGTTCTATAATATCCGTATTATATTTTAGCCTCGTGTTTTCTTTTCGTTGACAACTGTCTTTTTTGCTCACAGGCCATAACACAATGACACGCACAAGATCCAACAGCATTGGTGGGTCGGAGGTCTCGAGTGCTTGTGGTCGTTTCGGCCGCCGCATGACTGTTCAGAACCGCATGCAATACCAGACGTGCCTATACCGGTACCACTAAGTGTACTGGCCTCAGAGATTACCAGTACGCCTTGCTTACTTCTTCAAGAAGACCATTTGAGAAAGCTACACCCCACTGAAGGCCACGCTGGATCATCCGCTAGCCACCCCAAGCGAGCAGAAATCAGACGCGTGCAGGGGTGGCTTCAAGACATCTAAGGATGTTAGCGTACAGAGAACCACGGCAAAAAAAGCCCTGGGTGAAACACAGAGAGCTTTATCTGACATGAAGTCAGAACTGAGCGTGTTGAATGAGTACATTGTTCCTGCCCTTCCAGGCGTGGCGGCTTCTCGCAAGACAGTGGCTTTGTCCGCTGCCCAAATTGAGGAAGTCGTGACGAGCTTGAGGGATAGGTAAACAAGCCAGAGCGGTGCTAAACGCCTGTTTTCCCCCAGAGTCTACAAAATTGGTTTCCGCTGGCAGACATCACTCCAAAGCTACCAAGAAGTCACTGGGACTTCTTGTTACGTTGCCCGCAAACATTAGCACAAAGAAAGTGCTGGAAAAAGCGGCTGAACTAAAGGAAAACCAGGCTTATCTCAGAGGAGCCTCGCTAGATTGCTCACTGCAGGAGAGGCAGGAGCGCTCTTAGTTTGCTAGAACAAGCTCATGCATCAAGGCTGACTCCAAACTCCAAGGTAGCGTGAAAGTACTTATCCCTGCTCTCGAGAGAGAACCAGTGTCCTCGGATGAACCACTCCAGGCACCCATATCAGAGGCTACCGCCCCCATCCCCTTGGAAAGTCAAGCGCCCGTGGAGATGCAAGGGGCCTGAGAAGCAGGTCTCAAAGGTGTTAGGGAACATCACTCTTCTCATAGACCTCCAATCAGCTCACCCCAAAAGGCTTCCGTTAAGAAATACTTTATCCCTGAGCTTCATGGCCCAATAAGTCTGCTGGGGTCCACCCCTGTATCCAAAATTCCCATACTTGTCTCATTCCGACGGCTCTCTCCTCGGATGGATCGGGATCATTTCGTTCTATATTCTCTTCTAATCTACAACCCCACCCAAACTTTCGAGGGTTCGAAATAGCAAATCACCCTCCAGAAGCTCTGAAAGCAAGTGCGGTCAGAAGGTCATCGACCTTGGACTGGCAGAAGCGGACGAAGCGTCCCACTGGGACGCTCACATATGCCTGAGCTTTCATGAAACGGCCACCATCCCGCAAGAGTTCTCACGAAACTATACCACCAGTTAAACAAAACCCTCGTTACTGAAGCTGCTTTCTCAAGCTCTTCCTCGTGCACTTCTGTCTCTTTTCGCACCCAGCCAAACGAGGAAGTGGCCATCAATTGCAAGTACACCAACTGTCTAAGTCTTCTGAGCAAACTACCAGAAACCAGACAGCTGGTTCACAACACTAGCTCTCACATTCTTGCATTAACAGAGACCTGGTTTTCCGCGGATATGAGTGATAATGAACTGCATGTCCCTGGTTACTCTTTGTACCGAACGGACTCCTCCCGTGGACGCATGGGAGGCTGCGCCATTTTCCTAGGCCAGAAGCGTCCAGTGCCAGCCGTCGTAGGGGAATTTACCTTCCCAGAGAAATGTGACACGCTCTTGATCAAACTCCAACTTCTTAGACGTGACACGCTTCCTGCCGGTGTCATGTACCGTTCGCCGTCATGCAGCGCCTCCGACGACGAGACCATTCTTGCTACCCTGGACAGACTCACGTTTACCCAGCGTTTCTCCCATCTTCTTATTATGGGTGACTTCAACGCACCCAAACTCAGTTCTATGACAGCTTCTCATGAGGACTGTGGCTGCGGGTTTTCCAAACCCTTGGCAATGTCGATCCATGAGAAAGCCTGGACACAACATGTCGATCTACCAACAAGGCACCGTCCAGGGCACACTTTCCTCGCTCGATATGGTCTTTAGGAACGAGGTTCACCCGCTAGATAGGGTGGTCATCAAACTACCGCTGGGGCAAAGTGACCAAATGCTACTAACCTTCGACCTCATCACTTATTAGCTCCAGAATGTTGTAACAAAGACTTTATTCCGAAATTTCCAGAAGACAGACTCCAACGCACTAAGGACGTACCTAAGCACACTCAGCCTCACATCCAACTCAGTGAACTTGAACTAACTTTCTTTTAAAGCTGCCATTCAATAAGCTGATGAGGCATTTGAACCTCGAAAACTATGGAATTTCTCCTCTCGAGCATCGCTACCGCGGATAATACGTCGTCTTCTTGAGGTACGTTCTCGTCTGTTCTCTAAGCAGAAGCTAACGGATACGCCAGAGGATCTAGAGGCCTTTCGCTCTGTATGAAAAAGGTGCAAGCGGGAAATCCGGCGGTACACCCAACAGGTACAGTCAAAAATCCTACAGGTAGCTCGCGAGAATAAGAATGTTCTTTTCAAGTATATATGTAGCCAGAGAAAATCTAGCCCCCAGCGCTTTCTCTGCGGCTCTCCGACGCAGAAGCCTCCTTCAACCCTCAAGTGGTTGCCGAGGTGTTCAGAGAATACTACTCAGCATTATAAAATGTAGATCTAATATTGATAATGGTACATTTCTCAACGCATCTGTGTGGACCACGCTTGGATAAGCGTGATCAGTGCACACATTTTAACGTGAACCCCCATAACGTACACATAATTGTTAATTGTACAATACACCAATTATAGAAATAGAGCAATAAAGCGTACAAAATACTAGAGGAAAACTCTAGTTTATGAAGAGGCGATTGGCTCACTTGCTTCTGAAACGATAGTTTCCAAAATTGTCAATATTCGATAAAAATGTTGAGTTGTTACATCAATTCTTTCTTCACAAGATTAGCGTTGGCCTTATTTCCAAGGTCATGCCAGAGGAAAAAATTTTAAGGATGGGGAAAATGACAAATTTCGCTATCACTTGATGTAGACGGACTCAGAAAAATATGTAGAAACTTTTGGGAAGATGAAGGAAAATGGGTGAGCCCCAATTTTTCAGGAGGAATGGACGATCTTCTGGAGTGCACTCCGTTATTTCCCCGAATCGACGGAATTTCACGGACCTCGCGAATTGTCCAACCAGTACATGATTTTGATTTTCCAGACGTTTCGGAGTGTTGTCTCGCAGTGGAATTTATCGAAGAATCAAGAATGGAAAGCAAAATTACGTGATAAGCAGAAGAACGTAAAATGGCCACGTGAAATACGACGAATAATGGAATCTAAAATTTTCTGACTAAATCTTTCATATAGAATTTATAATTTTGTGTTAGTTAATAAAATATATCTCTACCAAATAATTGTTATCGTATAACGCGAAAAGTGATCGATTCACAGAATTTCCTACTATAGGACTACAGCCGAATTCCAATGTCGATTTAGTGTGTACGGCCGTTAAGTAGAATGGAAAAGATGTTTAGCAAAACGGGAAGATTATCAGGTGGTCTGTTAGGATGAGAAGAGGCACATATTTATATGTAACCATATGAAGCGAACAGGCTGAGCTATGTATATTCTCCATACTGATTTAACTTGCACAGCTATTGCGTAGTGGTTGATAGCTTTATACAGCTGCTAATCGTTAAGTATGGAGTGAGAGTGTACCATGATGGTTTGAGTTACTACTAACGGGGATGTTTAAGATGTTTCTATATGTTGGCTGTAGTTTTGTTATGCAGCTGCAATTTTTCCACAGAGCTGTGTACAAGATATATCATGCTGGAGAAATAATAAGTTTCGAAAATGACGAATTCCTCAAATGGCGAAGTTGATGGCTTTGATCATTTTAAAGTGTGTGGCGTTATATCATGTGGTATAGGTTCACCCTCGGTTGATGGTAGATCAGATCTGAGGTTTAGATGTTATAAGGTCTGTTTTCAAGGATATCATCTTTGGACAGACAGAGTTTGAAAATCAACCTGACGTTCCTTACTGTCAGGAAAGTTTCTAAGCTTCGTTTGAATTGATGTATATTCTTACTGGCTCTAATTGCATGTGGGAGTTTGTTCCGAATGTAGGTATATTTTACTGGAGAAAAATTTGAACAGAGTTTTTTCACGGGATTCAAGAGTCCTCAAAGTGAACTCTTCATTCCTGCTATTGTATTTTGAGCTATGCTGGAGGCGAATTGCGAGTTTGACAGTGAACTTATTTTCAAGTTGACCATCACTCATATTTGGTCGCAGTCTTCGCATTCAGATAAAATTTCCAGCCAGCCGGTGTCTTTCGAAAAGAAGCACTAGACTCGAATTTTGCTCTCATTAGGGCTCATCAATAGTGCATATCCTTACCACGGCCGGGATTTGAACTCCGGTCATTCCAATCATGAGGCAACCGTGTCAACCACTGCGCCATTGACCTCACATTAGGCACGACCAAATTATCAAATCTGAACGCTCAACCGCTCTCGCTTGTGAGCAATGATCAGGTTGCCCGATCGTCTCGAGAGGAGATACAGTTACTGCCTATTAACTCCAATCGATAACCCCACAAGCGAAAGTGATTGAGCGTTCAGATTTGATGGTTCGGTCGTGCCTAATGTGAGGTCAGTGGCGCAGTGGTCACACGGTTACCTCACAAAAGCGTGGTTGAAGTTCAAATCCCGGCCGTGGCAAGGATATGCACTACTGGTGAGCTCTAATGAGAGCAAA
This sequence comes from Paragonimus westermani, assembly GCA_008508345.1. Classification (NCBI taxonomy): domain Eukaryota; kingdom Metazoa; phylum Platyhelminthes; class Trematoda; order Plagiorchiida; family Troglotrematidae; genus Paragonimus; species Paragonimus westermani. Next base: position 15,093 of record QNGE01000527.1, on the reverse strand, counting down.
GGTCGAGTCTAGCGCTTCTTTTCAAAAGAGGCTGGCTGAAAAGTCTATCTGAATGCGAAGACCGCGATCAAATTTGAGTGATGGTCAACTTGAAAATAAACCAACTACCCGATTACTCATCAGTAAATTTATTGCTATAAACTAGATTTTACATGAGCGCAAGGTTTAGTTTAGGACACCGTAGCAAAGGAGGATCCAGTTCAAGCGTCTGGCAGCGTTATTTGTAGCTCAAAGAGGACGGACAACCCACCAAACCTTTCGTAAATGCACGTTGGAGACTTTCCAGAGCTAGCCTATCAGACTTGCGCAGGTGACTCTATATGAACGTGCAGCACGCAAGTTGGGGTCGTACGCACAGCTTATAAAGGTTCAGTCGAGCTGCAGGAAGGAAGAATGAGTGCTTAATGTATCCAATCTTTCGTCTAGCTTCAGCTACTAGTAGAGATATTTGTTCGGCAAAATCGAATGAGTTTGAATAACGTATACCTGGGTCAAGGACTGAATTGGCAGTTGAAATAGCATGACCATCCAGCTTCATAAAGTCCTCTGGTATACGACAACCGTGTGCGACAATGGTGGATCTGCAAAAATGGCATTCAATTCCCCCGCAGAGACACTTCCAATACATCCTCCTGACAGCTGACTTCTCTGTGCCCGGCGTTCAGGACCTCTTGCTTAAGATCAATGCTTATAGTACCATGAGATCAGAGGCGATCCATCCCCAGATCCTCAGAGGAGCGGCCCTTGGTTTGGCGGTGCCCTCTTTCAATCTGTTTTAACAAACACTTCGGACAGACGCTCTAACGGAGGCATGGAAATAGGTCACTGTCACACCTATACTAAAAACAAGCGATCGTCGCCCCCCTGCGACTTATCAGCCCTACTAACATCCCACACAATATAACGGGGCGACTGTTAAAACTCACCATCTTTAAGCATTTCTTCTCGAATAACCGTTTCTCTTCGACCCAACATAACTTTCTCCCCGATCAGTCACGCATAACCAATATGGTAATCGTCATAGATAGCTTAACGGAGGCCAAATACAATGGTCATATCTCGGATGCTATCTTCTTCGACTTTCCAAAGCCTTCCACCGTGTCCCATAAGGTCTTCTGGTACATAAACTGGAAGCTTATGGAATCCAAGGGAAGATTCTTCGCTGGATTACTTCCTTTCATGGTAACAGTGCTTTCAGAGTAAAAATCTTTCTCCGGTCCCTGTGTGAGTCCCTCAAGTATGGGTACTTGGCCCACTGTTGTTTCTGATCTACATCAATGATCTCCCCGAGCTGATTCCTAGCAACACCCTCCTTTATGTTAATGACTTAAAAATCTGGAATGCATGTGACCCCATTGCATTGCGGATTGACCTTGACCGTGTAAAGTGTTGGTCTGATGACTTGAAGCTCCTTTTACACGACAGCAAATATGCGCACGTGTCACTCGGAGGAGAGTCCGTGATAAACGGTGCACAAAGTGCAACAGATATCGCGAAATTTGACTTTGAAAAACACCTGAGAATTCAGCTGTCGTCTAGGTTATCCTTCCCTTATCACCACCAGCTGGCTGCCAAAATGTGTTTTTTTGACTCATAGAATGACAAAACGAGCCTTCCCCCGCACAGACCGGGACGCCTTTCACGCGCTCTACGGAGTCCACATAAGACTACTGCTTGATTATGCTAACCAAGTCGTCTACATCGGTTTGGAGAAGGACATACTCGCCATTGAACGTGTCCAGCGAGTAGCCACCGAAACGGTCACTGGCTTACCGCATCTCTCCTACGAGTCTCGGATCGAAATTCCTGATCTCCATCCACTTGAGTTTCGAAGACTCTGCAGCAACTTAATCCTTACACACTTTCTCTTAAGCACAGGATTCGTACAAAAATTCTTCACCCTAGTAATTGATAACAGTCGAAGAGGTCACGACAAGAAGCTCTATAAGCTTCAACCTCGGACCTTTCTAAGGCAACAGTTCTCTTATAGAGTTATCAACTACTGGAGCGACCTTGCACTAGAGATTGTGAGCTGCTTTTCTAAGGACCGTCTCAAAGGGTTATTGGATCCCCATCTACTTAATAAACCGTTAGATTGGTAATTTATTCTGTTCTGCTAGATTATCATTTCACCCTGGTCTTGGTACTCTCTGTAACCGTCAAAAGCGGTGCCACACACTATTTTCAAATGAGTGCCTTTCAGATCAACAGAAAAACCGCCGAACATCGAAACGAACAAACTGACTGAATCCAGGTATTTTGGACACCAGCCCCGAACCCGTGTACGAATCTCCGAGAACTCACTGGAACGCAAGCATGAATGCAGGCTGAATATCACCAGAAAATGAGTGAGATAAATTGTGACACTCAAAAACCATATATTTGGGCTAAACTGGAACTAAAATCAAATACAGCCGCGGTTGTTTGTTTTACCGACTTAACTCTGATTTCTATGCCCAACTCATGGTTTCATCGCGCAAAAACTTCCGTAGGCGTTTGTATTCATCACAAAAAAGCAATACACGAAGCAGAATTGGATCACCTGTGTTACGGAAACTTATTTAGTATTTACAGTTAACTGTATCAGCAGTTTTGTTGTCTCTCAGCTGTTGATGTAAGGACACCCAGCAGTTCTCGTTTGTGATGGACAGTTTGCCTCGTTTTCTGGATCCACTGTTACATCCGCTCTTCAACTTGGTAGTGTGCACCTCTGGTACGGAAACCGATGGGCACGTCTCGAAAGAAGTTATTATACTATACAACGATATGAGCCTAATTATGTAAGTTTGATGGTAATTTAAAAGTGAAATAGTTAGATAACCGGAAAGGTATATAATTTCGCATAAACCCGCACTGAGTTCAAACGCTGGGAAGTTATTTCTCTCATAACAAATGCCTCAGGCAACCAAGAAACAGCAAATGCAAGGTTAAGACAAACATGCATGTTTAAGAGTAAGGTAGGGTCAGAGTATTCACGTAAATGGAAAAGATAAAAAAATACGTTGCTTACAGTATCCGTCTGTTTGAGCTATGTGTATGCAAAACATCATCTGTAGTTACTTGGTTACCGGCCCCTGCCCGCTTGCCTCCCCACTGTTGTATGGTTTTCTCCCCACTGTTGATTTTGTCAAGATTTTGTTGCGTTATTTTGAGATTGCTGAGGTTTGCTTGATGTTGAAAGGTGGCCATACGCTTCGCTTTCTTCCCCGAATGAGATACATTACTCATCCGTGTTCTTACACCACCTACTTTGACCGTTTCCCTTACCTCTATTTAGTCCGAGCCCTGTAAACATCTAAATGCCGAAATTAGACATTTATCTTCCACATTTCTCTTGAGTAACTTGTGATTCCCGTCGTTTCTTGATGCATGAACAGTCGTTTTGCTCTGGCCAAACCAATGATCATTTGTTTGAGTGAGCTCAACCCGTTTTATCGTCCACTATTGTTGATCGTTTGCTGGTTGTCAATTTGTTATGCGAGCACTTACTTTCTTTGATTTCTGAGGGTTTTCACATTTGAGGTGAGACACAATTTTCTTGTACATTGGTTCAATTAGTACTGTATTAAACCCAGTTAATACGAGCGCCTTCTCGCTAACCGTTTCGAGGATATATTATTTCTATCGTTGAATATTGAGAGGCATTTACTGGATCAACAGATTACGCGTAACTCGGTGTGAACTTGAATCGTTAGCGAACGATTCAATACCCACTGCGTCCCCTCAACTATGTGTACCCTGTGTACGAGTAAGTAGTGGCCTCAGTTCACGGGTTCGCACCCACCAAACGTGTGTAACGTACGTCGAAAGGAAGCCTAATGTCTAACTTAAAGTAAGGTCTTGAATACTGTTGATCTACCGGTTCTGTTTCGGAAGCATTTTGGAATGGCTGTATCTTCACGGCAATCCCGAAATATGGATGCAGTCCGTGAAGAGCTTCAGCGGTTACAGATCAGGTCAATGCAGGTCGATTTGTGTGAGAGAATTGTGCCTACTGTGCCAAAACAATTGCACAGGACAAAGTGTCAACTCCAAGTTTGACTTGGCCAGTAATACTACATCCATTCAACCACACATGCATTAGGTGACTATGAGAGAAACCACTCTGCACATGCCCACAGGTGACAGGTTTTCTACTGACCATCCGGTGGTCGATAGTAAGCAACCGGAGAAAAAGGACGTTTTTAGAACTTCAGCGTCTGCCGCAACATCAACGGGGACTTTTGCCGCAAGAAATCTCCCATGCTGCACATTCATCCGTTTGACATCACCGCTGCAAAACATGAAGCGTTAATATGTCGTCACGCTTTGAGAGAAGTCAACTACGTCCGACCGCGGCTGCTCAGCAGCACTGTTTTTTGAACATCACACGGCAAACCCGCCATTATTTCGATGGGCAGAAAACGGCGGGTGGTGTGTAACCCACACACCCGAAGAGAAAACGGCTGATTACCTGGGTTGTTTGCAGGCTCAAGTGAACAAGACTGGCAAGTGTTATTTTCAACGCAGTTGTTCGTGAGTATCGAACAGAAAGTATTTAATTAGCGCCACTCTCAGGTATCCGGAATAAGTGTTAACTATGAGCTTTGTGGGGACTGACAGTTTTATCGTCCTCGTTGTTGTACCTGCCAGCGGGGTGGGATTACCGGTGTGATTCGGTTGACTCGCGAACGAAACGATAATGACCATCGCTCTTTTTCTGCAGCAATTGCTCCAAGACAGACCAGGGAAACAAAAACCATGAACATAGGAAAGTGTTCGGGCGCATAAGCAGCAGTTTTACGAGGGCTGGTCCAATTCCGCCAAATTCAGTGCAGATTGCACGTTCTGAGAGGAGTCCGTGGCCACACCTCTGGCTGGATTGCCAGAAAGTGGCTCAGGATTGCTATGCTAACGCATAAGCGCCGGAGGTAAGTCACACCACCATTGTGTAGAACGTCAACTCCTTGCACTTCAGTGACCACCTGACAAACACGCCTATCACCAGATCTGAGAAATGGATTGATTGCTACAACTCGAAATTCCCCATATTCAACTAGAGAGACAACTTCGTAGAGACAATAGGTTAACTAATCAAACGGCGTAGTATAAACATCCAAATTTCAATTTTCGGGGGTACTGGCGCGAGAGTTACTTATCACCAAAATATAATGACGACAATAAAAGCATACATATAACACGTAATTAACAGTGTAACATATAACCGAATAATGGGCGATATAACCAAGTGTTTGAAATTATCAAAATCCGGCTACCTCTGTACACATAATTGTTGCAGCTCACTGCTTGAATACGCGGAGACCTGCGGGGGAGTTTCGGATAGCAGGCTTGATGTCAGTGTAATCCTTGACTCGTAATTCCTTTGCTGTGTGAGCCAGCACGAGCCTGGGGGCCAAAATCCTTTCGGTGCCACTGTGTACCACTTAGTTAATGTCCTCCAGTACAGGCGCGACGCTGTTGTCACTGGTGTCTCAAACCTCTACTTGTTTTGACGTGTGGGAAGGCCTGGTGGCTTTTTGTTTGATCAATGACCAATGACAGTTCCACCATGAGTGAGATAATTTGTGAATTTGTGTGGAGGGGGAGGGGTGGGAGAGGATTGTACAGGCGCCCGCGGTGTCGGCATGATTGGGATGGTCCACCGTGCCGGGTGCACCAAGAATGAACACGTCTGTTTCACGAGGTTACTTTGCGTTTCGGGTTGTGGCGTGAGAAGGTCACGAGACATCGAACCACGTTGAGGTAGCGCATACGATGTGTCGATGCGGTTATTGACGCGGACAAACCGAATGCGTCAGTTATAAATGTCCTGTCCGAAGTGACACCTACAGGGGCTATCGTGCACTCAGAGGGCATCTTCGACCACACTATGAACGACCTTCAAACAACGCAGATCTCTACATGCCTCTAATATTCGTATATTAATGGTCGTGCGGATCGTGTTGGGTTGATTAGTCTGCTTGCTCCGGAGGCAGTGTAGTCAATGTCGGAATACTTCGTCCATGAGGCTCGTTTGACCTTCACTGTTTCTCAGACGGCAACTTCCGCGGTGGATAAGTCACACCATCATCGTTTATCCAAAGAACTAGAAATTCGCCACATAAGCCCACAGGTTGTGGGGGTGTATGTGGTGCGACGCATGAAAATGTGCTTGAGAGATATATTACGCGAAACTCTTTTCGACCCCCCTAGAACTGCGACTGCTCGTTCGCAGTCGAGCATCTGCCACTGCGCATGCAGTTCGTGCACGTATACCAGTCGTTTGGTAGCCGCACGGAAGAACTCTTTGTTATTTACCAATGGATGGGGTGGTTTAATGGAATTATGGAAATTGCCGCTTCGAACTCCACACACCCGGGTAAACGTACGCCAGATATTCCGGCACTGCAACAGTCAATGAGCCGGGAATGATGACTGAAAGACAGCTGGGCGACGCAGCGTTAATCTAGTTGCTGGAAGAACTTCGTGAATTTCCCAGAAAATGCGGTCACACGCGGATGTCACGGTATTTTATTTAAACTGAAAATACTTTCAGGGTCATCTTGTTGTCTCCACGGGAATCTCTCAAACAGGCAGTCTTTACCAGCAAATTCACTGGAACCAGCAGCCCAAACACCAGCACCTGCAGCGCAGTCGCCCGCGGAACTCGAAAACTTCCAGCTGTTACAATGCCTTCATGCACCATGACGTCCAATAACTATTCCTGTGCCACCAGCGACAAAGACTGGACTCAAACCAGGAACCAGTTTAGTAACAGTTGCATTGTCAACAAAAGTTGGCCAACATCTGCGGTGAATGTCTACAAGCGAAGTCAGCGTTGAAGGATCGAATTATTGACCACCGGATTACATGCAATTTCTTTTCTCACTAGCATCACTGGGACTGCGTCTTCACACCACTATTCCACCGCGGTCTTTACTGCGCTCAAAGCCAGCAGTATGTTGACACCAGCATGAGCGGGTGAGGTTCAGTTTGTTCCGGTTGAAGTTTACTGTAAGACTCGGAAGTGGAGCGTGAAAATCCCTATTTTTGTTTATTATCAGAAAAGTTTAGAGAAAAAAGTTAGTTTTAGGCTCACAGCACAAGCAAACCACTTCGTATCGTGTTGCTGCGGTGAAGCAGAGCTAATGATGCTGCGGAAGACAATTTTACCGAAAGGATTTTGCACGTTCATGACTAAAAATGTACTTTTATCTCCCCACTTCCCATTGCAGATAATGCAAAACAATACGGTGAAAAGCTTCACGAGACGACTGAAGATGGGATGAAGAAACAGGATGATATGATATGTAAAAATTGTGATGATAACAGAACGTATCCCTTGGGAATCTGAACCTATTGTTAATCAGCACGGAAAGTGATAATATGGGTCCAAAAGCATTTAAGTAGTACGAAGCAGGTTATGGGAGTAGCGACCCGAACATGGTTGATTTACGTGTATACGGGTAACATTTCAAACAGCAGGAACACTGCTAATGGACTAGTGGGTGAACAGGAGGTTGTTTTACATTGACTCTCAGGCGGACCCACGCAGCCGCTTGCATTCTCTTCAAAGAAACGCGTGCTCCGGACCCCGTCTTATGTCTGGTAGAGATCTGTGGTGAACCATCTTTACATTATTTATCTTTACAGTTACTCAAGTATCAAATCTTTATGTATGTGCGTACCGTTCACTTACTGTTTGTAGCCGTAATCAACGTCAATTTAGCCAACACTGTTTCATACTCATCTCCTCGGTGTTTCCACTAAGCCTTCGGACATAAAACACACATAGTCAACGGAAGCAAAACAAGATGATGAGGGCTACTTTTTACGAAGTGTACGGCGGTGGTAGTACCATTCATCGAAAAATTGAATCATCGCTTTCTTTGCATCCGTGCATCCATTTGGCTACAGTAGTGTTGGCAAACTGTGGGAGGTTACATTATCGTCTGCCAACGTTTTGACAGGGAGAAAAATGCTTCTGGTAAATCCCACAAACTGCCAAACATCACGGTGGTTGGTGGTGGTGTCGATGGATAAGACTGTTGACAAGATAAGACAAATCGTGCGGTTGTTGGAGAGGAGGCTTGGGAGCGTCATACTTTGACGACAGTCGCGGGCTCTTGGAGCCGATGGACATCCAGATCCGTGGTGCTGAACGTCTTTGAACAGGTGACAATCTGTCCAGGTAGGCGCAAAGGGGTACCTGTGAGCGACCTCTGAAGGACAAGTGCCTAGTTACTGTATGCTCAAATGGTTGGCGTACGAGTGGTACGCGGTAGCGGCGATGCGTTCTATGAATAGTAGGTTGGTGGGAACATTAAAGGGATAGGGCCGAAAACCTGCCAGCTAAATTATGGTTCGCCACTAGTGCTAAGGGATTATGATCAGGGTAGAAATGGAAGGAAAAGGTTGTATAATGCAGTCGTTTCACAAAAAGATTACACTACTTAGCGCATAACCGGAAAAAATCTACGATGCTTTGAACATTATTTAATTTAACCAGGTTCGGTTGCTTTTTCTACGCTGCTATTCGTTTCGACTTGCTACGCCAGTCTATTATCAATGCTCCACAGTGCTTACAACTCTCGGTCACACAGACATGATCAAACCAAATTCATATGCTCTTTCTACTACCTATTTTCTTGGTAATGCGATTACTTTTTTCTTTGACATCTGGTTAGTTTAACTTCGAAGTCCTCCCTTAACAATAACCAGTGTTCTTGCGTATCTTTCATTGTGACTACTACCAACCTCTTTTTAAATTATAGTTTTTAAATCACGTGAGGTTGGTTGAACTGTTCCTTCGAGATTTGACACACTTCTGCCACGGCATACGACCTCGAGCCTTCGGATCTTCTGATTAGTGTGCATAGCATATTGAAACACACATGTGGAGCCCAGTGTTGGCTGAACGGTTCGTTCAGGTCTTCGTGCACGGTTCTTCTAAGTCGTGCATTCTGGATCTTTCAGCACCTCTGGCTGTTGAAAATTGCTTATTTGATGACAACTGCAGTATCCGTTCTCCACTTAAGAACTTGTTGGATTACTTGATGCAAATTACAAGATGGCGGACAAAACATTTTTACTCTCTTCGTGTGTTGAGCTTTGGCAAGGTCACTTGTAAGAACAAATCTACTGCAATCAGGTCCTTTGTCTGATATGGGCGGTCAGTTCTGAGGGCAGCGTGAAACTGTTATACGCCAACTGGGTGTAACAACAGAGTTTTTGTACTCAATCCCCTACGCAGAGTTTTGTGAAGTGACATGTCCCCTGCAACTCACTCTGCTGTGTACTAGCCCGTCCAGCGGGCAATTAACGAAAGTTTTGAAGTGGCGATATAAGGCCAGTGAAATAACTTGTTCATTATTCATCTCTTACTGATGGAATGCTAGATGCGCCGGTTGTGTAAGCCTCGTCACTGAGCATCTGGACACAGGAATGGGCCGTAAGTTACATATCTTCCCTCTTCCAGCGCGCTATCTCATGCGCATCCAGGGGCTGCTTGAAGGCCACGCCCGTGGGTTCCAGTGCCATCTGCGCCGGTAATACATTTCAACTGTTAAATTACCGTCGGGGCGATCGAACTAGAAAGGCTAGTCGTTCTAATCTTTGTCTGAGAATTTAGTGGACGACCTTGGAACTTTCGCTCGTTCTGGAGGCAGGAACTTCCTCCACTGGACCCCTCTTCCATGTGATCCTGCAAAATGCGATGTATCACAATGAGGCCGCCGCAGATGCGCCACTAACTCTAAAGGTGCTGCGCAGATACTCTGGTCGCCAGTTATGGGACAGGCTCCTTAGTCAAACAACCATACACGTGACCACGCTGTATAATCATTCAAGTTGATAGATCTCTCCTTATGTACGCTGGAGTACATCTTCGTATTCGTACTCCGATCTTCGGCGGATGTGAGACAAGAAGGGTAAAAAGGACCTCTATGGACACATTACCAAGCGGCTGACGGATTACTGCAAGCACTTTACTGTCTCCGATGCCAGCCAACACGATGTAAGCGTGTTTTAAGGGTGTAAGACACCAACATTACGATTTCCCGTTCTCTAATACGCTGCGCTAACAGACAACCCTTATATAATAGACCTTGATACCTCTGACATGTTCAAAGAGTAAGTTGCTTTATGGGCAGGCTCCACTAAACTGGTCATCCTGATGCTGTCCGGCTGCAAGATTTTGTTGTCCTCGTGTGTATCAGTAATATTCAGTACCTTTCACCATCTCTAAAAACGATAACAGGCTACTGCATCTGACAAGTTAAGTCTTCGTTGAAATTCAAAACCAAGGTAAGGCACTGACTTTTGTAAAACATTGCTTAGAAGCAGATAGCGAATCAACTTTCATGAGGAAAGCCTGTTGTTCCGTCTAGTACAAGTTGGTGGACAGTGTGAGCTGTTACCTTCGTGAGCAAATGATTGTATGAAACCCTACCAAAAGCATTGGGATGATGTGCAGTTCAACATTACTTCACAATTCGAAAAAATGTACTCAGCGTTCGCAACTTTTGCGAAATAAGTAAAGCTTGTAAGGTAAATTTAATATCCGAGCTACGGCTCATTGCTCATAGCCTATGCGACGGCCAGAACAGTCACATCACATGTGACACTCCAGGGTATGTGCTGACCGGTGTACGATGGGTGTGAAGGTATGCGATGCAGAACAAAACACTCCCTCAGGAGTAAGAGACAACGGTAATTATCTACAGGGTGGCAGGGTCCCTCTCAGCCTCCGTGCTCGGAAAGCTTCAGCAATGTGCGAGTGACGGCCATCGTAGCAGCAATTTGCAACGGTCTAATTCTGTGTCCATTTTGTTGTACAATTTGGTACTATTCGGTAATGTATATACGCTAATTCCGCCAGCTTCAAAGCTTTACTTTCTCGTCTGGCGGGTTATAAGCGAGTGAAGTCTAGTTGTACACGCCCTTCATCCTCGGTCGTGATGATATTTAGGGTACCGCGCCGTTTGTCAACATCTGCAAACTCGCAAAACTCGGAGTGAGATTTTTTGGGAGTTCACGTACTATATTTTAGTAGGTGGTTCCACTGCCCCATAGTTGGCTTAGGGACTTCAACGCAATGTGCTGTCAACGGGCGTCTAAGCAGAACTTTTAGGCGCATTGGTAGACATTAGCTTGCTTCAGTAAGCCTGCGTGCCCATCAGATGAAGTGGTGACCAGGCACCCAGATTGAGTCTGATATTCATTCCAAGGGAGTCGAACAATCATCGCATGGATCACTCTTCACCATTTGGGATAAGCGGTGATGAAGTCTTCTCGACTCAACAAGGAAAACCTAGTATGAGAATAGAAGGGTTGGCAACACTTTGAAATGTGAAAATGACTATACAGTGGGCTGAAGAAGATCCAGACATTGACAGAGAACGGTGGTCAAGAGTGAAGCGCGTGCGAACACTGATTGCGATTTCTTCCACATCAAGGCTCCCACGGCAGCAGTGTTAAGGGCTGTTGTGGTTCGATTGAGAGATAAGGAGCTATCTCCAATGAAAAGCACAGTACGGAGACCATTTCAATCAATTAGACACGGATATTAGCGCTACAGAAATGTTGGTAACCAATGTGATAGAGCAAACACTACGAAGCGCAAAGTATATGAGGGACGGCTGGCAGCGTTAACAGCTAACTTGCGGAGGCGGAGGAGGATAAACACAGACACACCTACGGCGACTACAACGAGTAAGGCATTTGTTATTTGCTCTTCATTCTAAATTTTTGATGAGTTCTATCTTTTCAACCTCACTGAGTAGTCCAGCGATGTCAGCGCTATCTGGGCAACATCACTAAGTAACGAACAGGTACCATCTCCAACACCTTAACCGCGGGAAAGCCAGTCGGTTCTCACTCAACCAAGCTTGCAAAGATCGTGGCTGTGTGGGAAGATCTAACTGCTTGTTGCGAGGGTTCAGACATTTAAGTGATTAGCCGCTTTGGGAACTGATCCCCACAGAGTGGCTATTCCAGTAGCTCCTTCTGTTGGCGGAATTCACGGCCTCCCGAGAGTTTCCGCTATCACCGCGAAAGGTACGATGTCGAAACCTCGAGGTGTTAAACACGTCGCCCTAATTATGACTGCTTTAAGGAAGCCAAACCGTTGACGTATGGTGGTGAGTAGCGCTGCCGGTGTACCAACCCCAGCCGCCTTTCTATCTTCCGGGACCTCTCGATAGAGACCTGATTCATGGTGAATTGAAAGACGTGGATAACCCTAGCCCCACCGACCCGTTCGCGGGCGACTCAAGCAGGTGTGCCTTGCCACCATGCCGCCGATGGGAAAACCATTCATTCATTTCGTCAGCGCTCGCTGACACTGGATTTCAACCTTGGACACAATTTCCACTGAACCTCCTTTCTCGTTCTGTCATTCATCATCAGTGTTGATTTTCCTGAGCAGTTCAAACGAGCATTTTAATCGATACGCGACGCTGAAACCCAACAGTTGTCGTTACATGCTTGAACATTGATGGCGATTGAATTATTGACACAGTTATTAGTGTTATCTGTACAAGACTGACTGCTCAAGCGCTTCCTAAAGAACCTTTTTATTAGTACTCACAATTAATCCGCACATCGAACGCTGTGTCCGCTGTCCAATGTCACACTTTGTGTCAGATTTGTCCCGAACACTCCTCCTTCCGGCAGCCTCGCCGAATTTGTGACATGGTAGACCCTTACTTTCGGTTAATCCCTCGATGTGCGCATATCGTACGATTAAAGACCGACGTACTCCGTAGAGATGGTCCTGAACTTCCTTCACCGATGCCGCACGAAAGGTCTTCAAAGAGCTTAAAAGGACTACCTTCTAAATATCCTCGCTTGTCCATCCCTACCCTAAACAACTGTCGATCGTAGCCGAAACATCTGATACAGCCGCCGATGCTCGGTTAAAACACTTTGTAGACAGTCATTGGCAACCTCTAGCATTCTTCTCTGAACGGTCTCAACACGCAATGTCTCGCCAGCGTATTTCACTAGAGCACTGGCAGAGGTTTACCTTGCAGTCTACCATTTTCAGCATACTGATGGAAAAAGAAGGTTGACGGTTTTCATTGGAGTAAGAGAATGATTTTATCGGGACTGCTTGTTTGGAGAGTGCTCAAATTTCCGACGCTGCAGTTCGGTAGCGTTTCCTCCTAACCCCTTAAGAACAACCTGCTGGAAACGGTACGTTATATCATTTACTCACACCACCATTTGGCACTTGGCCTCCTGCATGCTCAACAAGCCGTTTGCAACTCACCAACACTTCATTGATGTGTTTATTCATGTGCACGCATCATTCAGATTTTTGGAAGGTATATAAAACTGGCGCTTACCAATAGTTCCAGCGAAATGACGCATGAAATCTGTCGAAAATTTTTTCATACATATAACTCGTCATAGTAAATATTACTACCTCACATTTCTTCCTTCAGTTTGTGAGATTGGGTCTTCTCACCTGATCGCATAAATATTCATTGCGTGGGGAATTGTTCCACGATGGATAGATGCACAAAAGCTCGCCTCGGCTGAGTAGCTCGCGAGATTTTCAACCGTTCACGGTTTCCCGCGATCGACGAAGTCCTGCGCCGGAGTCTACCCGATCGTTTGCTGGTTTTTGAATTTTTATATCCTGCCTCGCCAAAGTCGACTTATTTTTATCATTCTTCCGATGCTAGCTTTATCACGTAACGGAGGACCACTCTGAAGATACGGTAGAACTTTCATCTTGGAATGATCTTGAACTATTTAAAAAATCGATAAAAACGTAATATTGCAAAAGCTAAACCACTGTAATATAACGTTTTTTGGACTGAACCTGCGAAGTAGGCGAACTACCTATTTCCCTGCTGCGAGCGTTAAGGCTCCGCAAAATAAAATCCTTTTTTGATCACGCCGATCTTGGTAGCATGTGTCACGTTTACACTACTGTTTATATGGCCTCTAAGTATCCGCAATGATCTCGCATAAACCAGCATGCTTCTCACATATGTTCTGAGAAATATACGTTATTGTTATTATTATTGCTCCTGTCCAAACGTTCAGGGAATTTTGGGAAGGTCGTTTTGTGGACTGACGGACGAACGACAAGGAGTTGAGTATCTTTGCAAGTTGAATATAACCCTGCTGTCTTTTGTCTGCTTGGTGAATGTGATGGAATTTACCTGTTTGCACGTTACATGGTCTACGCGTGTCACTGGCGCAAACACATTTCCGGTTTGTCCGCGGGCTCATTGTCTGCATTCCAAGCCTCCCGAGCTATTTTCCCGTATACGCGTAGTTTAGCTTTGCCGGAGGCCTATTGTAACTTCCGTGTGGTATACTTTGAGGTGCCAACGGTTCGTATCTTTATTTCTCATTTGATGCTCATCACTCATATTTGAGAGTCGATGCTTTATCACCTGGACACGCTAAAGCGCTGTCATAGTCCATTGGTGTGGCAGACTGTTCAACGTGCACGATGTCATTTATATTACTGCAGTATATACCAATTGTGGCAATCTGATAAATTCTTTAAGTCGCTTAACTTGTGCACCGTGTTCAGCTACATAAGGATAGGGTCCAGCCATTTGATCACACAATTTTTTCAGTCCGAAAAGTACATTCGTAGTTATCCCGCATGAATTTCAGGTGAATTAAGGATCTATCAGAACCTGTTCAAGTAGAGCGAAGTGTGAGGCATTCAGCTATTCTTCACCACTCCGGCAATAAGCGAAATCCCTGGACTGCGAGACTTGATTTCAAGTCACTGATGATTGCCTCCGGCGAGTGATTTAACTTCTTGAAGTGGGATCAAGAGAAGAATTGATTGACAACTCTCACCTACGTGAGACACCATCACTATCCACAGTCTACCGAAAACCGCATCAAATCCACTCTCGAGATTAATCCTCCGGAAACCGCACGATGAGACACAAAAACATTTGGGCCTTCAATGACAGGATAAGTTCCGGCAGGCAGCATTCTACTGAACTTTTAGCGTCAATCTGCTGGAGGACTCGTAGTGTGACTGACAAGGCTCGTGCTTACTTTCACTTTGCAAGGCCTTCAGCCTTAAAACTCTATTCTGTACCCGCCGCTCAGTTGAGTTGTCCTTCAACG
>QNGE01000526.1:196340-269132 GCA_008508345.1 Paragonimus westermani | reverse complement strand
GGATAACCGTTGGAGACCGGGGTCTCACGAGCAAATTTCAACTCTATGTAGAATGTGTTCAAAACGATACACACATTCTAATCATGAATGTGATCGATTGCGATTTCTTCATTCGCCTCAGGGCTTTGATACACGTGCACGTATGCAACATTACAGATGTGCATGATAGATAAGACAGCATAATATTCACAAGTACTTCCCTTGGTTTGTTTGAATGCATTCGTGGTTTATCTGCGATATATTGATTGAGGCATACTGATTAAAGGTTATCTTGTGAACTTTGCTTCTTTCTTGCTATGCGATAACTCAAACTGTTTGCTTACGCATTTTCATTCACACATACACACTGACACTTGGTGATTGAGTCCACTGACGTTCGCGTTCGCCATATTCAGCTCGTTATCTTGTAGGTAATCTCGAACGATACGTGATCAAATTCACCATTGAGTGTGCTCAGTTGCAAACTTGATTTCTGTCACCGGCTACGAGTGTGTAGTGAAGACAACGCATTGGTGCAGCAGACCGTGTTGTACAATTTGGCGGATAGGCAATAAGTGTGCATGTTCACATGAATGTTGTGTTTCCTACGATTTGCATTCATACATTCGAACTTCTATTGGTGAGTTGGTTGGCGGTTGACCAGCTACTTTCTGTATTCAAGACTGATGGACCGGATGATTGTTGCGTGGTATTGGAACGGGAGCAATAAAACTGGACAGTTACGAGTGAGTTTTGAGAGGCGAACATTCATTTTGCGGATAATCCCATTTTTCCTCACGGGTCCTCCACGGCAGTCATATCATGCAACTTTTCACCCATTGCCAGCATCAGAAATCTCTAGAGCTCGTCCGGTAATCCACGAGGTGTATGCTATTAGAGGAATCGTGGGATAGGAGATGTTCAGATGTGCGGATGAGAGTGATGAATGCTGCACGTGCATTGTACAACAATCCTCGATCTGTATAATTTGATGGTTTTTTACGAAGTCGGAATCCGGAATTGAGCGAGTGAACTGATCTTCCAACCCGTTCAGTTTCGCACACAACGGTGTGAACATGTGGCAAATATCTCACAAGTTCTTACAGTTCTCGGAAACTACCGATCGGTGTTCTTGAACGAGGATTTCGGAATCTTGTAAAGTACACATTACGGGAGTGACGGTTTTCAACGTAAACAGAAGGTGCATTGCACCGATGTTTTGGGCGGTTCAAACTGACACGCAACCACTGTCACCATGAACCGCGGGCAGGTTGGCTAGGTTCAAACGGACACAATGTGTTGGCAAATTCGTTATTGATGACCGATTGATTGTGTGGTGGTGTGTGTTTTTGTTCTTTTCTCTTCTGTGATTGTGTCACTATTTTTCTCTGATGTTGCTGAGTTTTTCAAATTTTCTCTCACATTATTGCTCATTTCTTGTTGGGCGTCTTCCTTTAATATTTGGTGTGATCTGTGTGGGGTTATTGAAATATTTAATTAAAGTAACTGGTGTGTATTATCTATTAATATCGACATCTTTCTGTGTAAATTTTTGTAGGAAACAACCCTTCTTTTTTGAAATATGTCAACGTCTATCACACATCTCCCCTGCGCTCTCCACTGTTTCGCTTCCGAAGTTCTACTTACTTCATAGTTAGGTCGGTGAGATGAGACATGTCTCACTCCACTAAATATGTGTTCTTTGCGTCTCTCCTACAGTCTTCTGACACTGAATTTGTGGGTCACGGAAGTTCTAGCCTGAGAGGTGAACCTAACCTACAATGTAATACCACGCAATATGAACCAGATCCTCCTGTCTCCTATGTGCTGGAATGTAGGTAGACGAACCATGTCACCATAAACCTCTCCACCGCTGTCCCTTCTACTTTATCTCATATAACTCTCTTGACCCTACCATTTCTGGTAGTGCATATCGCTAATTATGTTCGTGTCTCTCCGGTCAACTTTATCTGTTACCGCGCAGTGTGAGGTTTCTTCCGTCTGGTTTCTAGAACTGGAATAGGAAGTAATCTAACTACTTTCATCTTTCGCACTCTTAAACGGACAGGTCAACGGGTTATCCTCACAGGAACGTTAATCCCGTTGAATGTCGATGTCTACTGCGCTACAGAAACCAGAATCCAGGATAGTATTCAGCGTATGAAACTAACATCACCCGTATTGTCTGTTCGATTATGTTTAAAAACGTCGGGCGACTCCGCGGACGATGAGATTGTTCAGGCTGGAGAAGATGTAGTCTTCAGCATGACGGCCGCAGCCCCATTGGTAAATTGTACTCCTGTTAACAGTGAAATTTGTGCCATTTGCTTGGCAGGTTCTGTTAAAGCCAAATTTTCTGAGACCAATTCATTGTGTCTGTTTGCACTTCATCTGTCTGTGTTGACATCAATGTCAACATGCGTCTTTTTGTTCAAATTCATACGCTTCTCTTCCCTCGACACGCCGTTGTGATATAGCTATTCTGGCAAGCAATGCGAACGCTTAGGTATTAGATGACAGAATTGGACCGGCCTCACCTCGCGCGGATGATGGTGGGCTACTACTGTATCTGTACGCTTAACATGGGCTGTTTTTAGTTAGCCCCAGTTTCAGACGTTAAACTGGCATTATTTTACTAGCATGCGGTCTTGATTATCGTAGTTTGTGACTGTGGAAAAATCTGCCATAATGTGTCCGTCAAAATTTGCGTCGATTTTACTAGAAAATTCAGCCGTTTACATACCAGACTGACGACTTCCAGGGGCTAGGTATTTGTGCTATGTGTGTGTTTGCATGGAGGTGTCTTCCACTGTTTTGAGCTAGTCAGCTGCTGTTGTGTGTAACCAGATAGGAGAAGAGAATACGCAGAAGCCAGGCGGCAGTGGACCAGAATTCTGGAAGGAATTACCAATAATTTGTTGAATATAGTTTGACAATTTGCTGAAAACTCGATTTAGATGAGTTGAACAGCATTATTAATTAATCGCAGAGATCACAGTGTTCTCAGATTCAGGATGATGGTTCCAATGACATGTGTGTTAATGATGTCTGATATTTATATAACCTCGGTTTACAAGCAAGTCCGTGTGCCCATGAATAATTCTAAGCGTAGGCTTCGTGTGTCTTATCCACATCAACCTCTTTTGTTATCCTGATGTCTTTTACAATCACCAATCTGTCAGGCAGCTATCGGGACAAATCTGGACGGTAGCGCCATTCCACTTTCCGGCCACTTTTTGATTAACCCAATTACGTTTCATCAAAAGCTCATTACAGACATCACCTCCATAGCGTGAAAATCAACCGCTTATCAGCTTCAGTATACAAACATGCTGCACAGAATTGGAACGCACTCAACCGGATTGCTTTCTGACAGGTAACCTACCAAAAACAGGTCAGTCATAACACAGGCGTTGAATACTAATTCAGTGTGTCAATGTTGTTTACTCACAGCACGAATAGGCTAGCCAGCTGAAGAGACACTGAGTTGTGAGCAAGCCTCGACTTTTTCGGGCACTGGGTGCCGATGTTGGGCTTGAGAATGTCACCGAAGCCCACGACTGTTAGCTACACTGCACCAATCGTTTTGATCAAATAGAGGTGTTCCCCCAGTTATCGGGATCGCGATTAGTGGACACCTCTATCCGAACCGGCAGTCAGCGCTGGATGATGGATAGGCGCGCTTCGTAGTACTATATCGTTTTAGCTTTTGCAGTCTGAAAGCTTATCTGCACACGGTGTATCAATGACTGAAAAACAATAAATACTAATTGGTGTGATGAGTAAATAAATTGTCCTCTGTCACATGATGAAGTTAGTAGGTATGTTCTGTCTGAATGCACTGCTGATGGAGTTGGATATGGGTGAGCCACCGTGAAATTTCGGACAGGTGTGACAATCTGAACAGAATAGTCAGAAGACACCAATCAAGACGTGATTTCATTTTGCTTACTCTTGTCAGTCTTAAACGTATGAGTAGTATGAAAACAAACCAAAAAACTGTAAATAAAACAAATTATTATAAAGTACAAGTCGGGTTGAAAAGTGAGTGATACTCATGGCTAAACTCACGGTAGGCAAAGATAGTCAATCAGTTGGTTTTGTGTACATAGAACCGGCTACTGACAGCTGATCAGCAATGCTTCAACATAGTTGAGAATTTGTGAGCTGTGGGCGTTCATCACGATCTTAAACGAAGATTTAATATTGACACTGTGACCTGTGGCTGATAAGGGCCTCACAATAGATGCGGCGGTGTTTCACGTGCGCCGAGTGTTACTCACCAATGGTTGAGTTGATACAACCCTCAACCATTTGGGGACATGTTCTTCGTCTTGTTTCAAGCGCCCTTTCCGGTGTGCCGATGTAATTGTTTCTGCAACTGCAGGAAAAATGACAGATACAATTGCTAGTAGAAAAAACAAGACTGCTATTGGACCGACGGTGGGAGCAACGTAGTCTTTTTTCAGAGGGGAACGAGCTTTGTTGTATTATACACACATTTTGTCGTGGTAGTAACCATCCTTCAAAAGGTTTTCATCAAACTGTCACCTCTGTAGAGGAAGGTGATGTAGACAGCTTTGTTCTGGGTAGGTCCACGTCTGCATTTCTATTACGATTGTTTAAAACAAGATTACAAATTTAAAACGCTACGCCGGTTGGTGCAGAATAGCCTGACAATAAATTATGGAGACTTCTGTGATCTGTTATTGTGAAATGTGTCTGAGTGTTCTGGATTTGCGTTTACTTCAGTCTGTGCTATAATTTGTGTCAAGGGTGGATGCGGCGGTTTGTAGAGAATCTACACATAGAAGATTTCATAACGGTTGACTAACAGCTTTTTGGCTTTTTTTGTGATTTCCAGATATAAACTGAAGGTGATGTACATTGTATTCTCATGAAGTTAATTGGCACCATCGTATTAATGTCAAATCGCACAATCGCATCATCTAATCGAAAATTATGGGTGTACTGTATTCCGCGTTCGATTGTTGGTCACACCTGTAAGATACAATCAGTCTAGACCTATACATGGAGCAGCTGCCTCACTGGTCGCTAACATGAAAGTGTGCAACGTTTCATTCTAACTCGTGAAAGACGCAAGAGGTTGCTCACGTGCACAGTTACGAACCGTTCATTCTCATGCAAATTTGTGTAAAATGTGTGGATATTGATTACCCAGCTGGAACACACGAAAAAACGAACAAAATCGAGTGAAATGTTGGTGCGTGTGGACGATAAGCACACAGGCCGGCAAGCTGTGCTGAGTTGCGTAGTATTCAAGACCATGTACGACATTACACAGTTACTTGGTTTTTGTTATTCACGTATAAAGACAAGGCGTTATTGCCTGCGGCTACAGGCACCATTCCTTGAAGACATCAGTATTCTGGCTGTTTTCCCGCAATTACTCCTAATGTAGCGATTTCAGGGAGAAACTGTTCGCCGTCGTATTTCGGCTTATCAGGGTTGAGTGCCACACATTTAATTAACGTGATATTAAGCTGTATCATTCATGCAAGACATCTCATATCACTTGCGTTACTGTATCCGTAAACTTCTCAAATCAGTTCGTTGAGCTCTGTGTAAGCTTACCTTTGGAGTTTAGTGAGTGGAGAGTAACTATCATTTTGCTTTCAAAATGATGAACATTATGGGTTAAAACAAATTAACGATTTCTTTCGTGAGGCTTACTTTGCGCAGCAGGTCATACTCAGCGGTCCAGACACGGGTCTCACCCCTTAAACCTCCGAGACGCTACTAATGAATAGTGAGCACTCTTTGATTAAAGTACTATTACCGTAGCATACAAACCGCCCATGCCATCTCTTAACTGAACACCACTTCCAAAACAGTTTACAGGATTAGGCAGTGAAACTAACTGCACAGCCGGTGTCGGTTTGCTTTTGGGAGCATCATTATGTCTCTTATGTCATTTAGTAGTACTGAATTAGGCAGAGATTGATACTCGGAAATTTCGCTTTAATTTGTTGAAATGCTCTGTGATTTTGTGACATAACTTGCGGCTACATTATCAAAATTATCAGTCACTTATTCGACAACGTTTACAGCCATGTAGTCCTGAAATCCATGGATTTACTTTCGAGCGATTACGTAGTTCATGTTGAACAGCTTATTAGTACGAAATGACCTCAACGTCCGAACAGGGCTGTTCCAATCACCTAGACTATTATCATGTTGGTGCATGTGTGTGTGTGTTGAATCAAGCAAATGTTCGATGCCGTAGGTTATTATAGATTACACCATTGATAGTGTGAACAAAAATGCCAATCTAACGCATGAAGTTGACCACGCGGTAATTCATGCATAAACCTTACAACTTGTGTATTTTGCAATTTTTCGTGTCGTCACTGACTAATCGAAGTTTGATGGAATTGTGTAGGTTAGGATGAACCGTTAAAGATCATACGTGGATTTGAAGACGAACTGTTGACTATAGATGGACGACCTCAATTCACCACAGTTCATTTGAAAGAAGTGAATAACGACAAACGATAACAATGAATTCATTGGCTCAATTTGTGCGAACTGAGGTTCATTTAGTGTGGTAGATTGAAGATGTATACAGTCTATGCAAAGACAGTGGATTTACACACAGAACTGGTCCAATCGGACCGTGTGTTATATACCGGCGTTTCGATTTTCTTAGCTAAGAGAGTACTGTGTGTTTTCCACCTAAGTATTCCTGCTGGCGTCATATGTGTGGGGCACCGCACAAAATTGACGAAAGCTAACTGCCACTATTCGGCGATGGAACGTACACTTTTTCTTTCCATGAGTTGCTTACTAGATGAATGTGTTGACACTCTTTACTCCAGTAACTCCATGCTAGCCTGGGCCAAATACTCTCCTTTAACATTTCAACGTAGTTTGAAGAGAAGCGTAGTATCTTTCTGTGAATTACACTAGATAATTTGGTCACTTGGATTTCAGTAGTCGAAAGCAATGGACATGCTTCAGTGATACTGCTTCTTCCATAAGACAACTAGTCTCAGGAGGTTAGAAGGTCAGTCTTTCTGGTTTTAACCCAACAATGAAAAAAGCTGTTGCTAGAAAACAATGTACACTCCAATACACTTGAGGCCCCTTATGAAATTTCTAAACCGACACAGTTAGAATATGGTTTAGAAAATTGTGTGGCCTTTGACAGGGTCATCGAGCCGAATAAACAGCTTTGGATTGCTCATTGTTTGTATGCCCTCACAAGTCACAAACTTAAGACACGTCGATTATATGAATTAAACAAGGTAATGGGCTAACACGCGTACATGCATTCCAGAAATTCTCTAATCAGAATGAACCAATTGAACCACTTTGGTGAGTTTCGACTAACGTTTCGACTAACTTCGGGTTCCAATTGTGAAACAATGCTTGTAGGGAGGTGACCAAGTAATCTTGATGACTTGCTGCCATGAAGAGTCTAATAGTCGATACTTAGGGATTTTGAGCAAGTGACTGGAACTTTTGTGCTTACTGCCTAAATGGTTGTCTGCTTTGAGCTAGTGCTTACAACATGTCCATGATCACCTCGATCTGTATGGAGGTTTTTGATCATATTCGTTAATACAAGTCATTGTGGACAACTCTTGTAGCAGCTATCAGACTAACATATTCTATGTGTATAGCAGTGAGCAGCCTAATTGTTTTGCGTTTTCATCGTTAAAGCCAATGTGGCGTTCTATTTTTATCTCAATGTTGAAAATCATACCTTCCGAATATTTCATTAATAACGACCATAATGCTTTTTAGGGTTAATAGTTCAGGTAATGGGGTTTACAAAGCAACAACTTGATACTAAAGCAATCACACTCGTATAAACCTAATTCAAACGACTCAGATCTGCTTTGGTTGAAGATAACTAGTCAAATGTATGCTTGTTTCAGGACGAACCTTGTTTATTTTGATAGTACATTCCAGAGTGGTTAATTCACGTGGTGACCCATAACATCAACATATTTCTGGTCAGCGGTCTGACCAATCAGAAGACGAACTTTTACAGAATATTTTGTAGCATAACAACGAATAACTGGTTCCATCCACAAAAATTTAAAATACATTCAGGCCTACAAAACCATGGCTGTTTTTAGCCCGTAACACCACACAGATACGTTCACACAAGAATGTTGTATATTGATTGACTGTGCTTTTTATCCTCAGCTTGGTTGTCAGGATCGATCAGGCTAATTCCGACTGAACAGAGCTTTGTAAGTGACCAATACTGATTTCTTGTAAGTATACTTTGTCTATCATGATTCCGACAGTGCCTAGGCTACACCTCCGAGCATTGTTCATACAATGCATCTGCAATCGGTTGGTTAAATATGATGAAATAGTTGAGAGAATGGTTCGAGTATGTGGCCATGACATTACAAGTCTAATCCGGTCACACCAAACTACAGCGCACTTACTGGAATGGTAATTTCTTAGCGTTATCTTTTGGACTTCAACAGGCTGATAAATGTTTTTGTGTACCCCTAAAAATTAACCAAAAATTCATGTCCTCAGTTCTGTTTACCATGAGTCACCGAATTCACACTCTGCACGACCGAATGATCAAACCTAAATGGCCAAATGTATTTGTTTTCTTGTAATTCTAAGGGTGTCCAATGATTGAGGGAAGAGATATGGTAATTTCTCTCACCTCCAACTGATGTCCTTACGATTAAGACTTCTCGTGAGATTGATATATCGGAAATCAGTGGAATATTGATGCACATTTGAGGAGTTGGTTGATATAAGCTAGACGTCACTCACTCAACTTTTGGAATTACTGATTGAACTTCTTGGCCTTAGATTATTTCAAATTGTTCTTTCTTTACCGAAAGATCGGACAATCCGAACACTATTCACACAAATTTGTGATCGAGCGTTTGGAAATGATTGAGGTTACGGGTAATGTGATGAACACGTTAACCTTGTGAGCAAACTTTGGTCCAGACAAGGATATACCCCACTGCTGAGTTCCGTTAAGAGCGAAACTCGAATCCACTGCTTCCGTATGAAAGGCTTATCTGAATGCAGTGACTTTTAGAATGACAACTCAAACTCCGTATCGTAACGTTGTGATTGGAATAAGTTCATCGCCGGAAGGAAAGCCGAATTGCTATGAGTCACGATTGTGAAGAGTTGAATGGAATACAGAAGACAATTTTGACTTATCAATTGGTTTACGGCGAAGAAGAGGGACCTGTATTTGGTTTGGGCAGGTGATGATTAAAAGTGAGGCATACTCGAGTACACAACACTTAGGAAAATGTTTGAAACTTGCCTAGGAACATTTTGATTTTTTCGTATGTCCGAACTATGTTTTATATCAGCGGATGTGCCACCATGCACGCCGTAACAAGTACCCGTCGAAAAGATGTTTAGGACGTGATCTTCGATAAGGATTTACGTCGCTACACAATATGTTCAAAAAGTAACTCACTCAGAAATTTCTGTTAATTATTCATTGATTTTTAATTCGGCAAAACTCACCCACAATTTCAAAAGCAATGAACAATTAATTAGTTTTTTCGATTGGCCCAACGTGACCCTCAGAGATGGTCACATTTAGATTTGGACAGCCAACGTTTTTGTACAGAGCCACAGCCTCTATTCACATTTCGACATGGATTTGGTGCCACGCCATTTAATGAATCAATCTGATTCCTTTCTTGGGAAAGGTTGAGATGCTAATGATAGCGACTTTCGAAATTTTAATTGCGCAGAGGTTTTCGAGTCTGTGGGTATTAGATTCAATTCAATGGAACGAGTCTGACCTATATTTTACAGGATCAGGTTGATTAGACTCAATGTAACCCCCCTTTACGGATCACCTAGCCTGCCCACTTGATCATCGTGGGGACTATTTTTCGTTGACAATCATTTGGGCTGGTTTTTCCCGCAGAATCACGTAACCGTTTTTTGAAATCTCAGTGATCACAGATGGGGCACAGATCATAGATGGGGATGTATACGAACGAACGGGATGGAAGTTATGAAGAGAGTTGAAAGGAACAAAAGATATTTGATGTCGGAAGTTGTGTTATGAAAATGTTCTTTAGACGACGTCCAAAGCATTTTGAAGTTTAATGGAAAAAATTATAAGTTTTGATACTAGTTACATGGACTATCCATTCCCCTAAAGTAGTTTACCTTGCTTCCGGTATTAAAGAGGAATCTTCTCGAATAATCATTAGTTTCGTAACTGGTACACATGTTGAACCAGGAGCGTAGAGCAGAATGGAGTGAAACATGCGGTTCAAGAAATAGGCTGAAGAGAGCTGAAGTCGAAGAAAGTTTTCACACATGGACAAAAATGCAAACGGACGAGTTAAGGAGAATAAAAATGAAAGTCAGAAAAAGTGACAGGTGAATAGTGATTGCAATTTGTGTGTGTGTGTCTATATGATATCCGTGTTAATCGGGTTAATGTTCGAGATTTAGTGTTCCGGTGTATGGACGCTTCCGCTGATTCTTGAATGAATACCTTAGACTTTCTGGAAAGTAATCTGTTCGTTGGATCCACTTAGTCCAGTAGTCTACTATCGGTTATTTCCCGGATCGATTTAAGAGAGAATTAAGTAGCTTTCAATAAAGCTATGACGAGTGTAACTCAATTTCACTATCATGAAAACAAATTTACGTGAATTTTTACTGACGAATATTTGTGCCACATCACTGGTCACCCTGTGAATTCTACACCTAACTCTATCACATCAACTGTCTTACTCTAAAAGAGCCTATCGGCTCCCCAATTCAATCAAGACATCACTAGCTCTCATGAATAGAATACAAGCATTTTTGTCAAATTTCTCATCTAACGTACTTCTCTGACACCCGTTTAATGCTATACGTAATACGACACTTTCGATCAAAGATTATCTGTCAGTTTTTATTCTTCGAATATGTGTAAATTTCATTAGTGAATGAGGTAACAAACAAAACCTCACAACATGCTATGATTGTTGGAGACAATTCTACTAACCTTACCGAGTCTCGTTCGTTGCTTTGAAATTTTGTTTTCAACTGCGAGTTGCCTAGGGCATCCAGAAGTGTCTTATTGGATACACATTCTTCAGTACAGTAAAAAAAACGATGTGAAAATTTGTTCCAAAACTCAGGGTCGTCTGTGTGCTCATCCAGCACATTTTAGAAGTCTGTCATTGTTTAATGTTAAATTCATCACAATGGAAATTAAGCTTTTGTGGCATACGACAATTTCAACGATGGAAATTTACAATATGGGGAACACAGTTGAATTTGAAAAATTACGGATATTTTTTCTGCCGGCTAGGAAATTATGAAAACCGACAGTTGAATATCAGAATCCCGAATATCACTTTTGTGTACCCAAAAACCGGTCCGACAGAACTGATGAATGAAGGTTGTCTGTAAAGATCCAACGAATAGAAATAATGTATTCCTAGAATTTTAGTGAGTGTGCCAGAAGGATTCCCTATTTTAAATACTCTTTTCGTTCTTTGTTATGGATTGTTTGTGTACGACTCCTTCAGTACCTGCTAATTTTAACTGATGGTCCAGTTATCTACAGATATTGGTGTTTAGAGTCAGTGTTCCAGTTATCGTTAACAGTTCGTTATTGTAAGGATGAATTTTTTATAAGAAGACTGTTGCCTGGTTTATCAGACAGCTATGCATGATAGTATGGTTGCATGCGGTCTATACTTTCCAAACCTAACACGCCAGTCATGATGCACACATCCACACGTCCTTCATTTAAATTACCAGGAAACAGATGGGATGAATGTTTATGTTATTCAATCGCGTTTTTCTATACGGTCTTAGGCAGAGACGGCGTTGCATCACAACAGTTTTAACCGAAGGCATGATCTTCAGTTTTCCTTCACTGCTCTTTGGACACTCATTGGCTTTGCTCTCTGTCGGCATTTCAAAATTCGCGCTGTTGACAACAATATGAACAATCGGATTCGGTTCAGTAACCAATCTTTCCAATAGGTCACAGTCAGCGAGTGTACTGGAAGTCAGCTGAAACAGTCTATTCACTGTGGTATTGAGTGATATGCTCTAGGGGTTCATTCTCTTTTCCGTCTTATTCTGCAGTTAGGTAGGGCTTTCTTCATCAGCCTACTGAACCCAACCCCTGCATGTTCACGAATAAATCTTCTGAGTATAATATAACGGTACACATAACGTTGTCAATTCTTGTGCACTAGCGCAATGCCCCCGAATACGTTATTCCAATCCATCGGTTCGTCTTCTTTATTGTGTGTTCGCCTGTCAGTATTGTGGTGGCTGGGACCTCGACAGCTCTCTGTGCTACACTCAGTATGCAAAATCCGGTTGGCTGATAGCGTAACCCCAGTCCCTGGTTTGCTGTCTTTGCCATCACTGAGTGTATTCATTCACATTCTCTATGTTTATTCGTCCGCGGCTACTTTTCTATCATCGCAAACCACAGTTTGACTCCTAGCAAGCATAACAGATTTCCTGTGATGGTTAAAACCGTAAAATTTTAGGGCATGTTGCTTCAACCGAACCTGACATTCGGTGGGAGTCATCTTCATTAGTTAAACACCACACCGGTCCAAGTATTCCCTACTCTATAACAGCAACAGTAGCTGAAGCTGTTCCACTCTCGATGACCGGATCTGTTTACTTGCTTTCATTCAAAAAAGCAGAGACCTTTAGGTCCACCCGTTGCTGTCATACCAGTGTAACTCGATTGTTTGATACGAAATAGGCCCACATAGTATTGTACGCTCAAAAACAGCACTTTTACGAAAGTATATTCATGTGTAATGACCAATCTATCATTTTATTGATACACACGTTTGGGTAGACGTTGTGTATCTAGCCCTCGATGAATGGTATTCACTCATCCAGACGCTATTTCTCACCCGTCCCCTTGGGTGATCTTCAGTCCTTCACTTGGCTTAGCACAACTTAACATTGTGATCATTGCGGAGCACAACAATCGACGTTCAACCAGAGCGAGAAAGATGAATTTATGCATTACGAGTGGGTTGTAGAAGGCATATTTCCAACTATCAGGCACAACATCTAAACTGAAGAAAGTAAAATATTGTTATTTGGATGTGCCATCAAATTTGGAGACCAAAAGGAGAATTGGTGACAAAAAACAAGCCTATATGCGCAACTGTAGACCAGTTTACGGTAGGTTGGACAATCGTACACATACAAGAGAAACTGCAGTTGAATAAATGGCCCACAGTCCCCAGTAGTCACTTGAGTTCGGTGAGTTATTACTCTATTTGTACCTGTCTGTAGAAATGAACAAGGGTAGAATGAGGGCACCACACTTCCTATAGTTTGTATATAGGATCAATGTGGCCTGAGAGTTGCATGTTCACATTTGGCCAGGAATCCGGATCACCACATCATTCGTCTGAACCAGTATGGTAGATTTTTAGTTAGACTGACACGATAAACGACAAGATTCTCAACCAAACTAATCAATTTTATGTTGTGACTTTGGCTCATTAAATGCTACGCCCAGCAACCTTTGTTAACACAAATACATCAAACACATTCTGAAGGTCGAACACGATGGAACCACATTCATCCTGAAGCTTAAGATGATTAAGTTTTGCTGGCTCATTTTGTTAATGTTGGTAAATGCTACAGAAAGATTGATACACTCATTGCTCCTCGTACACCATCGTTACGCTTTGCTACATGGCTAGTGGGCCGGAAATTGGCATAGTTTACCCAGAATGGACAGGAGATGATCTCTGATGAGTGGTCGGGGCTTTGGTTTATTTCCAAGTTGACCATCACTCATATTTGATCGCNGCTTGTTTTTGAAAGAGGCTGGCTAGAAAGTCTATCTGAATGCGAACGCTGCGATCAAATGTGAGTGATTTTCAACTTGAAGGTGTGTTCGCCGGTGAACTGGGCTTATTAATGAGGCTACCTTGATGCGAAACAGTGCAGGCGAAACCAGGTTGTTCGTTAATTTCATTTACCTCGGACAGTGCTCAATGATTTGAATAAACGCGCAAGCGATGAAATCATAATATAAAATTCGGAAGATGTTGAAATGTGTGTAAATATTATTCATACACCTAAACTAATTATGGTATCACATTAACTTGTCGGTACATTTTGCATTCTGTCCTTCCTAATCAAATCGTAGTTAGATCACTCCCACACATCTGATCTCAGCTCTCTCATTCCGATAGACTTGTCAGCAGCTCCTTATGTTCAGTAGTTGCAGTTGAAAAAGCTTTTCCAGTGGCACGCATTTATGTACAACGTATTAGACCTCTGTAACTCTAAAGGCCCTTATAGTCGTGTTCATTACTTACAAACCATTTTTCAAGCACTGTTCCTCAGTTAACTTCAAAATCGGCTAAATTTATACTGTCCCCTATTGCATTGGAATTCCACAACTTCATTATTTAATTAACACATTTTTGTGAGCAAAATAATTTTTCGGTCACACAGATAGCCTTGTTTTGTTCGCCCAATCAGAATTTCGACTTTGACTGGAAACAATCGGATTGGTCTGTCTGGTGATCAGGTGATCATGTGGAGCTATGCCCTACATGGAGATATCTAACATCTGATTAGCACTGAAAAAGAATATTTATAAGGTTCAAGATAACAGAATTCACACACAAAGAGATTTCAATTTCTTAATTATGAACGATTGTGCATAGTGGCTACGTAGTAAAGGAATTTAAAGATAGACGGAATTAAACCCATTCCTGTGGATATATCAACGAAATTGAATTAAAACAAAGTGAGATAGTATGTATTTCTCTCTGGAAATCGTTTGATATTCATGACTTCGGCTTCATTCCGAATAAGCATTTCATGTTGTTTATCATTTCCGGCTAGATTCCAGTAGTGTTTGAGTGAAACTGTTGAAGTTTTCCTCAACTCTCATGCGATCATCGGGCTAGGCAGGTTACCACAGAATTTTTCATGGAATATTATATGTTGTAATAAGATCCAGAAAGCCTGTATAAACCGTAGACGTTTTCATTGCGTGCATTAGTCCGAGAAACTGTTTCATTTACACTTGGACACCACCCAAAATTGTACGAAAACTTACCTACAGTGTGTTATGGGACATTGGTTTTTGCGTCTGACGTTTTCGTGCACATCACTGTACTAAAATGATATTTGATACGCTTATATCGGCTGGGCACCCATTTTGGAAAACAGAATTCGAAAACACTTTGCTTGGATTTTCGTGAATCATTCTGCTTAGTATTGTCTTGAAGTGGTTAATATGTTTCTACACCCATTCGATTTGAATGTCTCACGATAGATCAGTATGAAGCATTTGATTTAAGGCATTTCAGCTGAATGCCCAGGTCTGAGAATATCAGGAATAGATACAAACCACTTGTTCACCGCTTACAACATTAGTTTTCAACTCAGTTTCTAAAGTCAGAAACGGTTACTGATGTGTAGGACGTAGAGCGCAGACAGCAATTCAAAATGGTTGTTATTCAGAAACTCGGTACTGTTCATTGCCTTGTAATATAGTGTCTTGAAGAACCTGGGAATGGTATGTGGGCTGGCAGTGTCTTTTTGTAGACCATTGTATGCAATCGATAGAGACTACGTAAAACTGCTTAATCCAGCCGCATTACACCACCATACTAGTCCACTGTTTGTGTATGAACGACTGTGGCTGTTAAACCAACAATGTCACAATATTAGAGACTGACACTTATGTACTTCTGGCGTGGTAATGAGATCAGTTTTCGAAATTCCAGTGATTCCTCTGTATGCCTTTCAATTCTCAACATCTTTTTTATGTGATAGACCGGAAGATTTATTCAGTTTCCTTAAACAAACCTTAGACCGTGATGGACTAGTGTTGATATTTTTCTATCCGTAGTCTTTCACGCATCACGCTCAAAGTGTAACCGTTTCTCTGTTATCTCGTAACCAATAAACTGCCCTCGTTTTGCACCCAGTGATATACGCTTACCCATAGCGATCCGTGTTAATTAAACTATTAAAGCGATCGAAATAGTTAGTTGTGAAAGTATCCGCCTATTCAACATACCCAGGAGCTCAGAGGCCGCGAGTTTAGACAAGCTGGTTTTCCCGAGTAGGGTATATGCCTGCACTGAAGTCGCCAGTCGACACTGAAACTGAACCAAAAGTATGACCCAGTTTGTAGGCATGATATGCATTAACCGATTTTAGGTATTCACTATTGAAGGAACTCACCACTCTGATTGAGTTTACGCTTGTGTGAACTTATCAGATGGAAACAGCTGGATAGTGACTCAAAATGGGAACCTCATTTCATGATTCGAATCCTTAATTCATTTCACGATAAATCCTATAAATATATACAATGTTAGGCTCAGTAAGGTATTAGCCGTGTTTTAAAATAGTCGGACGTGGATTGTTGGTTACGATGCGGATATTGAAAATCGATTAACCTATTCTGATATGGAGAAATGTCTTGCTTTCTTGACGTCCGCATTTTGTTGTTATAAGACACGTGGGGTCATATGACGTCTTGTTGGCACCGTCAAACCACCCAACCCGAATTAACCACAACTTAGAAAGTCATCTCACGCGATGATGTGAAAATCTGATTAAAACTTTGGTCTAGAAGACTAAGGTGGTCATTTCATTGTCCAGATTAATTGGACTTGAACTAAGCAATGCGCATACGTGCGCGGGGTATTCTGGTGTATCATTTACTGATCTGGAAAAAGGATGTTTTCCCTTAGTACAAAAATTGCAACTATTTCGACGTGATATTTTGTGCCTTCTTTTATATTAAAAATGTCACATAAATCATTCGAAAGTTTAAGCGAAATGGTAATGTGACTGGGGATGTAAACGCAAAACCAGACCAAATTCACAATCACTGTCGCCAACTGCCGATTGTACGAGGGCGTTCATTGATGGGCAATCAGTAAAACCTCGATAAACTTCTTCATTGCTATGCGATCAGTCTAAGCCAGTACTTGAATGGTCTTTTGAAATCGGGTATACAAATGGTGATAAGAAAAATGTTTCCGATGAACAAATTGTGTTAGTACATTTGTAGTTGAATGTGCAATTCGGTATGCTCTCCCACAAACGGGATTTTGATAACGTGAGGGTGCGTGCTTCTATCGTTCAACTGGTTCAGTCCACGCAGGAATGATTACAGTGGCAACTGACTTGATGAACACAGCTGGAAGTAGATCGAGTCAAGGTTGTTTGATCGGTAACAAGAGAGTACCGTCTACTTGTTTGATGGTGACTAAAGTAGAGACCGAATATTCTGAACTTATGATGGTTCTATTGTCTTATACCATTTAAAGGATAAATTCACGTGAGATTTCTTGTTCCTCTGGACAGTGGTGTCTCAACTATCGGCTCGCTTCCTGTAATACCCGACCAACTCTTTCATAATCAGTTGTCTCTTAGTAGGCAAGTGTACAACTGAGGGCCACGTGGAAGAAATCGTACTAAAGCAGGGCTATACCACGGAGAAACTAGAAAGTTTAAGCTTCCGTGTTTGCTGTACTCTGCACTTTACTGAAGCTTCAAAGCCTCCTGCTGCGGGCACACCCGGGGAAGACAACATATTGTCTGCTCCCAATTCATGAGTGACACGCGCTTACGAATACAGTGAAATCGAAGCATCTCAGATTCATTAAATTGTAATAGAATTGGAAGTAGGGGGTGAGTATGTCCTCCGTCTAACAACTTTCTTTTCCGTTGAGTATTCAGGATCAAAATTGGTAGCTTCGATCTTAGCACACACTTTCCTCCAATAAACATACTAGACATTGTGTAAGTGGTTTGAAATGGTCACGGTGGTCAGACTTGGTTGTGGTTCGAACTTACAATTATGAGATTGGTAACCATTGATTCAGCCGTGATCTATCTGATTGGACAGTAACATTCAGATCAGTGAAAATCAAACGTTTCCAATGATCATAAGCCGAACACAATGTGTTAACGCTTTTGTATTAGGTATTGAGACAAATTTGCTAGTGAGTTTCGTCTTGTGCCTCTCTGATCAGTAACGGCGTTGTTAACAGTTGCTTGGATGTTGAAGCAACTTAAAAAGACCCCATTGTGTATGCGTTGAAGGATAGAAGCTTGCATTGTCACGGTTGTATATCTGCTAACCAAACCATGGAAGTTAGCTCAAAAACAACGGCTTCAAGCTGACAAAAACCCTCAGGGAGGACAAATTTATGGCAGAAGTATTCACAAGCTCGCTGATTCTGTCCGCGTTTTCTTGTCAGCTGATCTACTTGGGATACTGAACACAACAGATACCTACACATAATAGATGTTACAAGAAAGACGTATCGTTGATCATTATTCACAACAGTGAGACTGTAAACATATTTCTCTCGTCCTGAGTGAGTGATCACAAAAGGACAAATTGGGGACAGCAATATTAACAAAAATGAGGTGGTGAATCGTCCAAAGATTGATACGGTTGTTGGTCTGGAAAATTTCAGAGCTGTACCATTTATTATGCAGTACCGTGAATGTCTCCATGGAACGTATGGTAACATTTGAGGAGGTTCCAATCAATATACGCAGACGCATTTTCAGTTTGGCTTGAATGACAACATCATTGGCAAGTGGTCCTGATTGATGCACATCACGAACGCTGGACTTTGTCGTTTGATATGAATACAGACAGGATGAAAGTTGCAATACCGAAAGGCCAGCAAATCAAATAAACTTCGCTCGAACAAACGGATTGGCAACTTCGATGACTGGTGTTATCGTTGGGTTGCTATCACTGTGAGTGAGCTTACAGGAGCTTTGCAAATCAGAAATGCAGGGCAACTGAAAGTAAACCGATACAAATTAAGAAAGGTAATTACACGTCCCTGATGAAACAAATGGGAACACATTAATAAACTATCTTACGCGACGAACTACAATCGAGATGTTTTCGTTTAAGTTAAGTATTCAGACAAGCAAACTGATGCTAGCAATTAGAGCCTTGGGGGCACAAGATCGATTATTGCAAGAGTGACGGTGCTGAATTGTCAGGAAAGATTATTTTCTGTTTTATGCGTCAATACCATGAGAGAGTTGGATGAGTTTTTTGCTACTGTACAGAAGGAGCTTAACCAAATGGAAATGTGTTAAAATAGCACTAGCCCAGTCATGTAATGTAGCGCCAAAATTTAGTGGTCTTTATCGAAGATTACATGTGAAAATATGGTCCGAAAGGGGCAGTTGAAAAAAAAAATTTTAATGAACAATTTCGAAATTATAGCATTTGAAAATACAAAAATCGCATATTATCATGTTTCCGAATGAATGCACTTGTTATACTTAGTGTGCAATGTGAACCAGTCAGACATGATTATGCCGTATACGATTAACCTAACATTAATATTGTTACGGTTTTTTCAAACCGACAACACAACAGAAGAGAATTTTCACATTAAAAATTCCTGTATACATCCAGAAACCAGGCTCAGCGCAAACTAGACAATTTTCTCTCAGCTACCGGCAATACATTTTTTGATGCAAGAACCCGGCAATGCAAATGCCAATCTGTCACTCGAAAAGAATGCGAATTAACACATACGTCAGTTAAATGTGAAAACACTTGGTTACATATTACAACGTAGCATGTTTAACTAACCACAAGTGATCCCTTAATTCAGACAATCACAGAATGGTCAAAAGCTTGTTGAATAACTCAGTGTAATCAATTTTCCTGTTTGCTCACAATTCATCGTTGATTTCTCAATTCTTCAGTGTAAATTCAGTGCAACTTTGCGTTTAGGGAAACAGATATTTCCAAGTATGTCACTAACATACTTTTCTGGTTATGCATATCGGATACTTATTCGCGTATGACAGAACTAGTCTGCCTACCATTCTATGGAGAGTTGGTCCTGAAGTATCTGGAATGTTAGATTTCAACCTGTGCTCTTGTTAGAGACCAGTGTACAGTTAGTACAATTAGTTGTTACTTCCCTTTACATGCACAGATTTTCAACGCATGCCAAGAATTTTTTCAAATGAAAACGTTGGCTTTGCATTTTCATCTAATCCGAACATCGGACATTGTAGTGGTATTTCTCAGTATTTTGAGCGCTATGTTTCATGTTAATAGTTTTCTTATGGGTGATTTGCCCACCCAGTTGTGTTTGCTGAATTTCACGGCTGTTCATCATAGGGTTTGTCGAGGTGCAATGTTACTAGTGCGTGTGATTTGACCATTTGAACGAGACTCAGTTGTTACGTCTGTTGAAGTCTAATCAGTAACACGAGGTCCAGAACAACGAATCCCAGGTAGATGTTCAGGATTTTCTCATGTGCATTTAGTCATTCATTTTTCCGTTTATCACATATACTTCACCATCTGATCTGGAATAACTACTCAAACTGGTGACTTTCAGTTCCCTCGAAATTATCGGCACACCTTGAAATTTCATTACTTTTGAGTTGTCATTCGATTACCAGGGTCAATCATTAGGTTGGTATATTCCAGTGCATAATGGCTGTCTGATCTTACCAAATTAGTCCAGCTGTTCGATTTCAGATGACACCAAGATGAGTAGCCAAAACCAGAGATAAAATCTTCGTGCTTCCAACGGGAGATTATTACCTGTAGTTGTCCAGTTCGTTTAGCTTGTGACACAGTTTGTCATGCGATAATCTGGGATCATTGCTTTCTCTTGTGTACTGCTCCATCAGTTTATTTCTCACAGACCAGTCAGATATTCAACCTACCTACTGAGCGAACGCTTGTACACAGAGCGTCAGCCCCGTGTTAGCTTATATATTCATGTAGTTGCTGATAAACTTGTAAAGCGAATACTTGCATCACCATCAACAAACTTATGTCAGTGTGCTCAAGACAACCATGGGGGTTAATTTGCATCAAATATAGCAACCTATGAGACTTCGGAACAAACTCATATGGTGTATTATTCTTCTGACTCTGTTGAAGAATGTTTTAATGACATGGTGTTCGAATTGTCTTGACACAATAATTCCAGAGAGCAATCCGATTTACAGCATGTGCTTGAAGGGTACAGTATAGAGAACACTAAATCGTCTATATACAAACAGATGTGCGTTGGGAACTTTTTTAATTAAAAAATCCGGTGAAAAATGTGAACAACGACAGGAATGCTGGTTGAGAAAAAGTTAGCTGGAAGTTGTAGGATGACCGACTTATTGAACAAAAACCCAGCTACGGAATATCAAACGTGCGGCAAGCATTCTTCAACGTGCAGCGAAATCCCAGTTGACTGTGAGCGACTGAGAGAAAGTGCTAGTTCGTTTTTCAGGAGTGGTTTCAGTAACCAAACTATTAGGCGATTCAACTGGGTGCATTATATACGAACTGAATATGTTGACAAACTTGTTCCGTTACCCTCAGATAGAATTTTTCAAGTTGACTACGCTTAAGCTCTAACTGAACCGTATTTCTGTACTGATGATTAATCTTCAGCGTGCACATTCTGAGTTGATGACTGGGATTGCATTGGTTGTGAAGCATCTCCTAGGACCAGATATCGGCGATCCACTTATAGAGATCGTCTAAATGACAGAACAGTGAATGGACGATGGATCGCTATTGAAAAAAATTTAGTGGTAAACTAAGTGTACATTTTCACTAAATAAACGCTAGAGTGATAAATTCATACATGGTGCTGATTGGTGTGTTGCACTGATGTTGATTTTCTTGTGGAAATATCTCGGCATTAGGTGATAAACCGGGAAAAACTCGATCCAGAACATCTTCTAAAAGACTGTCAATCGAGTGGTTCCGTAAATTGAAGTTTTTGTATTGCGGTTTCTGGAATAAGTGACTCTACGTCAAAGTGTTTCAGAAAATAGATGGTGTTTCCTTTAGTGGGCGCGGAGTTTTGTTCAAATCTCAGTTTTTTGATTGCTGGTAACAATGGTGAATTTGATTTCCTGAGTTGATTAATAAGATTTTCGCTTATTAGCCAAATTCGAAAACAAATCCATCATCACCACACTAACTGGCGTCTTCAGGGCTTAGATTTTAGAGCATCTGGGTGATTAATTCTTCAAGTTGAAACTCTTTTGTATCGATGAGATCAACGAGTCTGCTGTTAACATGTTTACAGTCTAAGTGTCAAGTTCGAGGAATTGCCCAGCATCTGAATCTCTGCAGCAGCAATCTCTCAACAATCTACCTGCATCAAATCAATTGTAAGGAATTTGGGTTATTGTACACACATAACTTTCACTCATTGACGCACTTTACTGGTGGCATTGGGATCACACCTTTCAAAGTGGTCAAACAACTAGGTAAGATTAAATATTAAATATCAAAATATCAACCAAGAACACAAATCGGGCCAGCAGGTTAATGTTTATGCTTATCACAGGCATAAATACCTTGTTCCAAATGAATATGGGAATTATTCTGATATTTGGGCAAATGCATTGCTTCTTAACCAAAATCGCCCCCAAATAACGGTACTACCAGAAGAGGATGTTCGGGTGCTTCCATCGAATGGTATAAACGTGATAAAACCGAATAGGTATTCAGAAAAACTCCGGGCACATCAAAAGCTGAATCGTTGATCATGTTACATGTTCCGACATCAAGCTTACAGTGAATGCTCCATAAAACTGTCATTGAATTAATGGTTATTGAGGAGAGTGCCTTTCCTTAAGCAATGAATCAGCCGAATGCCATTTCGTCTAGATCCACAAGATGAGAATTGGGCCATCCAGAGAAGCACAACTAAATCAATATATATTGACCAGGTGCAAAAATGACGGTCATCTCAAACAGTATATTAATGTAATCGTCCAAAAGTGGAATAATCGTACAATTTTTTCAGTGTGAATGGTGAACACCTCGGTGATATGGTTGTGTGCTGGTATTTGCGAACGTTGTTTTACTTTCAAGATGGGAGAAAAAAATATCAGTGAAGAAGGATTGAAATCGGAATTCTACTTTGGGGATAAGTTGAATAAAAGAGCTGTTCGATCCCAGCATTCTGTCCAGAATGAAAACTCAGTTTCAATCTTCACTTATTCGAAAATATGAAACACTCTAAGACTTTTGATAGCAAACACCTCACTGATGTCACATAGGAAGATCACATAGGAATCAGTTCTTTGACGGATGTAGTGATTTTCGTCGCAGGCAGGAGTAATTTTACCGTATTCGTAAGCAATAAGCGTCCGACAGTAATTACCTCCTGTAAATTCTAACAACCAGGCTGTGTTCATTCACATGTATATCGTCCTAAAACATAACAGTCAAGTAATACTGAAACCTTTTGAGCATAATACCTTGTCTTCTGATGTGCGTTTTTCAAAAGATTCCATTTCTATAAGCATAAGCCATGCCAAGGTCCTAATTCGTCCTGACTGGTTTTGTCAGACAACGCTTTTTAGTGTCATGACAACACAAAGAGAAAATGTCAAAAACTAGAAGTCTGTTGTCTTTGAAAGCAAGCTGTGTTTCTGGATTTATTCAACAGGAAACAGTGGAACAGGTTGAGGAGTTAGGAGAACAGATTTGGGGGCCTGTGAAATATCACCACATATGTGCGCACCACAAGACAGCTTGTCGACGGAAAATTTCATGAATCTAGAGAGTAAAGTGAATATGGTAGTGGCTGAACACCAGTTCGAATTATGGCGTTTGAAATCGCATTCACTTACTACACCGGAATTATAGAAATTTTTGAGTGTTGACGGTGAGCACACCATAGTCTTTTTCGCGCTCCATAACGATTTTTAAGGGGGTGTGTAATAACAAGTAAACAGCAAAATCAACAACAACGGTAGATGTATATGCAAAGGGAAGGGAATAAAAGCCTCAATAATTGGTCAAAGACGAAAGGCATGTCGATTGAGTACCTGAACTAGCAAGCCATCGATGTGTTTTGGAGAGATATACTAGGGTGCAGATTTCGAATTTATGTATCATTCACAACCTACGAGCAGACGACCTTGAAAGTGCTACACTTGAAGGAGAGAGATAGTGAAGAGGTGGGATTTAAGAAAACAACAACTCACACATCGGTGACTTGCAGTAAAACCATTTACAGTTGCCCCTACGTTGTGTAAACTCAGTTCAGTATTCTGTCTGAGCACCACTGGGAAGAGGTCATAATATAGCGAGAAGGCGTCCAATAAAGCACAATCCTTATTGCCCAANGGAAATCACACCGAATCAAAATTATTAAGTGAAGGATGCTTAGATTTAATAATTCATGAATTTATTTGTGGTTTTTACGCATATAGTGAGTTTATCTGAGTGCAGATTGTCACTTAATCTACCGGAAAGGGTTAGCCAGATAGCGAATTAAACAGGGTGTATATAAAATTTGGCGAAGATATACATCTTTGGTTAGCAACTTGAACAATTGGATACTGCGAAGAGGCAATGTGATGTCACAGACACGACGGTGAGTCAAGAACCAAACGGATTACACACATTAGTTTGGCCACCGAGCTTGCGGTCTTTAAAACCGACTGGGTGTCTGAGATTTGATTAGAATCAACATTCATTCAACACCCGTATCGTAACAATCCACTCTAATCCGTAAATTCCGTCATAGATGAGTACAACAGAAAGTCCGTGAGAGACAGAATGCAATGAATGGAGAAGGCTATTGCTGCTAGGTGAGGAGTGATATAATATCAAACATAAGTCCTATAAACTCATGTCTTAAGATCAATTTGTGGTCGTACCGATTAGCTGGTCATTGTGATGAACGTTTACTTGGGTACATTGCTGCAAAACTTACAGTGCTGAAACGAATTGGATAGCACAAAAATTATGCATTGACCGAATGCCTTCGATTATTGTCCAATCGATGCTCCAGTGGTATAATGTTTATTTGTAATCCTAACCGGTTAGTGTTCAGTTCCCGGTTGATGTGCAAGTTTACCTTGCTC
Source organism: Paragonimus westermani (assembly GCA_008508345.1). Taxonomy (NCBI): domain Eukaryota; kingdom Metazoa; phylum Platyhelminthes; class Trematoda; order Plagiorchiida; family Troglotrematidae; genus Paragonimus; species Paragonimus westermani. Next base: position 244,274 of record QNGE01000526.1, on the reverse strand, counting down.
TCATGAAGACCTAATCGGTAGACTGGTGGTGTCTCACTCGTTGGGTGGATTTTCAGCTTTTGAACCATCGTCCAAACCAGCACATTATGCTCGTATCCTGCCAATATTTTAGACAAATTAAATAAATTTGTCTTTAGGTAAACCAGTCAAACATCTTGTGTCAGCACACTTGCAATGTAATCAGCTGGAACTGGGGATCAACCTAGTTTCTTTTGTTTAACCGGTTGGGTTATGCTGTATTGACGTACGTGCATTTCAGTTGACCAGTGAATCGAATGTAACGGCTACACTGGTCAGCTGAAAAAATGTTAGAATGTTGCTGCTGGATCGTTCCCCATGATAGATCGTTAGCTATCAAACGTTTCTTCACTATGCCAGGTTACACTACCATTGTAAAGTTGTGTGAACCTAACCAAGCACCAAAACCAACATTTTGAACTGCAAATATTCTCAACCAGTGTCATCATGTAAAGCTGTTCCGAGTTGAGTTAATGTGGGAGTATATTACGAGGATCTCAAGAATATCGCGATTTATGGGAAACGAGTGTTACACCGGCAGTTACCTAGTGAAATTATCTAACGTATTGGAGAATGTGAATACACAGGAGTTTTTAACAACGACCAACCAAAGTAGAGTACTAGTAAATGACTATTTCTAATCGATTTTCAACGTTGAACACGCAAGTATGTCACGTTAAAAGGGAGGTAAAATCACGTGGTAAACCAAGGACACTGTGGGCTGTTTTTGTGGACCACAACTTGTTATTCAAACATGTAGTTGATTATGATCCAAAGATGACATGTCGCACCCGTAAGTCTGTTATGAGAAACATTTCGGAGAATCAAACAAGTACTAACTATGACGAGCCGGTACACATGAAGTTTAGGGCATGCTATGGTACAAAAATATTCGTATGGGTAGTACGATCTTTCCTAATCTGAAACTGTTATGTTTATTGGGTCTGTGGATGGTCACACAAAACGCAACACTCAGAATCAACAACTGTGTGATCCTTGAACATAACTGGAAAAGATTTCCGCATTTGAGCATATTACACCGATCGGATTGTAATCTAAAATCCAAACAGTTCATTTCTAAAATTCTTTAACTGCTTACTCCAACTTTTCAGAGGACAGTAACCAGTCAGTAGCTAACTTGTCACTGAGTGCATGTTTGACCTTAGAGTGAACCAAACGAGATTCATATAAATTGGAAACGTTGAATGCGATTTCTGGAACACCCAGTTCCCATTGCAAATTTGAATAGAGCAAAGGAAAGACTGACAGAACAAGGTTCATGTTGGAGCAGATTTCACCGCATCTCTACTGTAAACGGGTTAAAATGTACGAAATTCCGGACCCTGAAACAACCACCAAAGGTCAACTTTCAAAACCAATTTGATTGCTACTAACCCACAAACAGTTCTTCTTGTACGCACGAAATGGGGTGACGGTGTCTTATTGCAATGACATCAGCACATCGCAGTAAACGTTTGTTTTGAGTCGAAAACAGAACACAAAACGTCTTTGATGAGTTAATCACATTTTGCATCATCAAATGGTGCTTGGCAATCGATGACGCTGGATCTTCCCGGGTGTTTGCTGCCAAGTTGCCTGATTGTGCAATCGTTTGTTGAATTCATTTCGGTGAGTGTTAGGTAATCCTGATTCCAAGCTGACGCTCAGTTCTGCCAACATAGGATGCTCCGCATCTTCATTTGTATTCACAGATTGCATTTGATTTAGTGAACTGAGGCATCGTATGCTTAACTGAGGTCGTTGGAATTTGAACGGTTCTGTACACAATCAATGACTTCGCGGCAAAGAGGGTGCAGACAACAGCTGACCTTAAGCTTTGTTCAACTATTCGACACCCACTGTCTCCTTTGAACGGTAGTTGTCAAACTACTGTCTTTTTCGTAACTGTGGGTTTAGAACTGTTTTGCACATTGTTCGTGTTGAAGTTTCTTATGAATCGTCTCGGAAAACTGTTGTCTAATAAAGTCCGTTCTACTTGTCGGAATTCATTATCCAGGCTGTCACTAGTACAAAGCCCTCTGGCCCGGTCAAATATGAATGACCCTTTCTGTAAAATTGCGGATTGGATTGGAGTGACTCCAAAGCATGATGCATAAGATAAACGAATTTAACTTTGATGGACGCCATTGGTAGGAATATGGTTACCGTTACTTGCATCATACTCCGAAAACTTGAGAGAATACGACAGTTTTGAAATGAGTCACTGATAGGTTTGGCCTGTTAGTATCTTTTGTGAACCTGGAATAGTGAACTACCAGCATCTTGAACATAAGTGTACATTTATTCGTTTCAGCCACACTAATGCCTGGTGATCACTTCATGATATCCATTTTTCTCGGTTAAATAACCACGTTGCATTCAGCTACCTCGGCTAATCTGACCTTATGTTCGGTTGCTGGAAACTATTGTTCTGCCTTTATGACATGATAGTAGATGAAGACGGAAATACACAGTCACCATGGCCAGCCTCACTGTTAGGTGTACGAATTAGCATCAAGTCAAAAGACCTTTTGGTCTTTCCAACAGACCGCACAATGTAGTCACCGTACGTGTATGCATGAGCATACGAACACATCTGCGTACACACAATTAATAGCATTTGCAGCTGAATTTTCTAGTCAAAACAGCCGATACTAAAAGACCTCTGCGTATAACGTATATCACAAATAGCTTTCGCTATGTTACTTGTAATTCTAAACTTACCTCACACATCTATTGTGAATCCGAAGGACCATGATACGTGTGAGTGGAGGCCTTTGTAGTCCAGCTGATTGTTGTTTGTTAGTTAGTTAATGGGTCAGAAAAATAACCAGACTTCCCTTGTAAGATCCAAGGTGGGTAAAAAATATTGAGGGCGGAATGAAAAGAAATAGTTTGGTATAAGATTACTGCATTCTAGGGAGAACGAGGACGACAAAACCAACATTTGAATTTTGACTGAAAGACCAGACGAAATCTTCAGCATACAGTGCAGGACTGAAGGAGCAGAGGACGGCTTGAATAACTGAAGTTTCCGAAGAATCGGGAAGGTTTTTTACTAGACGGTGGAGGTTTTTGACTAGCACCATATCAAACCAAGATATACACACGTTGGAAAATTCTCTTAAAAAGATGTACCGGTGTGACAAGCAACTATGTCCACTAATTATTTCTCAGCCGCAGACAACCACAGTAGTTTCATCGAAAACAGTCATGAGATGAATCTTAAAACCTGTGTAATGAATGTTATTGTGTAACATTACAAGCGTAAGACAGACAATGAATGGAAGTTACGTCACATCACACACGTACACATATATCTTAGTGTATGCACGTTGTTCAGTCTAACTGGGACTAGCACAGTGGCATTTTCTTGGCTAACTGTGTGCTGTGAGAAGGTCAATGGCGAACCAATCCTGAAGAGTCAACTCATTCCTGGCCACATTTCTCACACCTGCAGACGGTCATGTCACGAGGACTTATGATGTCTACGGTTCCTTTCCAAATCACGCCTTTAAATTCGCAATCTTGCGCTTTTCGCTTATTGAATTTCCAGGCACCTGTCAGGATCACATCCTTCTAAGCTTTCGTGTTCTAGCTGGCGTACTCGCATGAACTAAGGTCTAGAGTACAACTGGAAAGACTAAATTAATTGCTAAACTGGTCTCGTAACTCCTGATCACCAGGGTTCTGCCTATCCGATTTAGATTCCTACGTAATAGCTGCTTCGGGATTCGGTTTTAAACCATCCAACGGATATGATCCAGAAGAAGCAACTGGCTGGAAGTCAGAGTTAGTCTACCTCGTCCATGTCTGGTTGTCAATATACCTCGGCGTTGCGATTCGTTTTCAACCGCAAAACACGCAGAATGTACCTCAGGCACCACGCACAGGTGTGGTTTAGATTTCACACATTCCAAAAATGTAGTTTCTGGTGTTCGCCGTCACACGGCACCATGAGCAGCACTAGTACACATAGACAAGGAGCTCTGTCTCAATCCTGCATGCAGTTTTCCAGACGCGTCGTTCAAGACTTTTAGTGACCTCTCGTGGTAGATTATCATCTACTAGCCCCTCAGAGGTAGTTAGACGTTTTTAGTAGGCTGCAGAAGTGCTTATGTCGCATCTTCGCAGTATCCACATGCTGTGCATACATAACGTCAGATTCAGCATCCACCAGTGTGTTTTCAAACTGAATGCAGTGGCCACAAATCGCCATAATTGTCAATAACCCTTGCCCTGTCAGAGTTTGGTATAACACTGCATCAACTTGCCACGACTTGTTCGTCAACCGTCCTTGATTCCGTGAAACCGACCAGTAAGTTTACATCGTGAGTCGTCAGTTGTGATTCTCTTGTTTTCAGTGCTTGATTTCATCGTGAAACCAGTAAGCGCTTCATTACTGGGTCGTATCTGGTTGGGGATAACTGACTGGTCATCATCAAAACAGTCAGGGTGACGCTGGATACCAGTGGTTGCTGCCCCAAATGTTTCTTTAAGGTGTTTTCAAATATATTCAAGGAGTAGTGAATGCAAAGCCTACCTTTAAACAAAGGAAAGCGGCATTTAGGAAAACAGCCTCGATTTTGAGTTCTAAGACTGCCCAGTAGTCAGTTCTTTTTTCCCTTACAACTGGTTCAAAACCAAAGAGTTTTCACATGTAAATAACAATCATGATCCCGGCTAGCTTGTGACCTGTTACATTCTACTCGTTTTATATATACCATGCGAAGATCACGCTGTCGTACGATTTTGTAATCAAGCAAATGATAACGATCGCAACACAAGTGAGTTTAAATTGTGATGTTGTTCACATCCAGTTGGAATCCAGTGTTAGTGACAAATACTACTTGGTAGGTGCAGAGGTGGAACAGAACGTCAGTTGTTCCGTTAACTACACCGGTGTTAAAAGAACTAAAACACCTGGCCGCGTTGCTGAGTGCCCCCGAACCCGGACATTGAAGTCATGCAGAATGAAAGATTGGTTTCTCACCGCCACCAGGTGAATTGTGCAGGACAGCTGATCACAGAGCTGGCTTTTTGTATCATTGGTGTGTGTGTGTGTCATTGATGTGACATACAGTTGGACCATACATAGAAATATGGCAGATCCATCTATAACGATTCACAGGCGCATGGACCTGTTTGGAGGGCCGATGACGTAAATATCGTTGTGATCAAAGGACCTTTGTCATGAGAGACATAATATCGGACACTGCGCTGCCGAACACCCTTTGTTAGATAACCGACCAAGCAAAAGGTGTAGCCTTTGTCTGTTTACCGAAGCTTACCATTGTCTGCAGGCCTCGTCTCACTCATCACGACAGCATCACCTTCAGAGTTACTCAGTTCCGTCACATTCATTATGGTGCGGCTCTCCAGTTGTCTGATACTGTGTTAGTTCAGGAGCATGGGCACAGTTTGTGTTTGAACAGACAGCATCCTACTTCCACAAGACTGCTTTATGCTGGCTTAAGTGACTCAATACGTAGCCCCTGACTGAAATCTTTGACCATCCGGAGGAAAGGTAGCAGGGTTTTCTCGTGATACATCCCCCTGAGCCTCTTGTTCAACCGTCCGATTCACTCGATACTGAAGGGTGGTGAAAGAGACACGGACATTTCATTCCGGCAACTGCTAGGCTTGATAGATATAAAAAATGTCACACCCAACTTTTAGAGAGCAGGGAGTTTGCTGACATTACTGTGTGGTATACCAGCGGTCACGATCAACCGGCCGGCTGTTGAAGCGCCAGTATTTCATAAGAATAACTTTTCTAACTCCCTTCTTTCATATGCAAACGGCAGGTTTGCTACAAACATAAGTCTCCACTGGCTGCCTTGCTACCAGTCAACAGTTGGAGTACAACTCGTCAATGACTTTTTGCTTGACTGGTTCCTGTAAGTCTACGCGAAATCAGTGAACTTGGTAGGGAGTAATTCATGGTCAGCATAGACCTGCGGACCAAATTCGTCCACGGGTTTGATGATTAAAAAACGGTGATAGAAAGCAGTGGCACGTAGGCAAACACAAAAAATCAATTATATTCTTGTGGAAATTGTTTAACAGAATCATTTGTCAGCTTCTTGAACTTCATTACTGCAGTCTCTGTGCTTTACTTCAATCAAGAATAAACGCGCTTGCATGATCGAAGGCAAGTGGGTAGTCCTAGAGAGTTCACGGTAGTGCTAAACTACAGAACGACGTGGTTGTGAAGAAATCATAAATTATGCATTACTTTTCAAAAATTACGTTAAAACTTTTGTTGTCAACGTGCAGTTGAATTCAACGGCACAATAGCTATTTCCTTCCCATAATTATGCAAGTCAGACTAAAAGTTTCATCACTCAGTCTGCCGCTTTCTAAGCCTCCACTGAAACAAAGTCGAACATTTTTGGTCAACTGGCTTATCATTTGATGGATGGTTATTCTACCATACGGTCAATTCTCAGCATGCTGGAGCAGACGTGTCATTGTCAAAACTATAGACAAACAAAACTTGTCCGGACAACTGGTAACATAATTCGTCGGTCCGTAGAGAAATTTCACGTAGTTTCTCTTGAAGCAAGGTGTGACCGATTTCAGAGTGGGTCGGGGGAATATCAATTATATCACACACAGGTTTTTTTTACCGACGATCTTTAATTGGGACCTTCGTTGGAGAATATCTTTGAGAAAACAGTTGACAAAATCGCCAGAAGTCTGAATTAAAAGAATAGTTAAGAAGGACGTTCGAGGACAGTGAACGGAATAGAGAGCCAACCAGTGCCTATCCAGTTGGTATCAGTGAACAGCAGCAAAGTAGTGAACAGACGTTCCGATCCTGTTGGGTCCGATTAACACCATGCACACCTTTGGTTTGGTGGTTAACTGCTTAGACCATCATCTGCAGTTTATCCAGGGGTAGGGGGTTCGATTTTCCGGCATGTGTGGCGCTGACGGAGTCTAACAAATTCGAAACAGCTGCTTTGCTTATCATTGATAGTTACTGGGACCAACTGTTTACAGAAGTCTTACCTCAGCCCGTTCCTAGGATAATGTTGGATTCTTGCCAATCACAAAGGAACGATCAATTTCAGGATGTAAAATGGATGCACGACTATTGATGAATGTATGCCACACCACTATCTATCGCGCGCACAACGAGTCCACTGGGGCAAAGAACATCATCATCAGTGAGACGTTAAGAGTATCTTCACTCGTCGTATTGATTCTTACTGTTAACTTACCCCCAGATCCGTTTTGCTGTCTCGGGAACGGTGTGCCAAACTTGTGCCTGAAATCAACCACAAGCTAAGCGATTATGACGTGGGAATGTTGCGTACAGTGACGTGGATCACTGTTCAGGTTACATGCCGAAAACCCGTCGCCATGTTTCAGGCGGAAAAAGTGTGTAGAACCGAAAACTAAAAGCAATGTGAGATCTTGAATCAAGTGAGTAGGATGAACAGATACGGAACGCAGCAAAGTTGAGCTAACTACAATATTGTGGACACTGCAACAGAGGAATGAGTTCCAACAGGAGCTTAATGGTTTATTCTAACAAGATTTTTATCGTGTCAAATTGCTGAATGGTGCTTACACACAGCTGTAATATGGTTATACTTTTTCCAGGTCGAAGTGTTCAACATCATCATCTCAAAGTTCACCCCAAAGTGCCCAATGTTTGACAGCAGTTTTTAATTGACAGATATCTCAGGCGATAATATACGATACAGATTTTAAAACCAGCACATATCGCTGATTCGTAACAAACGAAGCATAAGTCCTCGTGAGATTATAAAACATTCGCAACTTATAAGTAAACTGACTTGAGTCTACGGGTTGTCGTGCAATAATTGAGTGGTGCAGCGTCGTTTTCAGGTTATATGACACTACACTATCAGTGTAGTAATCTCGTTATCGAATCGTGTAGGTCAATTTCAAAACAGTATGTTTCGTTTTCAACCATGTTGTCACGACGCAGGTAGTTGGATACATTCTCGTAAGTGAAGTGGACGGTGCCTTCAGTGGACCCCCTTAAACTTGTGTGAACTTTCTACTTCAGACTGCCATGTTTAGAAGTTCACCTCCTTTAGTGTGTAGTAAACGGTTGTTCGAGTGGCACCGGATTAAGATTTTACCCTTTTAGGATTAAAGAAGTGTTATACTCGAAGCTGTGCAGTAGCAAATTAGAAACAAATTTTACGGAGTAATTCGGGTTGCGGTGATAAACCCAGTAAAGTTGGCTTTGTTTGACGCTCCGATGAAGTCAAAGAACAGTTTGATTCGTCGAAGTGGTCTCCTATCATGTGGTGATCGGCTCATTTTCTTGACTGAGAACTAACCTTTGAGGTCAATTATTTAACCGAATACTATATTCAATAACAACGTCTCATGATGATGAAGATGGTTTCTACAGAAAGAAGATTATACAATAACGAGAGACAACAATGAATCACGCCGCATTTGATGGATTACGCTTATCTTGGATATGTTTGAATATATGGCACACATTTTCAAAGAGAACAGAATGAGAACCATTCACCTAAAAGATTGTTACACGACCCTGGTCGTAAGGTGGGATTAGGCATTTGGGTCTACCATTTTGGGACTGAGATTGTGAGACAGTTATTTGTCAAACCCTGTGAGTAGCTGATTTTAGTAACATGATCGACTGAGCCACAGATAAAGTATGTAGATTTTTTGACAGGTGATTTTCAGTCTTCAGGTTAGTGATCACAAAGGCCGCAAATGAAACCGATATATTTCGATTGTGCGAAGTCGTTATTCTACAAAGCGAATATTTGGTTGAATAGGGTGGAACATATTTATGGTGGTTTGCAATTCCACTTTAGTGTGTTCCAGTCTGTCAATTCTTTTGGACTGTTCGGACGATAAAACTCGTACGTTTTATAATTGAACTTCACTGGTGAACTGAAGAACAAGGGAGGTCTTCGTAAAAATTTCCCCTGTACCTTGAACTGTTCACCTTCGAACGGATCGTGTTAGTGACAAAAAGCAATCCTTGATAAACCACATTAACATAAACACTGCTAATTTAATTCTGTCAAGAAACTGATTACAATTTCATTGATTTATCTTATTTTCTAGAGGTGCATTGGTTTACTTGTGACAACGTTTGATCGTAGTTTTTTCACCACAAGAATAAAACCAATCTACTTGTCGAGCAGAAAAATCAATTTTAGTCACTACTGTCATACCTTAGCTGGCTTTGAAAATAGCGAAATTTTTCGCAGAATTGCCAAGTCATACACACCTACTATAGCTTATTGCTCAAGATGGTAATCGTGTGGCCGTCCTAAGTTTGGCAAGGTCAGTGTGACCTTGTCTGAAGGCCAGTTGAAAAATTTCAAACTGTCGCATTTCGTTGAAGATATTTCATAGTTCCTCATAAATAAATATTCTTCCACTTAAGCAAACGCCTTCAGAAACACAAAATTACTGAAATCCGACCGTTTCAACATGCGATTTGTTGATCTGTTAAAAGTCTCCAGCTCCGTGTTTAGACGTATCTTTTTTTCAGCCAGACGTATGTTAGGAGTTAACGAGGACAAGGAAAGTGATACTAAACTTTCAAAGTTTAAGCCCAGAGAGGATTTAAAAAAAAAACTATATTAGTACAACGTAAGTGAGTATAAAAAACATGCTCTACTGTGCAACTGTTACTGTGATGAGAACCTTAATTTGATTACAGTGTGTCCTACAGAGTAACCCTAACAAGAGTGAAATTCCCGTATAGTTCTGCTTTTCAAAATGGTCTTGTGTGGGAGTCTATCTGAACGTAAAAACTGTGATCAGATATCAGTGAGGCCCCACATAATTTCATCTTAACTATTAATTGCTTCAGTTTTGTAAGCAGTTTTCGGTGTTGTTGTATAGAAGAAGAGTTGCCTTACCCCCTCATCTGTCAGTATTCCGGCTGGACGTTTGTTATTTGGCAACCCTGATTAAAATATTCCATTTTCTTTCCATCCTACGTAAATGAGATTTGTTTTCATGAACTACATATTGCATGTCATCTTTTCCTGGTCAATTCTTAACATCGTTGATCGGCGCATTGAGAACGAAAGACTAGTGGCATCTTTTTTCTTTCTTGAGTCTGTCTGAAAGCTGTTCGTGCAACCGTATTGCATAATCAGTGGCCTTTCTGTGACTTACTGTCCTCACGTCCGGCTAGATCAACCGTTACTTTTGGTGCAATTTATCGTGTTCTGTTATACCCTATACCATTTCGCGAACCAAATACATTTTATCTGGGCAACTGTCAAATTGTTCTCATTTTCACAATTAGTTCACACTAATCAACCGAAATTATGAAAAACTGTGGTGTCCATTCAAACAACTGACTTTGGGTTGATCCCTGGAATGCACAATGTGGCTCTCAAACGAATAACCTTCGAGACTGTGGAAATAAGCAGATAGTAAACTGTTACAGAGAGTCTCGATAGTATGCATCTTATATGTTACTAACACTGAGAGTAGGCGACGTAACGTATGTAAATGTCTTACGTGGCCTTCATATCGGCAATTTTTCAAAGAAAATGAGAATTAGAATGTGGCCTGTAAATATTCGATTTCAGTAGAACATATTCATGAGCTTCAAATCAGGTGAATTTGGAGGTCACTCAGTAAGTCGTTATTCCCCAAAAAACCGATGTGGGAATTCCTCGTTTGGTTAAACTCAAATGCAGAGAGTGTGATGTAATTTTGATTTGTCAGAACACAGCATTCACACAGTCTGAGAAATAAGCGTGTTAAAACGTGTTCATTCTGTTCGATGTGGTTTGGAGAATCTCGCATTTTTCTATCCATTCTGTGACTGGAACAGCCATCACTAACATAAGTTGACTAGACACTGTGAGCTTATGCAAGTATGCTCTATTAGTCATAGTGTCATATCACACGGAGGACGATCAGAACATAATTTTAACCTGCTCAAGAATATCAGTCCAAGTCATGAGAATCAAACAGGGTGTGCAAGGAGACAGGCAGTGGGGACTATAGACTACGTGTTTGATAACAGTTACACCGTCAAAAATCGCACCTGTGAGTTCATCTGAATTTGGGCCACACGGCCAAGTGAGATGGGATGTCGGGATTACGTAGTCCGTTCACAATGATCTTAACAGTAGCTAACATCGGGAATCTTACTAGCAGTCAAAGTATCGCATAATAGGCTTAATGATTTCCGTGATTTCAATGTGAGGAACAGTCCTGGTCGTGAGGTCATCCGTGGTAACTAATGGAATAACAACTGTCTCCTGTTAGAACAGTCAGACACTCTGAGCACCACTTTCAAGAGGAAGCGGCTCAAGTTCTGTATTCCGTAATTTGCTTCTCTCTGACGAGAGACCAGTGGCTCGGTGTTCAAAGCAGCTGTCTCCTGGTCACAGTTTTATTTCCGGCCACGGCAAGGATATACATTATTTCTGAGCCCCAACAAGAATATGTAATACTGACGAGTCGAACAGGAGCGAAACTCGAAACTAATGCTTCTTTTCGCAAGAGGTCAGCTGTTAGGGTAATGCGGACTCGAGAGTTGTGATCACTTGTTCGTGATTGCCTAGGTGGTCTTCCGGCAATCTGCAGACGATCTGTAATGTAATATTTCTGCTATCAGAGTAGCTTTTGCCGCCAAATGGGTGACATTTACGTCTGAAAACATTTGAATCACACCACTGTTCAACCACACAAGATGATACACACGTACTCTATCGGACGATCGTCTTGTAGTACGACTAGTGTGTGATGTTCAATACGAGCAAACAGACGAGTACACAGAACAGCTGGTTGTAGAACATGGAATCTTGTCTTTAATTTGTCATCTGATAACTGGATTCGGGCGAAAGGTAACGCACAGTGGAGTTGTAAAGTATTTTGTTTCGGTTGGTGTTTTGAACTCCCTTGAGATAAATTCGGTCACAGATTACCCCTTAAGGGAGACACCAGTAACTGCGTGTTTTCCATTCACACAGAGTGGATTAGTTTTTGAATGGACCACCTGAGTCACATTCTGAATGGAACGTACCGAGTGGTCAAGGGTGCACTCGTATAAGCCTTTTGAAAGTTGATAGACCTTGGTGAAAAATGATCCGACCATTTGTTTTGTCCACTCTCTAGTAAATAAGCGCAGAGAGTCGAGGCATTTTAGACTAACTGTTAAAAATGATAACAGAAACTTATTAGGAAGATGTGACAACTTCAAAGTTACCACTCCGAGTGCTGTATGCAAGGGTAGTAAATGTTTTATAAACTCCCAGGCTGCCTGAGTGAAATATGTTCATTTTGGGTGATCTATTGGTTATCAACAATGTGTAAGAGTAGAATCCACGATTGTCTAAAACAGGGTACAGCTTGTGTTTGAAAATTTCCTAAAATTTCTGAATAGCCGGAGCGCAGAGTATAAAAAACTGACGATATAGCGTATACGCTTGAAGTTCTGGCTTCTCCGATTAGTTGACTTGATCGATAAGATTGTTCTTGGTTTTGTGGCCTGAAACAGGCTTTGGTGTTTATTAGGACAAAAAATATTACATTTTAGCATATAGTCTGTTTCGTAACGTATGTAAAAAGAGAACAGTATATTTTACAAGAGATGTGTTTATATGGTCCCTGATTAGTGACGGAATTTGTTACTTCGGTTAATTCAATGCTGAACCTTAGAAAGTAGACGCTTGGTTTAAATATTAACAGGTATATACAGAACAAATCATTAGTTGCCCACAACTCAACGTTTGTTGCTGAACTTTGTGTTTAAAGCCAGCAGGAACTGGATTACAGCTTGTGAAATTTTCTGAATTCTATGCAAGATGTGACGGCTAACGAAATTTATTAATACTCGAAAACAATTTGTGTATTTTCATACATTTGTCAAAACGTTATGTAAATATGTTCAGTTGATTCTGGCGATTTATAATAACCTCCACAGTAGCGTTTAATCGACAAAATCTAGTAACGCTAACTCAACTATTTTCTTTGCCCATGAAACTGTTGAAAAAAGACAATCTAAACGATCGGAATTTATACAGTACCGTAAAAGAATTACAATAAAGTGCTTTCTAATCTTGAATAGGTATTACCCGGTCACACAAATTATCCAACAGAAAAAGCATTTAGAAGGAAGCAACCAGAAACCAGCTAACTAATGGTAACCGGTCAACCGGAAATGAATTCATTAAAACAACTGGGTGAAGGTGATAGTTAGACAGTGCCAAACTACTGAATAGGAAGAAAGTAGATGCCTTATACCTGCAATCATGGTGGAAGGTTTATCATGATTGTTGACTGTTCATGAGAAAAGACAGATAGAAGCAAGTTCGGGATCGATATTCTGCAAACAAACTAGGCATGCATCAACAAATTTCATACTCCTTGTCATATCAAACGTAGAACGGAAAACTCGACGCATAAAGTTCAACAGATAGAACAAACTTTCCGAATAATTGGTTTTCTATTTTTTTGATAAATGTTCTCCTTATTTCCTGTTAATATGTTATTATAGGACATTACTACACTGAAGTATTTTTGATTAATTTTGGAGTTTTTCTAATGAAAAGTTGTTTTTATAGGTCAACAGGAAACGTCTACTCACATTGAGTGAACTTCCCGTTCTGCTTAACTTCGCTTGTAATATTCATCTAGACAGAGAGAAAACAAACATCCGAACATCGGAATAATGACTATGCTATACCCTTTTGCAGATCTTCATAATGTTTCTGTCTCTAGTCAAACAAATGACATTTTACTCCAACACATTTACTCACTGATTGTGAGTTTTTGTTGATTCGTGGTAGTTCCAAAGTTTAATTCAAAATACTATAGTAGTCTTTTATGAGATCTAGTCATATTAGCTTAGAAGGCTTGTACAGTCCTAAGGTACAATTTGAGCTAGTGAATATTTAGTAAGTAATTATGCAAAACTTATTTTCAGTGAACAAATTCCATTCAAAAACTACCAACTTTCTGGACTATTTATGATGCTAGTCACACAGTCAAAAAATTCTATGTGCTAATCTGGAATCATCTCAAGGCCATGAAGGCACCGAATTGGCACCAGCATGTTTCAGAAAATCAATAAGTCTCAGTTTGCCAACTATTTTTTTAAATGCGGACAATTGTCGACTGTTAAATTTCACCGCTTTGAAAAGCAGAAAAGCAAAAACCGCCGAGTTTGTTAGTCAAGTTCTTCTTTCTAAAATAGAACTTCACGACCAAACATAGGAAACTGGTTCGCTAACAGAAAAGTAGCCCGAAGGGTTGAGAGAATAGCAACTTTTGAACCATATTTCGAGAACTCGGAAAGGACCTTAATTTTTACGATTTATCTATCTAGTTCACACCTGAACGAAAGTTTGGGAAAAACTTCTTGATCCGTTAGGATTTGGGCTTTTATCTGACTGCAAGTTCCGCGCTCAAATACACTTTCTAGTCAACTTCTTTCAACAGAAACAGCAGACTCAAGTTTTGCTGTTGTTAGCACTCGTCAATTCTTAACACGAGGGGGGGATAGAATTGTGAACCACATTTTCACAAGGTAAACACAATGGCCACAAAGCTACTTGCTTCACGTTACGTATAACCGAATTATTTCGTCGCAAAGCTTAATCACTCTTGTTTGTAATTGGGGATCATTTTCCCCTCTTCTCCTCTACGAGAGAAACAGCAATTGTTCTGCTAACCCCAGTCTCTCTATCTACGCGACTAGGACTTCTGAGTCAGATCGGGATCTTCGACCTCACTAAACCTGCTAGGTGGTATTTTAGACTACTAAAATGTAGTCGAGGATTTAGCTAGACTTAAGTTGAACACAAATGCTTGTGGACATTGCAATTTCACAAAATATTTAGTCAATCACTGTCGAATGAAGGCACGATAGATGAAGTTCATTCATATCACAGTTTGTCAGTAGTGCACATTCTTATCATTGCCGAGCGTAGAACTCCGGCCAAACTTTCATGAGACCACCGTGTTGACCTACTACTGAAGCGCTCTGACCATAGAAGAACTGAAGACTGGCGCTTTTTATAAAATTTACCGAGTTGAACGTTTGGTTGAACGCAAAACTGTGATCAGACGATAGTAGTACTCAATTTGAAATCATCCGAATCCATGACTGCACATCAACCGCTTATGTTTCACGATTTTTCATTTCTCTGCCGAAATTAAAAACTCTATTGCCCGGATGAACAACATGGATCAAAGTTTATATTCGCTGCATAACTTCTGTAGGAATCTCCACAAGTAATCAAGGTTAGCCAGGTTTTCGACGCATACTATATACACATTTATATGGGTCCAAAGTCTCATGAACAATTTGTAAGTAGGCTACCATTTTGGAGGATACACATGTCTCAGTTTTTCGGGAGTGCCGAAGAACTAGGATGTTCTTCCTTTGAATCTTTACGGATCTTGAAAAACGGCCAGTTTATTAATGTCTAGTTTATGGTGTTCAATTTTGTTTTCCAGTAAAGCTTACAATGGAAAGCTCGCATAATTGTTGAACATTTTCGAA
This sequence comes from Paragonimus westermani, assembly GCA_008508345.1. Lineage (NCBI taxonomy): Eukaryota > Metazoa > Platyhelminthes > Trematoda > Plagiorchiida > Troglotrematidae > Paragonimus > Paragonimus westermani. The sequence goes on along the minus strand of QNGE01000526.1, from coordinate 228,742 downwards.
AAGTTTGTAAAAATCCCATAATATCGAAAGCTCTAGTCAGTATAAACCCAAAGCTCTCAGTTTGCAAAAACCACACTGATTTAGCAAATTTATGCCAAACCGCAGAACTGATCGCCAGAAAAGACCAGGCTTTATGAGACAAATGATCGTGAATCGAATCGTGCAGCCTGTTTGGATCGAGCGTTATCAATCTCCTCGTGTGTTAGCCGATGGAACTGAAGTATACTCATCCTGAACCTGGTGTTAACTTACCAAACAATGCTAACTGGTAACAATGGGTCCTGGAAAGATTGCTGACTTGTAGCAAATTTCAAAGTAAGATAAAAACTTTCAATGGAAATTCACATAAATGACATTCGGTGTCATGAAGTATGACAACCTGTGTGCCGACAAACTAATTCAGACCTAGTCGCAACAACAAAACACTTCCTTATTCAGTAACATACCTTAATTACATACTTTTCTAATTCATTTTGTTTATTCCAGACAGCAATTACCGTCAGTCAGTTAGATGGGAAAGTGAATTTGCCTCACAGAAATAGACAGAATTTGCTAACCAATAATTTTGTAAACTATCCACCTGAGCTTATCACAAGGGGGAAGAATTTATGATTTGCTAGAGTGCGACAGACTTCACTCCCATTTCCTAGAGTAAAATTGGATCACGTGACTTAAAAATCTCAGTTTATTTGGAATGCAACATCTTCTGACCTGATTCTCATAAGTAAGATTTTATTTAAAAATAACGTCTCAAATTTGTCATACAGCTTGTGTAAATCCCGACTACTTTTCATGTACTTACGTGATCAGCCGGTCTTTTGCAGCTGACCACATTTTTTATCGGAAAACAAAATCGTTGTCCTGCAAGTGAATCCACACGTTTGCAAACAGTTAAAAGTTACACAAACCATGGTTGAGGACCAAATCGGTTGTGAAACATGTATGATTGTATAGTCACATGTGGTTGACTGTGAACTATGTGAACTGCAGTAATGCCATAACAGATATTGATACGGAGACGTAGTTATTCATAACATTTCCACCCTATAATTTCTCATGTTTGAATGTTAGCACGTGATCCCTATAACCACGTAATCTTACAACTCCAGCCTAATGATCTGACCTGCACTAAACTAAACTACACCCGTCGGGCTGCATCCTCTCAATGTATTTCCACTGTTCAAAATTTTTGGTTCATTCTCGAAAGCTCAAAGGTTACTCTACATGTCTCAATCTTAGTAAGATATCCGCACCAAGGTTGTTGTAATCGAAATCACACTAACAAAGGAACACAGGTCACGTGGGATTTAATGTGGTTAGGTCAATTTTCACTGCCTCTGACCTACTTGGTCTAATCCTTTGCTCATTGAGTGAGGGTGACACAGATGTAGATAAGACGCGTTTGTGTCTGATGTTGTTTATCCATCTACTCCACGGTGTTGTGTTTAACATATTTTTGATAGATGGAATCACAATAAAACACAGCGGTACGAGTAAGTTTTCGTACTCTGTGTTTCAACCATATCCGGTGGCCTTCCTAAGAAATGTAATCGAAGGGAAGGTTATTGCTCTTTTAACAACCAAAGGAAGTGCCAGGTAGCAATTAGTTAACCACTTCGTTTTTGTTGTAGTTATTTGTCTGCTCGAAACGGACTCAAAAATTTGAACAGATAAGTCAGAAACAGTCTTTTGTACAGTACACCCGTAGGGCTTCATCCCATCACCAAATCTTACATCCAATGCATTCTCGGGTAATTGCCGAGCCATTTACATAGACAGAACGGAACGGTGTTTACACAGACGGGTCAACCGGCACAATCCGGTTTGGGTCCGAAAAACACTCGTGGATATCACTATGTAGGACTCAAGTTGAAATGTGACAAGTCACGAGGATTCGGCTTCATCGGCCACCCGATACTTGTTAATATGATTACCCTAAATTGACCCGGCGAAGGTTTCTTGGCTGTGCTACGCAACAAAAATCGAACGCTTCTCCGGTTTGCAGGGGCGGCATCAATCAACAAGTGGAAGCACCTCGTCTGCCTACACAATGATTAGTTCGTCAGTAAAAGATTGTCTTGGTAACTGATGTGCATATTTGTGTATCGGTGTGTATTTATTTCTATGGTTGTTGAGTTTGTTGTTTAGCTTCACAGTGTGCATTAACTTGTGATATATAAACTCGCAGACTTCAGTATATACCTCAAGAGATACAGCGAGACCGGCGGGAAAGGTTTATTGTGTGTAAACTGCTTCTAACATTTTGGTTCAGATTCCCCAAGAAAAAAAGTTGTTCTACTTCCCTGAAACTTCAAAAAAATTCCTATCATCTCTGCCTAGTCGCTCGTCGTATCTCACCACGGATGTCCAGGGTAATCATTAAGAACCTGCATAGTTGCTATTAAATTTTTCACTATGTTTTCAAGGTTGCTGAGCATTTCGCGAAACCATTCTTTTCGTTGTGTTAACGTTTTACTTATGCAGCAATATCCGGGTTGCCCTAACTTTGTTGATGTGCTGGCCTTGTATTAAGATGTTAGAATGTAATTTGCCTAAATGGCAGTCTGTAACTTCTTCTCGCCAGATCATGTCTGTAATTAGTGTGTTTCATTGTTACTGATCAGTACAGGATGCTCTTCAACCTTGGCTAAAACTGGACGAAAAATAGACAGGTGTAACCGATGCCCACTGGGACTTGACATGAAAACAGCCCGGCTTTTGCTAGTAAATGAGTCAATTTTTTTTACATACGAACTGAATGAACAACCATTTGTTTGGGGTGAGGCAAAAGGTGTGTTCAAGCTTTTATCGACAAATTCTCCGGACAAGAACCTTGATGAATATCACCATTTTGCTTCATTCAACACCTAAAATCTCCCCTCTAACCTTGGTATTTAGTTGGAATTTAATACGCAGATAGATGGGTTGCGATTTGATCACAAGTATTTAGAACCGTATACGTAGGGAAATTCAAATGTGAACGATTCAACTATCATAATGCAGTGTGATGTTGTGTTTCTGTGTGACCACCCGCAAGAAGTTAGTCGGAACTACTGAATCACACCAGCAGTAGTTTAAGAACTTACCGCTAAAACAGACGTAATTAGCACTGTTCATTCAGAATGATCGGATATTTCAAGGTGGCTGTGCTGTGACCGTTTGTTGTAGTTCTGCATGAAAGAGTAAATAGTCCTGTCAGTTTGTCAGCTGAATAGTCACGAGGTCACTAAGGAAGTTGTCAAGAGATTTCAGATGAACTCTCAAAAAACTGAAAAGAGTGCCCTGGTATTTTTAAACATTAAATACACTCTGTGTAACTGTGCAGGCGGTAAGCCTCCCTAGCTGATTCACCTAATCTAATAGTTGCTTGCATACGTGACACCAAAATCTTGAAAGGACGTATAAAAATCTTTCCAAATGCCACCTGGCAATTTGCTGATCTAACTTTCTGTGATAGCTTTCCTCATTTTAAAAAAACGCCCAATTTCTAGGCCATACTATCTTCGTAGATCAACTGCGAGGGCTGATCAGTCCTAAGATAATATTATCCACATTGACAGTATTGAAATTTTGATGGATTCCATGTCATCAGGGATAGGCCTAAGATTTTTTAAAACCGGTCAGTATTTTTTAACACCAGCGCTAAATATAGAAAATCACCAACGTTAATTGTAGGGAACGAATTGAAACAATTGCTTTTTAAATATTCCGGCTGTGATGAGCGAATCAGAGTAAACTAGCCTGCGCTCGAGTAAATAAGATTTTGGAGGCGGAACATACATATTTTCGTACGAAAAAACACTGTTTACGGACTAAATGCATTAAATCATGTGTGTGAGCAATTCGTTGGTTTTATTAGCAATCACCTGTTTATAACGTAGAATCAAAGCCATGTGTTTGCGTGTGTAAGCTACAAGTTGATCACGTGAACAGTTTGTGAAAAAGTACATCGGATATGTACAGTGGCTTAGAGCATGCGAATACTATGAAAGTGTATTTTGTCAAAAATTGGTTCCTAGTCGGAAATCGACAAGAGGACAGTAAAATGCGTGACCGGGAAAGACAGGATGGTGAAGGATGCCTGATTAAATTTAGAAAAGTTACAAACACCACAGAAAGTAAGTCAGGTTTTAAATTTCGTGAAAAGGTTTGTTGGTTTTCACTTGATTAAAATAAAAAAGTATGAAACGTGTGACACGTTGGCGTCGAGTTGGAAACCCGTTTGTCTATCGAAACAACAAATATTTGTTGTGGTGGCTGACACTGTTTTATCTAGTGTAAAAATTAGACTGAAGCATTTTTACGCATTCAGTCCTTAGTGCCTTGAGGGCGTCTACCAAACTTTTGTGATGAAATTTGAAAATGTATTCCGTTACTTGTTATTCAATATCTCCTAACCCAAAATGAATTTCCTTCACTGAGTTGGAAATAAATTTTTTATCAAATACAGGTGGGCCTGTAATGTTTATCACGACTCTATCTGAAAAACTCGTAAATATGGCGATTGATTTATTACACAATCGTAGGCACACAAAGCTTTAGGTGTGTCTTGTGTGCGGGCTATTATGTTAATAAACGGGAATTTAGTAAGCAATTTGCAGATAAACTACACAAAAAGACGAAAGCTTTAAGGTTTTTTCAGTTAATTTTTCATTTTTACTGGTGTAGATGAGTTTTGAAGTTATTATGGATAAAAAACAGGTTGTTTGAACCTAGCCAATATGACACAATAATGATAACTTTATGTTGAATCACACCAGTATTTTATCACGTTTAGATAAAATAGTCGGGCATCTCTTTTAGACAGGAGGAAATACATTACTAATGGGCTTCAATGCACGGTGCACTAGAAGCTTCCTCTTGAAGAATGATGACCAAAAACGTTAGATCGTTTGAGAAGTTTTCATTCAAATGTGAACGCTTCCCGGATGTCCACAAGATTTCAGATGCCTTTCACTTCAAACTAACCTGAAAGTGTTTAGAACTGAGTTTAACAGACGTTTTTACTTTTCACGGATCAATTAAGTTAGTAACGTTTCTTGAGTGACTCTTGTAAGTTGCGCACATCTCGAGTATGTTGGTGTTAGTTGAAGGTGTGTTTTGGTGTCAGATATTTATGCTTAAATGGAGTTATTGTTATTCACCCGCGAAGCTGTGCTTGTCAGAGATCAACGGATCGCATGTCTTCCGAGACAGTTGAGAGATCTCCGGATGATTCAAATTCATTTTCTTGAATGCAAAAGTCAGTTTCGTCTAGCACCACATTTCTTTCGAGCTGAAAATAATCTCACCTGATTGACTGTCCGCTTAAAGTAATTATGGATACTCATCAGGTGATATAACATGTCATGACTTGAACATTTTTCACCTGATTTCTCTTCATTGACAAACGTTTTCCACTGAATAGGCTTATGTTACTCAGATTGCATCTGTGGTTTTTGAAGGATTAGCTCAATTTTATCATGGGGTGGGTTTGCAATAAGTTTATTCAAAAATGACGGACGATTTTCACATTGGTTACTTTGACAACGTTTGCTTGCATTAGTAGGCTGAACTCTATTAGTATGTATTGGGTAATTAACTGCAGTTAACGTGATAATGAACTGCTATTTTTTTGCACAATTACGTCAGCGGACCTAATCAGCTGCTGAGAAATATGAATCATTGCAACATTCTATACACAATGGCTGGATAAAACGGTGGGCATTTTACTGATCACAAAATGAAATCCTATAAATCGGAATGACGTATGCCGATAGAAATTTGTGAATAGCAGATAATCAGCTTGTTGCTGTTGTTTATTCTGATTGATTACGAAATATCATTAAACGAGAGATGAGACCTTTTGATCGAAATTATAACAAACCAAACCCGGATGCGTGTTCAACACTACGCTTTAGGTACATAATCTAATTCATCTGTGCAACGGAAACCACATTTCCTCACAATAGTAAATATGTATCGACTGAGTTTGTTTCTCTCGACCTGTTCAAACCAAAATGTGTCAGTCAAAGTTAACCGACATTGTATGACGAGCTACACTTTAACCATTGAAAAGAAAATCGACGAGTTTGTTATCTCCAATGTATGATCTGTTGACATTTTATCATATTAGTTCCCTTCCTTGGAGTTCTATGCTCTGACTCTTTCCAAGTACATGCACAGTATGTAATGATGTGTGGGCCACATGTTACTTGTCACTTTTCTGGTCCGATTATGTACAGTCAGTAAACTGAACAGAATTAATGGGATGAAGCGTTTGATCAGATTGTGTTATTGACCAGGAATCCTACAAGCCCTCTTTTGCTCAGTCAATTTCTTGTTAGTTTTCGTGATATTTCTTCCGAAGTGCAATCCAGACTGTAAATAGCCTTTTCGATTGTTTGACCTCTATAGCCGTTTGCACTTTATTCGAGTTATACAGGAAATGTGAAGGGGTGTTGTGGATTTCAAGGATCACATAATCCGCGTTATTTTGTGTTTTGTGAAGTGGTGAGATGCACTACCGATATGCACTAGTGTGTTAGTAACTTTCAACTGGTTCTCACGTTGATGACATTTGTTTAGTTTACGTACAGTTGCCTGAGAGTTTGTGTGAAATATCTGCTGCCACAAAATCTGGGAGTGTCTAACGTGACGGTGATAGCATCGGTTGATGATATAAGCCATTCCATGGCAGTTTACAGTCGACCTTCAAAAAGTTATCTACAACAAACTGATGACCAGTATTCAAGAAATTTGAGATAACACTCGGAATAAGTGCACTGTATTATCAGAAATTCATTCCGCAAGGTACTGCTGGTTCATGTCTTAAACTCTGTGCATTTTCCATACATAATCGGGTTAACATGTGTGAGAACAAACATATCTGTCTGTCCACCAAGACTGTTATTTAGAATTCAAACGTTTCACTATCAAGTGACGGGAATTCGATAGTGTGTAAAAATTTCAGTTTAAAGGATTTATCGCTGTGGTTAGTGAATGCCCATAAACCACAACTAATAGGCTCAACCTTTGACGTACTTATGTCATTAACTCGTTTGAATGTCAGGCTCGGCGAACGACTAAAGGCTGAAAACATCACTGTTCTCAACAATCTTCTAAAAGCGATCCAAAGCAACCTTCGGATAAAAAGAATATCCGTACAATTTGATATATACTGGACGGTGTCTGCTAATTTGTTACTGATTGGTTAATGAAGTGCTTCATAATTAACGCCCCAAATTGCTCGAAAACACCCCCTGAAGAGGTATTTGATTATCAGCCCATTCACGACACAACCAGTGTGAACATATTAACCAGAGTGAATGAGAAAATGGGTCAGTAGGGGCTATGGAATGGGTATTTGCTAGCACTTACGCAATCACTGTTCTGAATTGTGAACCTGGTCGGCTGTAAGCCAGGGTATATTAGGCGCCTAGACTTCTCCTAAACTCAGAGTTCAGGGTTGGACAATCGGATAACAGTGGCTTCGGCAAAGGTCAACTTCCGGAATCTCACTATTTTTGCTCGATCCCTTGGTACTCGGTAGACAGTGTGGAAGGCACCTCTCTTACTGGCGGAATGAGTACAGTCGGTCGAAGGAGGAATATTCGCGCTCGAAACTATTTCAATCACACCACTGTTTAACCACACAAGAAGATTCTGACGCACTCTATCAGACAATCACCTTGTAGCACGACTAATGTATGATTCTCGACATGAGCAAAGAAATAAGTACACGCAGCAGTTGGTATTATAAAATGGAAGTCTGTCCTTGAATTGTAACATGCTAACAGGTGTTAGACGGAAACTAGAGAACAGTTGAGCTGTTACGTGAGTTTTTTCGACTGACTCTTTGAGCCCTCCTGTAACACTTCCGTCTATAAGGTATCTTCTTCGAGGGAGACTAATAAACAAACATGTCTAATTCACAGACAATATTCCATTCTGAATAAAACGTACTTGGAAGCGATTCTGCTTGAACACCCCTTCTAGAGAATCTAGTTCAATTGATAACATGTCACTGACACAGGTCTTCAACGCTCCATTCGGGACAGAACGGTCAGACTGAATGTACTGGCCATTCCGTTTGTTTTCTGTATAATCTTCGTTGGAATGAACCATCTCCTCTTTTCACTATGCCAACATCTTGAATGCTTATGTTGGTGTTGTCTGAGTTCCTGATGAATGTACCACAGTTATGGCGGTGAATTAGAAGCTAAGATAACACTGATCGTATTGGAATCTTCATTTACGATGAAAACAGTAGCATCTGCGTAGCGTCCATAAAATTAAAATAAATCAACCCAGAATTGTGAAAGCACGGATGTTGACCGTTTCCGAGGCTATTAGTACCCGATTGCGCAACCCCAATCGCTGTGTTTAGAATAAGTTCGTACGGACTATAAGTGGCCTTAATTTGGTGACCAAGTTGTCATATTTCTGTGGCCCAATTAGCTCTCATTTACCAGGTTCATCATCTGGCATCCACTACAAAAACACAAGTGACTGTAAATGCACAGACAGCTACTGGATTTCATCCTTACCCAGCATGAGTCTTTCGGAACGTTGTAGGTTTACAAGCAATACCGTGCAATTGCTCATCTCTTTCGATTATGTTTTTAAGTACTGTTAAAGGTTTCTAAGTGTTTCTTCCGTACGGGTATTCGATAACATTTTGACAAACTGCGAAACCAACTGTTTCATTTTGGCTTCATGTGCAAAGCATCAGCATATCAAGACTCGTCAAATCATGGACAGAGATTGTTCCGAAAAAGAACGAAGATATATTTTGAGTGACAATAGTTTTTCATTTCAACTCTGAGGAAAGGTATGGAAGTACATCAAAAACAGCGGATTGGTTTTCGTCTTCACTTAGGTTTTTTTAACATTTAAGCTTTTATTCGTTGTTTCTGGTCAAATTTTTGCATTCGCATTCAATCAATACGGTTTCCTTTGTACCGATAAAATTGGCTTGTAAGTTGACATGTACCGTCGAGTTGTTTTGGCTGTTTTGACTTCCATTTAGAGGTTGCGACCATTGTTTAAAGCCAGATAATCCGGACGAGTTTATTGACCAATTGAGCACAGTGGTAGGTCAGTTCACATGCCATACCTACTTCGGCCAGTTGACAAAGCGTAGGGCGCGCAGGTGCGCTCTTCTTCCGTGCTTACCTATCTGTGGAAATTCCAGTCACCAAGACGGCTGTTTGCAGACCACAACACGTTAGTGTTTCAGGTCCACGGTGGTAAAACCAAGACCACATTCAACCATCATTGTCCTGATTGCCTGAATGCTGTTGGTCTACCAACTACTAATCAGTAATATCTTTCACCGCTGTCGCAATAATAAAAAACACTGCTTTACGTCGTCCAAACAATTGGCTCAGGTATTTCTAGTTGTAAAACTACTTTTGGTTCACAATGAACCGGCAATTTCATCATTGTGCTCCCGGTCCACCATTTCTAGTGCGTCAACTCTACCGTTGAGATCGATCTAGTTCAAATGCAAAGAACTGACGTCTTGTCAGCAAGCTTTTGACGATCAAACATTTGAAGATGCAGAACAATCTGTTTGTTATTAAAGAACGGGTGAGCGGTCCGAATTGTGGCAGAGCATCCGGGAGAAGAATAAACAGGAACAGTTGACCTTGTTTCTAATTGTTGATAGGCGTTGCATATATTTTCTGGAAAAAAATCTTGCCTTCCCGGCGATACCGGCAAAACATCCATTTAAAAAACTGAAGAAGTTGTTGACGACTTCCGAGCCGTAGCGAGAACCAAGTTCAGTTTTTGATGAGAGGAAAAGGAATGGTATGCTAAGAATTCAGCCAGCAGTCAAACAGGCAAGTATTTGGATGTTTTAATTGTGATCGGTTGGAGGAGCAACTATGGAACTGTTTAATTAGGGAGGTTAACAATTTTACGCGCCAACGGATGACAGTTGACAGGGAAGAACTGAATTTTCTTGGAGGCCTGAAAGATATCCTGGCAAAATGATGACTTTGCCTCCTGAAGTGTCAGAAACGCTCATCCCAGTCGATGGGTCTTTTTCACTCCGAATGTCTGCAGCGACAAAGGCCTCAGATGTCAAACGCAGCGGCGAATGTTAAGACTGTGAAACGATGTGTGTGTTGCTGAGACTTAGATCTTCGGTCCACGTGTCGTTTTCGTAGTGCCATGTTCTATACTTGTGGAGGAACAAGCCACAGTTGAAATAGCTGCCGGAAACCCCATTGTTTTTTCTTAGAGCCAGATCAAGCAGCTCATAGTGATGATGATATGTATCCCGCTTCCACAGTGATGAACACGGGGGCGATTAACCATTTGTTCTACCGGTGAATATTAGACTCTGAAGGGCGAAATACTTTTACTGGGACATGCAATACTTTATGTTGAGGGATGTGCTCGATTTTCTTTGGCCGAGTGTCTTCCTGAAACAACCACTGCTTAGATCCAGTTACCGTCTGCTGCTGCGTGGTAGGACAAACTTACTGATTCAATCATAAAGACTGACCTGTGCTCCTTGGAGAAATGTGTTATAGGTCTTCAGGGAACCCCGAAGAGTCAGCAGGCGAAACTCAGCGATTGCATAATTGAATAGTTCCAGTCGAAGGATCGCACTACAGGAAGAAAGATACATGATTCCACTGAGTTTGATGTTCATAGGAGTATGAGAGCTCAATTTCACGCATATTCCCATAGTACGCCGAATCTACTGAATTGCAGAATTATGAGAGTCCGTTTCCTATTTACATAATTGTCCGTCTGGTTAAGCTGACCTCGGTAATCGTCCACCATACTGATTTTCAGCATCATAACTTTGCCTTCACGAACTGCGATCACTTCGGGGCCCATGAACGAGCTTGCCATTGAAATTTGTAGTTCCTTGAAGACTGTATGGTCCGGATTGCTATGTCTTTTCACTCGATCCTTTGTCATGCGGTTATGTTGGGTACAGCACACGTCTCGTGTGATCTAGCACGATTGAAGGATGTGAGCAAGACTTTCTGGTTGACCGCAGTTGCCACGACAGAATATTGAGTATTCACTTTGACCACCTCGAGACTACCAGACTTTACGAGTAGAGGTCCTTTAATAACTGCATACTGCGACCGGAGGTACTGGAGAAAATCCGACCTGGATACAGCAGTCAATAATTGAAAAGTAGACAGCAGGAAACTTCCCAGATACCAAGACCGTCTGGAGTATGATAAAGCTTACCCACTTACTTTGAAGTGCTCCTTTCTGGGTCGTCATTGTCGTAAAGCGTAAGCCTAGTGGGACCTTCATGTTCTTCTTGATGGGGTCAAACAAGTCATCTTTGACGACGTTCAGTATAACTGGACAGTCTCTCCACTCGTTATTTGCGCCCACTGGGAATGGTGATGGACAAACTTGGAAAGTCAAGGCCGTTGAGGCGAAGTGTGGTCTGAATGTGACTGGTTGGGGTGTCTTCTGGAAAGCTCAGCCACTGTCAAACAAACTGGCAGATTATACAGTCCATAGCTTTGATTATGCTGCACTGGAACCGGCTGAAAATCAGCGAATGTTTTATCTTCAGCATCAGGTCTTGCCTTAAAGGTTATGTACGCTGATTTGGCTTCAGGGATGCTTTGGTAGTTTTATTCAGCATCTTACGGAGCTGCAGTCAGTGATTGGTGAAGGTTCGTCCTTTCCAGATGAACAGGGAACCTAGACGAGTTACCGTGTCAGAAGCGTTCAATGAGGAGACAGGTTTCGGGTCGAATTGGATAGAGTCTTTAACAGCAGCCGTCGCGTTGTCTGCGGTCACCGTAGATGACCTTGAGTATTACTTTTTTCACACTGGCCTTCAGTCCTGATGTCTCCGGAGCACTATCAGTAGCTGGAAGATTCTTAGGGAGAAGCGTCGGATTCTGCACCTGGAAGGTCAGATAGTCAACATACGCAAAACATCTGACTAGGGTATCATGGAACTGGTAGCTAAGCGTCGGTCATGATAAAACCAACACCTCATCCATTGCTATGATTAATAACAAGAGACAATGGGTCACCCTGACGGACAGCATGTTTGGACATGATGAAATAGCCTTCGAATGTGGCGGACGTGGTCCGATGGGAATTACCAGCCTAACCCGTAGGATGTGGGAGACAACGAAATCCTGAGTCGATTCGATAATCGGGTCCTGCGAGACGAAATCAAACGCCTTGGATACATCTATGAAAGCCGCAAGCAGGCTACAAGATTTGGAGCGTGAGTTCCAAACCAGTACACGAAATAATGAGGTTATTCAGAGACAACCATCACTGTTTTACCGGGCGATCAATTTCAAGCGTGTGTTCCATCGATCAGCCAGTATCTTGTAGATGGGACGTATTGACGTTGAAAATACACTGATGGATTTCAGATCTTTGGGAGAGTAAAGGTCACTTTAGGGACAGGCTTGATTAAAGAGCAGTAGGGGTGGATGGGACCATCTTTGGTTATTAGGAAGAAGTCGAATCATCCGAAAAGGGCATCAGCTTACCTGTACTCCAAATGCTTGGGCAACAATCTGTTCAAACCTGAGGCCATTATCTCCATACATCTCAAGGTGTGAGATGGTCCCCCTGTGACTGAGTCGACCAGAGGCTAATGTGGAGACCGAATGGTGTGTTGTGGTTGTTCGTTGATGTGCCGATGAACCTACAATACTTTGGACCGGTAATGATTTCGAATTGTCTGGACGGTCGCGATTTGTCTTTGCAGACAGTTCTCTAGTCTTCGAAAAAAAATGCGAGAGTAGCATCTTTCTTCTGCTGGTGGTACAATATGTGAATAGCTGCGGAGTTAAATTTCTGTATTTACCTCCCTGTTACGTAGAGTTTTCATGCAACAAAAGCACGTCAATAGATGATCACTCATCGGGCGTATAGGAAGGTCTGAGATGCATGCATATTCAACAGTTATTTTGTGAGCTTCGTAGAGTAAATGCCAGCATAAGGACGAAAACTGATTGCTGAGAGTTGGTTGCTGTGCAGAGGCTCGGCTGTTGGACTTGGGCTAAATTACCGCAGATCGGACCAAGAGGATAAGCCACTCAGAGCGGTGTTCTGCTCGGGTTTGACACACAGCTCCATGTTCCTCTCAGATACAATGGTTTCATTGGTGCTCGGAACAGTTTTTCTGTCGTTCTAGTTCACATAACGGTTTACGGATACTTCCTTGCAAACACTCTGGGAAATGTGACAGAAGTCATTGACGGAATCCACGTCGAATAGGACACAACGGAGTTGACTGATCAACAAGTATGACAATAAAAGCCGACACTTATTAAGACTGTTTACTTTCAGCAATGTATATGCATCCGAGTTTCTGCTTTCAAAGGAACGGGCATGTCCCCCTATGTTGACTGGTTGGAAAGTTAAATTCACAATCCTGATAAAGTAATGTCGCTTCATCTTATTGGGGTTAGTGCAAAAAACTACTCAAATTGGACATTCGCCTGTCATGTTCTGTGTCACGGAACATGAGAAAATATCGGCATCTCCAATCACAACTCGATGTGATATGCTTTTCAGAAACGGTGGCTCATTCAGATGGTTGTAACTACGGTTAAGCGTGAGCGGCATTAGGGAACCATGAATGACAGGTGTTTTGTGAGTTCTTATTTCTAAGCAGAGAGATGTAGTTTGACTGTGAACATATCACAATCGAACTGACTCTCCGGTAGAAACACTAATGGTTCTTCAAATGTCTCACACATGATCTGTAGACGATCACGATTAACATAGAAACATGCAGGAAATTTTTCTGGGACTTTTGATAGCAGAACAAATCGGGGCAGAATATCTACCTCCGATTAGGTTGTGAACGTGAATTTTAGGCAAGCAAAATGTTGTTTCTTGATGAAACATTTTCCTCTGCGCTAACTGTCCTCTTTGTACAAAGATCGATAGTCACCTACGTGAGAAGTGGCCACGTGGAAGCACTGAAGCACCGAAAACAAGCTTGTTTGTTACGCGCTTTTTCTCACGTAGAACCAATTGTTCTGTATAAGCTCGTCGTTATGCTTTACGACAAACATCTCAAATGTCTGTTCACTGAAGTTGTTTATTGTATAATAATTAATTCTACATTCCACTTCCATCAGTAGGGCCTGAATGAAGCTCAATTCTGCTAGTTCAGACATCCGCGGGGGGGGCAGTCCTGCGGTCCATCTCTGTTTTTGCATCAAATCACAGAAATAAAGCTACTTTCTCATTAATGATGAGTGGTAGTCGGGGATTTGGTCTATTTTCAAGTTGCCCATCACTCACATTTGATCTCAGCCTCCGCATTCAGATGAACTTCCCAGCCAGCCTCTTTCGAAAACAAGCACTAGACTCGAGTTTCGCTCTCATTAGAGCTCATCAGTAGTGCATATCCTTGCCACAGCCGCGATTTGAACTCCGGCCATTCCGATCATGAGGCAACCGTGTTGAACACTGCGCCATTGACCTCACATTAGGCACGACCGAATGATCAAATCTGAACTCTCAACCACTCTCGCTTGTAACCAATGATCAGGCTGCCCGATCCTCTCGAGAGGAGACACAGTTACTGCCTGTTAACTCCGATCGATAACCCCGCGATTAGGACTTCCGAGGCAGGTCGAGATCACTGAACTCATTTAACCCGCTAGGAGATATTTTAGATTACTGATGAGTAGTCGGGGATGTGGTTTATTTTCAAGTTGAACATCACTCAGGTTTGATCACAGCCTTCACATTCAGGTTAACACGGTTGCCTCAGGAGAAGCGTGGTCGGAGTTCAAATCCCGGCCGTGGCAAGAATATGCCCCACTTTCTGATGTTTAACAAAGATTTGCAGTGCCGCATATTCTGACCAAATGTAGAACTCAAACCTCCAGTGTTTTGCATGAAAATTTACGTGAACTAATGCTTTGAACGTGAATAAGTTACTCGCGAAGATTTATATTGTGATTAATTAAGTGTCTGAAATTTTTAATACGACTCTATGTTTCTAAATTAGCTTTCCATCTTACCATGAAATCAAGCTAAGTGGGTTTGATGTAACTCAGGCTTGAATACAGCTTCAGATACTATAGCATTTCACACTGCCAATGAGCTGTAGGCATTAGGCATTATGGCTCAGGCGAAGTACTAGAAAAACTTGGAAGTTGCGCAAAATCGACGAGTCGACATGCTACCGACGTTGTGAGTACTACAGGGATATTTGTTCCAGCTGTTCTTTCCGATACCTATACCATTTTCGTTTCCTTGTCTTTATTATCCATTATGAGGATTACTCGTTGAAGTACAGTTGTTCCTCAAAGCTTCTGAAGGCTTTTGTGTGGATTCTTCAAACAAATGATCCGTGATACTCAATTCATGTTCAGCCGAATTGTGGTGCATTTTGTTTTCGTTGGTTGGATGATTAATCCGCTGGCCTCAACAGATGACCGAATAAATTATCGCCATGGCTTGGTAGTCGTTGGAAAACCAGATATTAAGGGAGGCGTTTGATTCAGTTGGCGGTGTGCCCACAGCACTTACAAGGACAGGCTTTTCCTGCTAACAGACCACCACCTCGTGATTAAAAAACGATTGGTTAGAACAAGTCCGATTTTGTCAGCGTGATCCCTTTTGGGTTTTCCCAAGCCTATGTAAACCAAAGTGAATCTGTGAGGACTATTTTCGTTGTTTTGGGACAAGATATGAATGATCACTTGTTCGAGCACAACGTTAGGCGCAGAGGGCACCAAAAGTCATTAAAATCAAACATTTTATCTGTCACTGGAAGTTCGTAAAAATATAACTTAAAGTATAACTTATCATTTAAACCGAGCAACTAGTAACGTTCTCGTCAGCAGTCGTACGCTTTCTACAGGATATAACGTCTCTCACTTCTGTTGGGAACATACCATATCAAACAGGAATATTTGGGATTTTCAAGTAGACGACGGAAAAGAAGGGAGTGGAGAAGGAATACAGGATTGTTTCACACACAAATGTCATCCTATCCCATCTTTCGCCTTAGCAGACAGCGTCATCAATCGAGGGGATTTTGAACTGTCTGGACTATCAAATGTCGAGTTTCCAACTGCCGGTAGTGTGAAGTTTTAGGGCTTTGGCTGTAGAGAATAGGAACTGTTGAGGTCACGAACGACTGTCTTCGAAGAGTAGGATTAATGTTGTCCCGTATGACACAGTAGTCATTATATAATCACATGAGTGGGCTAATGTTCATATTTCGATTAGAATGGGCGCTAGCCAAAAAAATCGGTGTTTGTGATACGTATTTTCAAAACTATACCATTTTCCATATCTGTTTCCATTTTAGGCACAAGATTTTCCATTACGTGCTAAAGCAAATCACTTTGGTGCATTAGAATTTCCACCTTAGATTCTTGGACGTGACGGCAAGAATGCGATTGGCCCAACTAACCGTAAGGGACGACCAATCTTAATTAGAGTGCTCCGCATTGGCTACTTTGGTAGAGGAAGTGGTTTGGGTTAATCGAGGGGTGTCAACGGATTTGCTTAATGAGAACGGGGTTAGCGGCCAAAGTGGAGCACAGATCACCTGACCCTGTTCCTACTAATTCATCAAACCGCTGACCGTATTGGTTCCTTTGACAGGTAAAGGGTTGCGAGTGGTTAGGGGTGTCTGTGAATCTCACGTCCAATAGGCGTGAGCTTTGGGGTCGTGGTAGACTTCGAGCTTTGATGTGAGAGTTAACCAGTTTGTGAGAACATTTTCATTAGTTCTCTCACATACATGGCTGGCGGACGCAAGTACACTTGCGTCAGTCCCGAAACACGCAGACGTATTATCGAAGCATTTGAAAGGGGTGATGACTGGCGCACGGTTGCCCTTCTGAACGGAGTCAAGTGTAATACCGCTTACAAGTGGCTACATGTGGATTGCATCAGTTATGAGGCTCAGCCTCGTAAAGGACACAGAAGCAAGATTCTGACAGAATCAGAGATCGACATGTTGCTGGAGTGGATTTCCGTGGACCCAACGATTACACTGCAATTTTTGAGACTGCGCGTGAAGGCTGAGTTTGAGAAAGAGTTGTCGACCACAACGATTAGTCGATACTTGGATGGCCGGTGCATAACTGTCAAGAAACTGCGCCAAGTACCCATCGGTATGAACTCAAATGAGAATTTGGAGTTACGGCGACTGTTTGCATATCGACTGATGGAGTGCTATGCAAATGCCAAGACTATTTGCTGGATAGATGAGACAAACTTCAATTTGTTCTGTACAAGGTCAATGGGACGTTCATTAAAAGGGACGAGAGCGTGCGTCTCTGTAACAAACAGCCGAGGCCGTAATCTTCATTTGATTGGAGCTATGACACCAACCTCGATAGTAGGCTATACGACGAGGCGGGGAGCATACAACAGCAACGATTGCAAGGGCTGGCTGCGAACCCTGCTAGATCAGATGAAGATCAGTACATCCATGTCAAACATTGTGCTGATATGCGACAACGCACCGTGTCACACCGATCTGGAAAGTGTGTTTGCTGAGGAGTTATACAATGGAGGACAAATCTTACGATTGGCACCCTATTCACCAATGCTGAATCCAATTGAGAATGTCTGGAGCATGGTGAAAGCAAGAGTTAAAAGACAGCTGCAGATGCACCACGAGACAATAATAACCGGAGATCCTCAGGGTGTGCAAAGTCAACAGGAGTGGAGAATGCGGGCCCTGGAAAGTGTAGTCATGTCTGCCATGTGCGACGTCACCGGAGACCATTGCGCTAGCTTCGTTCGTCACGTGGAACGATGCTGTATGCAGGCGATGAACGTTGAAACGGTTGGGTCACAACCGTAAACCCACATGCTCTCAGTGAACGTAGAATGCTCTATTCAGAGCAACCACAAATTGATTTTGTACTTCCCACTTTTTGGAAGTTGGCCCTGATTAAACTAATGCTTGGTCTGTGAATTTGCGTAGATTACATAAGACTCCGTTTTTTGTTTGCACGGTTAAGAACAACCGAACTACCAACATAATTTAGATAAACGAATGCTTCACGTTCGCGATTGAAAACAGTGAGTGAACTGTTAGCATCTCACGATACGTCGTCTTTCTACAGTAGTTGACTGCTCCTTCAATGGCACTGCAACCCAGCCGACACAGTGAACCGTGTGCATATATACAAAGATGTAGCTAGTCGATTGTCGAAGCCATTTGCCTTTCAATATCTCGTCTGAGCTGGCTAGTCTGTGTAAACTGTCCTTGACTAATTGTTTGTACTACTAGGGTGCGTAGTAGAATGTACGTCCTACGCTACCTGAATGCTAAAAATCATTCTGTCCATCATTTTTCCTTAGAGTACAATGAAATATAGAGTAGACTGGCTTGACAATTCTTTCGAAGTTGTCTTCCTTTGCGTACAACGGCCAGCCCAGTACCGTTCCGACTGATCCTCGGGTCCGGTTTGTTTAGCACTGATGAGTTCAGATGCTAACTCCAAGTGAGGTCAACCAAACATTAGACTGAGTTGCCAGGGCACCATTTAATGAGTGATAGTGAGTGATGACACAGGCTTCTTACTCAATCTAACCAGACGACCACGGGGTGTGAGGTGTCACTGAACCAAACCATTCCCTATGCAACATCGACGTCAAGATGACACAATCATCCACTGGTGTGGTTAGATTGGCCTCGGTCATGGCGACCATAACTGTTTTCGTACTATCGTAACGAAGTAGCAACGTACTATGACCTTCGTTCAGTGACACCTCACACCCCGTGGTCGTCTGGTTAGATTGAGTAAGAAGCCTGTGTCATCACTCACTATCACTCATTAAATGGTGCCCTGGCAACTCAGTCTAATGTTTGGTTGACCTCACTTGGAGTTAGCATCTGAACTCATCAGTGCTAAACAAACCGGACCCGAGGATCAGTCGGAACGGTACTGGGCTGGCCGTTGTACGCAAAGGAAGACAACTTCGAAAGAATTGTCAAGCCAGTCTACTCTATATTTCATTGTACTCTAAGGAAAAATGATGGACAGAATGATTTTTAGCATTCAGGTAGCGTAGGACGTACATTCTACTACGCACCCTAGTAGTACAAACAATTAGTCAAGGACAGTTTACACAGACTAGCCAGCTCAGACGAGATATTGAAAGGCAAATGGCTTCGACAATCGACTAGCTACATCTTTGTATATATGCACACGGTTCACTGTGTCGGCTGGGTTGCAGTGCCATTGAAGGAGCAGTCAACTACTGTAGAAAGACGACGTATCGTGAGATGCTAACAGTTCACTCACTGTTTTCAATCGCGAACGTGAAGCATTCGTTTATCTAAATTATGTTGGTAGTTCGGTTGTTCTTAACCGTGCAAACAAAAAACGGAGTCTTATGTAATCTACGCAAATTCACAGACCAAGCATTAGTTTAATCAGGGCCAACTTCCAAAAAGTGGGAAGTACAAAATCAATTTGTGGTTGCTCTGAATAGAGCATTCTACGTTCACTGAGAGCATGTGGGTTTACGGTTGTGACCCAACCGTTTCAACGTTCATCGCCTGCATACAGCATCGTTCCACGTGACGAACGAAGCTAGCGCAATGGTCTCCGGTGACGTCGCACATGGCAGACATGACTACACTTTCCAGGGCCCGCATTCTCCACTCCTGTTGACTTTGCACACCCTGAGGATCTCCGGTTATTATTGTCTCGTGGTGCATCTGCAGCTGTCTTTTAACTCTTGCTTTCACCATGCTCCAGACATTCTCAATTGGATTCAGCATTGGTGAATAGGGTGCCAATCGTAAGATTTGTCCTCCATTGTATAACTCCTCAGCAAACACACTTTCCAGATCGGTGTGACACGGTGCGTTGTCGCATATCAGCACAATGTTTGACATGGATGTACTGATCTTCATCTGATCTAGCAGGGTTCGCAGCCAGCCCTTGCAATCGTTGCTGTTGTATGCTCCCCGCCTCGTCGTATAGCCTACTATCGAGGTTGGTGTCATAGCTCCAATCAAATGAAGATTACGGCCTCGGCTGTTTGTTACAGAGACGCACGCTCTCGTCCCTTTTAATGAACGTCCCATTGACCTTGTACAGAACAAATTGAAGTTTGTCTCATCTATCCAGCAAATAGTCTTGGCATTTGCATAGCACTCCATCAGTCGATATGCAAACAGTCGCCGTAACTCCAAATTCTCATTTGAGTTCATACCGATGGGTACTTGGCGCAGTTTCTTGACAGTTATGCACCGGCCATCCAAGTATCGACTAATCGTTGTGGTCGACAACTCTTTCTCAAACTCAGCCTTCACGCGCAGTCTCAAAAATTGCAGTGTAATCGTTGGGTCCACGGAAATCCACTCCAGCAACATGTCGATCTCTGATTCTGTCAGAATCTTGCTTCTGTGTCCTTTACGAGGCTGAGCCTCATAACTGATGCAATCCACATGTAGCCACTTGTAAGCGGTATTACACTTGACTCCGTTCAGAAGGGCAACCGTGCGCCAGTCATCACCCCTTTCAAATGCTTCGATAATACGTCTGCGTGTTTCGGGACTGACGCAAGTGTACTTGCGTCCGCCAGCCATGTATGTGAGAGAACTAATGAAAATGTTCTCACAAACTGGTTAACTCTCACATCAAAGCTCGAAGTCTACCACGACCCCAAAGCTCACGCCTATTGGACGTGAGATTCACAGACACCCCTAACCACTCGCAACCCTTTACCTGTCAAAGGAACCAATACGGTCAGCGGTTTGATGAATTAGTAGGAACAGGGTCAGGTGATCTGTGCTCCACTTTGGCCGCTAACCCCGTTCTCATTAAGCAAATCCGTTGACACCCCTCGATTAACCCAAACCACTTCCTCTACCAAAGTAGCCAATGCGGAGCACTCTAATTAAGATTGGTCGTCCCTTACGGTTAGTTGGGCCAATCGCATTCTTGCCGTCACGTCCAAGAATCTAAGGTGGAAATTCTAATGCACCAAAGTGATTTGCTTTAGCACATAATGGAAAATCTTGTGCCTAAAATGGAAACAGATATGGAAAATGGTATAGATAGCCGGAATATGTGTGGCTGTTGAGACAGTGGATGCAGTTGGTGACGTGGATTGTTTAGGACAGAAACATCACAATACTGCAGAACTTGAGACAAAAAAGAAGACTGTTTTTACCATATATTTCTTTGCAACAGATACCTATGAAATTTCATCAAACAATCTAGTGCAAAAGGGAAGAAACCTGAACTCTACAGGGACATGCAAAGCGCACTGCTCCTGTCCCAGTTTCCTACGAGTTACCCATAAGTCTAGTGGTCTCGTAGGCGGAAGTGGTTCCTTCTTGTAACACAAAGGTTGTCACTTCAAGTCGTAACAGTTGGTATGGCGTGTTCCTCCCATGATTGCAAACAAAAGATGTCATCAATTCCACGCGTGACCATAGTGGTAGTCAGCGTAAGATGAACGTGAGGTGATCGTTATGTTTAACTCATTGTGACGCAATAGGGCCAACTTCATACAAATCACTTTTCTTTCTCATGCAACGCCTAATGTAATTTCTGAAGACTTTATCCTGGAACGGATAATTTGGAAATTGTTTCCCAGTGACTTCCTGTACCACTATCGTGAAGCAGCTTCTGCAATTTGGCTTGTTTCAAAGGCGCCGATTTTGTTCGAAAAATCATGTTTCTCAATACCACTTAAAACTGTGAGACAGCGAACTAGCTTGCACCTAATTAGGGTGTGTTTTCTTTACAGACCCTCATACATTTTTTGAAGGGTGTCAAACTACTTTACAACTCATGAATGAGCAACCAGCGTTTCGACAATATCCTGATATTACTGATGAATAGTGTGGCAGATTTGTGATTTCAGACGAGACCTATTTGTGAAAAGTCAGGGCATCGGCTGGATTCGAACCGAAGACAGACACAGCATGCCTCTATGCGGCAAGCGCTCTACCAGCTAAGCTACGAAGCCAGACCAGAAGTTTGGAAATTTCACGTTTGGACTCTGTTACCCACCCGTCCCACTGTTTCATATGGAATCCACCAAATGATTCAGGGGATCGACTGCCCTGGCAGGATTTATCAAACAGTTCATGCTGGAATTTAACAACGCCACTACTAGGCGTAAATCTACCACACCATTAATCAATAATACACCTTCTGACCTGATATCTTGATATGTTATGTTTCGTGCTGAGCATTTCCACCAGTCTTTTTGACATGGAGTTCTCTAATCGATCTCTGCAGGTGAGAACCATAAGATCTATTTAATTGCGATGTTTGTTTGGTTTCGATACTATATGAATCGGAATTGTGAAGACATTCACGATGCCTCCAGATCTGTATATGCGCATCGTAAATGCGAAAGATTCTTTCTTGAATTTCACAAAGTTTTGGACAAAAATCTGCTTCAGACTTATAGTAAGCAATCGAAGGAACTTAACATCTGCGAAATCTTGTATTGTGTAATGTCTAGCAGATAATAGATTATATAGTAGGTTATTAATGATTATTGCTAGATCAATACCTGATTTCTGGTAGGTGAGTATGTTAACCAACAATTCACTTAATCTGTAAACACTGCTCAACTTATGTTGGTTATCATGGCATAAGAATACTCTTGAAATGTGATCTCAACCGAAACTACGTTGACAGCCGAAAGAAGGTTGAACAGTTCGATATCACAAGAACTAACTCGTATCGTTGGTTGTTTGCGAGCAGTTAATTCAGCTACCCATTTCGCAAAACTTAAAAATGTCGTGTACTCTTTGTGTTAACAGTCCATCATATTCATATTGGGACCGCCTTGAGTTGTCGTGTCGTCTGTGGTGTCCAGTCTTGGAGGCTGTCCTACGATGACAGTTTAGGCTCACAATATCATCTTAATTCCCTCTGTAAGATTTGGCAGACACCAAACAGGCAGTGGGTAGTTGAGTAACTGGGGTCTGACGTGAGATCCGCATTCTTCCGAAGTGACTTTGTGGTTAAGAACGTAAGTTGGCTGCCGCGTAACGTCATACGCTTCTTGCCACTAGTTTGAATTCGGATGTTCACCAATGGAGCGGTTTGTAATTATCAGACCCGTCCTATATAACATTGGCAATTTCACCAAAGAAAGTTTGTAGCCACTAAATGTCTTCAGTAAATGTGTAAAAACTGCTTTCATACCAAAAAATACTCAGAAACATAGCATGCTCATCTTGTCTACTTGACTATGGATTCAGAAATTCTGTTTGAATTTAGGCATCTTTCATTCAGCATTTGAAAAAGTACTGGTTTCACATTTTACACGGGTGTGATCGTTTTGTGCGCTGTTATTGATAATGAATCTGTTGCTATCATCAACCAGTTTTATTAACAGTAAAAGTCAAATTCACCGTTGCTTAACAAGTATTGTCAGTCGGTGCATTCAGGCAAATATGCAACAGTGAGCATGCACAATTTAGCCATCTAAATCAGCTGTCTTGTTTAGGCTTGTCAGTTGTGGTTTCATAATTCAGACCGCGACTGTCACGTAACTTCCTGAAAAGCATACTCACCTGTGACAGTTGCGTATGTCGTCCACGCTGCCAATTGAACTCAGACAATCGGTGGAAGTTCGTCGGTGATATAAATAAGTCGTGAACATATGATAACTGAGGTTTACGATTGCCATAATATTTTGTCCATATTTACACCCCTTGTGAAACCTGAACAGCAAACAATATGTTTTGTTGAGTAGCGGGATTAAAATGTTAAATGATGATATTCATTTTTCACCCCTGTTTTGTGAAGAGGAACGTAGTCCACAAATGGTTTCCATCGTACATTTTATAGATATAATGAATAACCGTCAGAAATGAAGGATATTGTAAACAGACATGACACTAACCCACTTGTTACAGATCCAACCGAAAGTTGGCTTGCGATCGTATAGGGAGCTTGTCGAATTGTCCAGCAAGAACGTCGTGCACTACTCAATTTTTTCGTTCTGTGCTGATATGAAGTGACATTCAAAGGACGATCCAAATATGACTAAAACAACCAGAAGTTCGGAACACTTATACGCACATATACATGTATATTTATGTCACATCTATAGCGGTATGTGAAATGCAAAATGGCTTATTAAAAGCTCTATAACAAGTTTTGCACCTACTTGAAATCCCACGACCACGGTTTCAGCGAGTCGGGTAAATTGTCGAAGTGATTGGGGACGAGGCCTGAATCGAGTAGACGTAAGAACCCGTCCAGACTCCATATGCTCCTTCAAATACCACCCAATCTGTGTTGAGGTATGTTATGAGACCTTTATATTTGTTGTGACAGTGTTCGTGAGCATGAGCATTCCCGGAAAATGTAGAGAGTAATATGTTGCAAGTAAAATGTAGGCGGAGTCGGAATTACTGGCAACATGAGGAGGTGGGGGTGATCAGGCAAACAGAGTTGTTCATGTTAACCATCGCAATGTGGAGCCGAAGGCTATTAACGTCGAACCGTGTTGAATTGTTGGGTATAACGCATCAAGGAGAGCAACGGGTTAAGTAACCAAAATTTGGCAACAAATTTACTAGAAGTGTGTTGTAAATTGCAACACGACAGTTCGTGTTGTGAAAGAGTGACCAATCAGTGTCAGAACACAGCTTCAGTAATAATCTAGGCAGAAGTGATATTAAGGCTATGGGATGGCACATCAGAGAGGTAGTCATATCGTCAGTCTGACAAGCAGAAAACATTACATCGATTGGAGAATTTCAATTCGAGTGGAGCTTGTCAGCTTTCATAAGTTACTGTTATGAATGGTCAAGTGTGCATTATGATAATATGTATATTTATGGAGTAATAACTACCCACACTTGAACGCGGACTGACTTAATTTGTAGCGATGAAGCACGTTTGGAGGCAGTATTCCTTGGTTCATAGACCGAACAAGAGATACTGGCGAAGATTGTAATTGATTGCTCTTCCGAGCTATTCTTAGTAGACCTGCAGGCAGGCATGGTCAATCCACTGAGCACTTATGAAGTAACTGATACCACACGAACTCACAGTGTTCACGCCAGCACAGTTCATCTTTATCAAGGTGAAAACGTGTTTTGGTGCATCTTTAAATCTGTTTAACGGCTGTGGTAGTCAAACTAAGGTAACTTTTCGGAGATAATTGGTACATAACATCCGCGAAGGAGAATTGTGAGTGTCAAATGTTGGTTAATTAACCGTACATCCGGTAGTTAACACACTTCTCGTACCATATAATTTTCAAACGTCATTGCAGTAATGTTGGGGGCCAAGAAGGCGGATAACGTAAGCATTGCTTATTCTAGAAATCGATACATGAAATATGTGTTTCAACACAACAAACACTCATTTGTATACAACACTGAACCTAGGACGTCACAGGTGCAGCGGTTGCCAATACCCAGTTCATATATGTATATAGAATGATTTTGTGTCAAGCTGCACTCCAGTGCTTCCTCTCGTATTCCCCCCCCCCGGTTGCTTCCTTATCTAACTACATGCTCGTACCCCATTACTGAGTGGTGGAGTGAGTACTATAGTTCGACTGGTCGTCCTCACTACATTAGTAATTGATCAGAATTAAAGCAACCAATAAAAAACAGATGGTTTCTGAGTGAAATCACTTGGTTTCCGAACGCGTTTTGAGTTGTTTTGTAACTCTCTTGCTTCTTTATCCGTGGCGTAATGACGTGCAGTAAATCAGTCCATGTCTCTTGATAAAGAAAGATAAGAGACTGCAAAGATAAATTGGACAGTGAAGTGGTGCATGTAGCACAATGTCAGGTAAGCTTGAATGAACCCAAATAATCGAATCGAAAGTAGCATTTCGGCATTCGCTTGGAGGGTCTTTTTTACAGAACATCGGCTTCCAGGTGCCCTTGAAAAATCACACTTACCTTAATGGGATGGGCCATTCTGTGTTTGCGTGCCGGGTTGTCCGTGCCAGTTTGTACGAACGTTGAAAGAAGATTTTCGCGATCGATCGGCCGCATCCTCAACCAAGTGCTCCTTTTTGGTCTGTTGATTACAGAAACACTTATTTGCTCAGTGTTTTGGCTCGATTGTCACTCATTTTTCTAGAATCTTTCATCTTTCGTGTTGAACGCCGCCCTATGGCTGTCGAGCAAGAAAAAATGGGGGTGGAAATTTCTCTTTCGAAAACCACACATTAGGTAGGACAGACTCATCACAACTAAACAACATACTGCGGCAACTGGCTGTGGCAGCATTTAGATTGGTAGTCCTTTTTAGAAAGCAAGTATCCACCATGTTCTGCAACACTAGATTTTCTTCAGAAAAATGTTGTTTACTCAGGCTAGAATCGTCAGGTTTGTTTCATCTGAAACAGCAAAGTAATCAGTGTACTGTGGTCAGTCAGCAGAAGTCTTTGCAGAGGCATACACTGAAAATGCGGTAGACATTTTTTGGGTGACTTGTTTTCGTGGACTGGTTCGTTAAACACGTGTGAACAAAATCTATACAATGCTGTGGGTAAGGACTTGAGAAAATCCAAAACTGCCTCTAACCAAATACCAACATGTAAATGAACAGATCGGCATGAATATTTTAAATCAGTGGTTAAAGACCGACAATAGACGATTTTAAAAAAAGGACGTAATCACTCTAATCTAAGCTCAGAAGAAGCAAAAAGTAACCAATCAGTTTAAAATGTCAAAGCCAGTAAAGTTGGCCAATCAGATTTTGGGTCAAACAGCCAAAAACAGGATATAGTCAGACAGTTCTCCAATCAATGAGTCGATGCTAACAGAAATTAGTTAGTGTAATATAAAATCCAAATGGTTTCTAACCATCCTACATAACGATGATATCTGTCAACCTGCACTGACGACAGTAGTTTACTTAGTGAAAATATCACATAATTTGTGACTAAACGGTTACATTGTAAATACCAATCTCGGCAAACAACGGAACACTCAAACCATTTATCCAAAGGAACGGAACCCACACTATTCTGTTCAATCATAAAAGATAATTTTTTAAAAAATGAGACGAACAGCTCCTTGTTAAAAAAAACAGGGTTCGATTTTTGCTGATATTGTAGCTGAATTGGACGGATTTGACCTTGCCAATCAGGTGCTATGTCCAAATGGTTTATCACTTCGAAATAGTGGAGATGACTTAGGTAGACCTACCCTCGTTTGCACAGGTTCACCAAGTTCTCCTATTCGCAAGTAATGCACACGGCGAAATGTTAGAATCAATAGACTATATCTGCTCACACAACAATTATAGCGGTCTTAAAAAACCAGTCACTTGTATACTTGCCTGGTGTTAGTTGTGTGAAAGTCTCAGAGTAATTCGGTGATGATATCCAACATTCTGCATTCAGAAATTCTTCCGCACTCACCGGAATTGACCACAGGTTCCGTGCTGGCTGCGCAAACGGCACTTAGCACTCTGAACTCTTGATACATTAGACCACTTCGAAATACGAGCTGTCACATGTGTGTGACTGTTCCTGCATTGGTTATTTAACGTCTATGTTTAAAGTGGGGTCACAAAGGTGATTGGAAGATAGAAGACTGCGATTTTACGAGTCGTGCTGTACAACGTAGCTATCTGAAAGCGTGTAACCGATGTAACTTAAAAGCGGTTACGAAACACATTCAGTCCAAAAATTTTGAATTACCCCAGTTTTGACACAAAATAGAGAATACGTCACAATTAGATGATCGGCATGGACATCATGTCAATTAGCAGCCAGAATGCGGTTAGTTTTCCAGTTTCAGAAAGCTGCAAATATCCATCATAAGAAATACATATCCCACCCCTTTCGTCCACAACCGGACTTGACCAGCCGTCTGTTTTCACCACAGAGGTGAACTTCATTCATGCCAGTGTCTGCACGTTCGCTGTATATCACTCTTTGTATATGCGGTTTCAATTGGTCTGACCAAACTACTTGTGTCAATAATGAAGAAAATTCCACAAAGATTACTTATTCCCCAGAGACACGAGCTGCATGTAAAAACTGGTTGACCAAACTTCGAAACGAGCAGATTCTGAGTGGATAATTATTTTTCACTAAAGAGTACTAATTTCACCTGTCAATCAAATTAGACGACTTAATTTCGGCCCACATTCATCCGAATGATTGAAATTTCTGGCAAGTTTGTGCAAAAGTAGTAGAATTTTTTATGCACGTCGATTTTTGTCCGGAGAAATGCTGTACAAATCTTGTTTGGAACACTGACTTTTGTCGGAACCGCCGTAGCTTTTGCTTAAATTAGCTAAGCTATGGCAAAACAGCTATGAATTCCTGGTTAACAGGTTAATTTAAGGAACACCTGTCTGCTTGAAACTGCGACTTTCGGGGTTTTTATTAGTCTGAACAGAAAAACGGTCCAAAGATCTGTATTAATTAGCTCCACGTTAGTCAAATCATTAGGCTGTATGTGTGCGTGTTAGTGCATTTGTGCCAAACAGTATTTACCAGCAAACGGGAGTGATTCAATCAGCCTAAATTGTATTACAGAGATGTTTAAATCAGAATTAATGAACTTGAATGTATAGAAATCCATTTTTAGTTTGGAAGACGGTTACACCCCTGAATTTCTTGCCAGATGGATTCAGACGAATTTTTTTGGGCATATTGATTATCAGGCTTACAAGGTGACAATGAAGGAATCTAACAGAGAATTGATCTGACCGGCTTGAATCATCTAAAGTTTGTTAAGTTTTTTCATCCTTGTGTTGAAAACTTCCAATTTACTCCTCAACTTATCTTTGTCCTATCTGACTTGACGAAAACTTAGTGTGACTTGAACTGGCTCATTGTAAACTTTGGAGGATTTACGGACTGATAAAGATTTTCTGTGCTTTTCAACTTGAACCAGTAGCACAAGCCATGTGCTCTTACGGTGCACCAAAATCTCCGTCAAAACTCGTCCGTAAGTACCTAATTCACGCCTTAAACGTCCCATTATAGGCTTCGAATTTCAGGGGTTAGAACCGCATTTCAACAGACGCCGTTTAACATGAAGTGAAAATTTAACCAAATTAGTAACATGCAAGTTCTGATAAAACCTGTTAAGTTTGTGTGATTCGGCTTTACTTCATATTGATGTATACAAATTCCGGCAGTAATTAGCACTAAACAACCTTTCTTTAAAGCTTAATGAAACTTGGCTGGCGCTGTTTAAAGGCAACCAATTGTTTTCGAATTGACCATCACTCACACTTGATCGCAGCCTCCGCATTCACATGAACTTCTCAGCCAGCCTATTTCAAAATGAAGCACTAGACTCGAGTTTCGCTCTCATTAGAGCTCGTCAGTAGTGCATATCCTTGCCACGGCCGGGATTTGAACTCCGGACATTCCAATCATGAGGCAACCGTGTTAACCACTGCGCCATTCACCTCACATTAGGCACGACCGAATCATCAAATGTGAACGCTCAACCACTCTCGCTTGTGAGCAATGATCAGGTTGCCCGATCGTCTCGAGAGGAGACACAGTTACTGCCTGTTAACTCCAATCGATAACCCCGCGATTAGGACTTCCGAGACAGGTCGAAATCTCCGATCTCATTAAACCGTCACATCTGAAGCTTTATTCTTTCTCGAGGTGTGTAATATTTTCATGCAGTAGTTCATGAGAGACCCAATTGGAAAGAGTTTGAGTTTCAGCTTCAGTTCGAACCAGCGACAGAAACAACATGCCCAAGTGTCGGTGCCAATTGGTTCAGGCTTGCTTGAGTTCCAGGTGGCTATGGAATAGTTGGCCAAGGCAGATGTAGAGTTCGCACGAAATGTTTTTGGGCACACAAACTGGGGTTGTAGAGTCCGATGGCAATAGCCTGAACCGTCGATAACAATCGCAATCTGGCAGCTCTGGATTGGGCTTGACGAGCCATGTAGATAACTCGGAAGACTTTATCCGGTTTAACTTGATAACCAGTGTCAATTAAGTGAGAATCGATTGCACTGGAAATGGGATTTATCGAACCGTTTCGAACCAACTTCGGGGAGTGTTCATGAATCCTTTCCGATAGCCGTCTTGTGGCTCTCCGAACGTAAACAGCTTGACAACAACAGGTGAGATGATAAACACAAAAGGACGAGGAAACCCTAGGCAAACTATCTTTGAGGTGTGGCACCAGTACAGGGCAGGTAATGAACAATAAGATAACCCGTGCTTCTGGATAGGCCTTCTCCATTGCATTGCAAACTCGGCGGGTGATAATTTCACTGATAACTTCACCTTTGTATGATAGAGTGATTAAAACGGTTTTTTTTAATCCACCGTCTGGACAATTTCCCGCTTCAGTTTTGGTTGTATGATTCTGTCCAGGAATCGCTGAGGATATCCATTTAAACTTACCACATGCAGTAAGTGTTCTACCAACCGATCTACAAAATCATGCCGTCCAGAACTTTCTCATTTGGACTCATTTTACAGGTTCACACATCCGCAGATTGTTACAGGAGGGAAAGATCATTAATTGTGCACTCTTGTCTCTGTGTTTTGGAAGGAAAAATCATGTTGGGTGGTCTATATTTGTAAAAACGATAGATAAAACTAAACGAGAAATGATGGTTTTCTGTAAATTAAATGACGTGCGGTCAGTTTAACAACCAGTACTGACACAACTGGAATAACCTACTGTCAGAGATACACAATTATCAACACTTGGAAATGAGTTGAGTGCTACTTTCAATGTAGGCTGTTTATCATCTATGTGCCGACCGTGTAGGATTTTTTAACCTTCTATCGATCTAAACGTGATCACATATTTGGACAGCGCGTTCAGAAGAAAACTGACCGCAGTTGTGATGGAGTTCTGCAAAGATGATAATTTTTGTTTAATGGGAGGGGATGTGTCAACAAAAGTCTTGAGGTGTGAAGTGTTTTGTAAATAGAAATTAGGTTTCGTCTGAAATCTCAGTAGTTTGTTGCGATTAACGTAATTTCGTCAGAATCTCTGAGTAGAAGATTTTTCTGAGTTCTGTAATTTTTCCAGTGGTTCACTTTTGAAAATTTTCGATGGTCGCAGAATGTATGTTTAAGATACATGTGACATGCATGTGCTTTCGTTTCCGGGTGTGGGCGGATTATGGGTTCAAAGAGTAGGAATAACTTGGGGGTGCAAGATTCCACAGATTCTTCTTAGGATATTCAGTGTCGCTTGTGTCTGTTTAGCTATATGTATGCGGTTCGTAGACAGAGTTAAATTCTCAGTCACTAGGGTCCCCACATACCATTTACACACGGATACGAGAGATGTACTATTCCGAGGGTGATAGTCAGCACAATTTTGATGGCGAACCTGCATGGCTTCACAGTTGTTGATATTAAGGGACAAGTTATTTTCTACAGGCCGTGTAAGTTGCTGTCTAAGATTTTCACATGTTCTGGACACTTAACGGCTCTGTCAGGTCTTGTTTCACCGATGCAAAACGGTTCTGATTGTTTGGCTATGTTAGGTAGTTCGAAACCCAGAAGAGTGAGCAACGAAGGTCCTAAGATGGGCTTTTGCAAATGCCGATGTTGTCATGGGGCTATTGTGACAGCTCTTCATTCAATTTGGCGTTGAGTGTACGTTCAGTCAGACAATCTTCAAGCCATTTGAGTAGACATTTATCAACCGGGGCTATAAATTTCATCGAGAGCTTTGGAGGAAATGAATCAAACGGTTCTCCGACGAAATCATTCATCTAAAAGTCACGAGCAAATATTAGGTCGTGATCGTATGAAGTGTGGTTTAAAACTCGTTGCCCTTCGCTCGTTTGTCTCTCGTACATGAAGAGGAGTATTCATCTTCAAGATACTGAAGTAAGTTTGTAATCTCCTGTCAAGTTAGAGTTATACATTACGCTATTCAGTTTTGTTCTCACTGTATCCATCTGCATTCGGATGTGTAACGCACAACATTCCTATAGGTGTTCTCCATGTATGTTTTCACGAGAATGCAGGATTTTGTTTCTATGGTTTCATGTACAAGAACGAGTACAAAGTTCAGTTGCCTTCAAGTTGCCTACTCCGAGATGTCTTGTGCATCTATAATTCTGCAAAATCTCACTGCATACAGTTGAAACTAAAACCAGTATGCATTAAATAAATAACTACAAGAAAAGTGTGCTTCAGCCTTGTTCTATATGTGTCAGAATTTTCTGGCATTCGGGATTAAGGATTTCGAATAACTCCAGAGATGGTAGTCGAATTGGAACCTTCCAGGTAAGCAATATGGAGAAGACCTCGGATTGGTCGCAGTAAGCAGTTCATATTCATGAGAAAAGAAGCCGAATTCATGGATGTACAACGGTATTAAAGAAATCAGTCTGTCACTGGCTGATCGTATTGACACATACAAAGTCACGAACTGTAGGTTAATTGGTGCATTACAGAATAAAAAATCAGCGAATAACGGGTGGACTAACCGTAAGACTGTTCATCCAATCCTGATGTGGTATCTTTGA